>KZ505690.1:1444130-1496614 GCA_002844005.1 Limosa lapponica baueri
ACTGGAAGCCAGAATGAATAGCAAAGGAAGATCCACAAACAGATTTGGGTACTTACATTCTGCTTTAAAAATCAAAGTCCAACAGTAGTTCTCAATGCTCTAGAAATGGTCAACTTCTTTGAGGTGCTTAAAGTTTTACTGATAAGTATGCAAACAGCCACAGCTTGATGATGTTGACTAATTAAAAACCCCTCTCCCATCACATTTGCTTAATCAGAGGTCCTCTTGGCTACCTCCTGGATGTTTCCAGAGCTTGTCTACAGGACACATGCTTTAATCTGGCTTTTTTTTTTGGAAAAAAATGATTCAGTATTGAGCTGGGGAATCATCAAATACCTTGCATTAAGAAGGCATTGGTCCCAGTCCCTGTTCTGAATGATGTTCAAATAACTGTAGTATAACTAAGACAGTGAAAGAGATCCAACTCCCTAAGCCTTGATTATGCCAAGTCAGAGATATGGGTTGAAATACCTAGATGTAACTACCTACAAATATCAAAGGACGGCAACTTTGAAACAAGTTTTTCCCACATAAGGGTTGAGTTCTCTGAGTGCTGAATTACTGCATAGAAAGCAGCCCAGACATCCTTTTTTTTACTTATTTCGGGGTGAGTTTATGGATTTGCATGCCTGATCACAAAGGATATAGTCCATAGTTGTGAACCTTGTAGACATTTTCTTCCAGACCATTATTAAATTCTTCTTGACAGGGAGAGTGTTAGTCATACTCATTTCCAGTACTCATTGTTAAGTTCACTCACAGCTTGCTGGCTTCTGTAAATCTCATTTTTAGTGCTTGACCTTAAACCATCGTCCAGATTGCATGTATTTCTGACCTTGAAACTTTGGATTTCATTAAGCTAATCTGGTAAAGCTGAGTCCAATGCCTCTTGGGGGCAGACTTGTTTGGATGCTAAGTGGAAGACATGATATTCAAAGATTCTCAGAATGATGACAGATGGGAGAAATTAAACAGAAGAGTACAAATTCCAGCATTGTCCCAACACCTCTTAAATTCAGTGTGATTATAGAACACACATGTAGTTACAGAACAGATGATCAGTTTTACAGGAATATCTTGTCCGCACTAGAGAGGGACTTTTGTAAACTCAGAAAACTGAGCCACGTGAAAGCTTATTGTTTCACTTACAGGATGCACCTATGTCTGTGGATGTTCCATTTGAGCCTTCCAGCATGTTTCATTCACCTACAATGCTCTGCTGTCTTCTGTTCTAGTAGTATTTTCAATGTAAGTTTTTCCATTGAAGGCAAATAATGCAATAGTAGAAAATGGACATATCTTTTCACTCTTTGCAGTGCTTCCTTCCCACAACTCTTGATTCCTTATTGCACTAGAAATATTATGGACTCACTTATGGAGGTTACTGAAAAACCTCTAATTTTAGACTTCAGTAATAAACAGTACCAATAAATTGTTTCACAAATGGTTTATGTATTTTTATCAGAAAGGCAGACCGCAGAATCACAGAATGATATGGGGGTGGAAGGGACCAGACCAGAGTAATTATACTTTTTTTTTTTTCACAGGAATACAAATAGTTTCATAAAGAGTATATCTGTCTGTCTCAAAAGCAATGGTTTACTAGACAGAATGATGATTTGTGTGTGTGTGCGAGCAATTAATGCTGATAGTAATACTATATCAAACCATTCCCACTTGGATGCTAGTGCGAATTATAAATTCACACATTGCATGTTCAAAAATGTTGTGAATTATCTCTGCCCTCTCTTTTCTCTTTCTGCTCCTATTTAATTCCCCTTAGCCAACAGAAAAGACCTGAACTGCCCACTTTATATCAAAAATGAGAACTTGTAACTCATACAGTGCAGTAAGAAGTGTGATTCATTATTAATCTGATGAAGATAAATGTTTCTGGCCGCAAAAAGGAACCTTATGAAGATGGCTGTCTTGCAGGAAAAAGGAATATTCATTCATCTTGACTGAAGTCTGAGGATCAGTCTGAATAGTCTGAGGATTCAGGAAGAAATAGGACATTGATTGCATTCCTTTAAAAATATCTTTAACTCAGTTTTCAACTGCTACTGTTAGCATCCTTTAGGATCTATGAAAGTCTTTTAAGAAAAGGAACTCTGTAGTCAGTGCCTTTTTTAAATTGCTGCATTGGGCATTTTCCCTGGAAGAGCATTAAAGGTCAGAAAACTGTAGACAGTTAAGCGTTACTTCATTGAAACAGGAATACAAAAATTTTAATAAGTTGGAGTTGGCTGCATGGAGATGTATTTTGAAAAACATGCCATAAATTAGAGAGACCATCCCTATATACACACGATTTGTACACTTAGTCTGTGATATATGACATTGTCAGTTCACGGATTTGGGGGCATTTTTATTGGTCAAGTCACTTGCTAATTCAGGAAAATTAAAGAAATACATTGTATGTTCTGAATATCTGTGAAATCCACCAAAGAGTAGGTCTGGAAGATGTTTTAGAATTAATTTTAACAGGTAACTCCCTTTTTACAGGTTACTCCTTTTTTAATAGGTAACTCCATTTTAACAGGTACACTCCTTTTTTCAGTTACCCAAATACATGTAAGATTCTGACCAGATATGATTTGTGTGGTAGTTCGCCTCATCTGAAAGGCATTTAACCACTTAGAATAATGGCTTGCCGATGCACAGAGATGCGACATGCATCAGCCGTTTCTCTCTGAGGTGGTCTGGTCTTTGATTACCATGAAACTCAAAGAAAATAGTTGAGTTTAATTGCGATTAAGTAATGGTCTGTAAACATGAATTTGAATGCTCTCATCTGCATGTGAAAAGTTCTGGACAGCATGTTTGCCTCCTGACATAAATACAAGGTATTGAAACAAACATAATATTACTGTATAGACTAACAGCAGGGAACTGGAAGTTAACTTAAATAAAAAACTCTAATGAAGACAGACTATAGCTCTCCCTTTCTTTGCAAATTAGTATTTTGATATCCCCTCTTCATTTTCTTTGGCCCTGTAAAAATGTATGTGTTCTTCAAGCAGTTCTTTCACTAAGCTAGTGATTGTTTGGTGTCAGCTGAGATGGATTGGGTTAGTTAAAGGCAGTTTCTGTTACTGCCGTTGAATCGCTATGCCAATGACTAAGCCGTTAAATTACTCACTAAGAAGTTTTTGGAGATATTCATTTATTTTCTATAAATTAAAATAATGGGCTTAGGCCTGGAAAGTTAATTACTGTATTCGGTTTTCTTATTTACTACTAAGTATTATGGGCATCCCTTTCAGAACTGACAGAATTGGAGCTTTTTTTATTCTTTTACAATAATTAGTTTGAAGCAAAACTTGGCAAGTTGGGTCATGACTGTTCCTAAAACATTTTCACACTCAATTATACAGTATGTTCAGTTGCCAAAAGGATATTAATTCCAGCTTTGTAATATTATTTAAATTTAGAGTTAGCTAATTTCTGTTTATTTTAAACTTTATCTCCCTCAAGAGACAGAAAATAGGCATGGACACATTTGTTTTCTCAAATCTATTATGAAATTCTAAAAGATTGTGAGGTTTCATATGAAAACTAACCTGAAGTAGCTAAAGGCTTAGGTTTGCAATGCTTAGCAGAGAATAATTTACTTCACTGTTGAGCAAAACTCAATATCATTTCTGCAAATACAGCACTTCAATAAAGTTAGTTACCCTGGAATTAATTTAATAAATACTTGATTCAGGGAGAAGAAAGCTAGAAAATATATTTTTAAATATATCTTAAGGCTTGTAAAGCATATAATAAAACCAGAAATGTTCTATAGATTTTTTGAAGAACATATAATAAAAACTCCACAGCCTGAACACTTCCATTTTTGGCAAAGAATTGTTCAAGGTAGTAAGTACTGGGAATTGGAAGGATTTTTCATTCAATGAAGGTGGCGATCAGCTCCCTGTAAGGCACACAGCAACTTTGTAAGTAAGCTGTAAATATTAAAAATAGTTCACATGCTCTGTCTAGCATGCCTTTTTTTTTCTTGTAGGTTCTTTAAACTTTGTATTTCTAACATATTTCTGCAAACTACTAAAAAATTGCTAGCTCACAATACTGATCTGAGGTAATATTTCCAAAGTCAGGGTAAAGAGAATCTTTTAATGGTTTTATATGTTTCACCTATTGCAACTCTTTCATCCCACATTTGAAAGTTATAGGAACCTTAGAAGTTTCTGTTAGATCTTTTTTTGGGGCATAAAAGGATATATTACTAATACAGCAGTAGTATACTGCCAATTGATTAGGTCATGCAAAGGATGATTTTTAAAGGAAATGTCTTTATTTGCAGCTACTCTCAGTACTAAACCTAGTTTACATATACAAAAATGAGTTGTGCAAGCACAGACCTGGTATGGCATGTTTTGCATGTTTTCCTTAAGTCTTTTTCCATATTACATTACTAATCCCAATGCCAAATATTACTGAAGCAATTAACCAATTAATCAGACTATTAGCTCTATTTGGACAATGAAGGTTTTTTTCTGAGTAAACATTAAACCTTTTAATAAAAATTAACTTTAAAATTATGACAATAATTTTTTTTATTTAACAGTATGCATTCTATACTTATCTATGGGAAGTGGTGAGTGAATTCCTTGTTTTGCTTTGCTTGCATGTGTGGCTTTTGCATTACTATTAAACTGTCTTTATCTCAACCCACAAGTTTTCTCACTTTTACTCTTTTGATTCTCTTCCCCATTCCACTAAAGAGGGGTAAGCGAATAGCTGTGTTGTGCTTGGTTGCCAGCTGTAGTTAAACCATGACAAGCCCCAGCACGTATCTACTCCATTTCATTCTAAACCAGCCCCTTCTGTTCACTACTAGTAAAATAAAATAATATATAAAAGATCTGTACAGGCTTGAAGGGCAATTTAAGGTCAGTCAAACCGTCCTCTTCTTACATTGTTTTATTATTAAAATACTGAAAGCTTTTTTATAATGGTAAACCAATGAATTGTTATTTGTTATATAAAATTCCCAACATCATTATCATTAAAAATACATCAATAACACATGTTAAACAACCTTCAGGTTCAGAAAGTTACTTTTTAAAGTAACTTTTGTTTTTTCCCTGGAATATATTATAAATTGTGTATTTTTCAGTGAAAGAAGGGGAAGATTCCCCCTGTCCTATATAGTCTGAAAATAATTAGCTGAGAGAAAAATGCCATTTCTCTTTTGAACAATTCCCAATTCCATTTATTTCCGCCTGTGCTCCTCAGTGCAGAGCTGGCATGTGCTGGTTACCCTGAGAGAAACAAATGAGAAAGTGCAGATGTGCTGGACCTCTCTGTTTCTCAAACATTCCTGATAAGGACAGATAATGTATGTAGTGGTGGTCTCCAAAAGGCTCCGAACCCTCTGCTCTGTGACGGGGGTTCCTTACCAGAGCTGGCTTAACCCACTGCTGGGGAGTGCTGGGTACTGGAGGACGGTGGCCAGCACAGGCTCCTTACTCACAAGGTGTCACCCAGCCTCCAAATCCACCAGGATCTCATCACAAAGCTAGTCTGAATTTTGCTCTGGAACAAATATTCAGTAGAGGCTCTTCGTGTGAAAATACAGAAGAGAACTCAGTAGGGATTTAAAAACCAAAGTAAAACATGTTGGTTTCTGAATTCATGACAGATATCGTGTGTCAGCTTAGTATCTGCTTCTAAGCATTTTGAAGAAGGCAAGTATAAACGTACTGGTATCCTTATACATCCAATAGTTTTTAAAATCTTGACTGCATTAATATATTCATGTCTGTGTTCTTTAGCTGTTGTTTACAGAGCCTTGTTATGATGCTGGAACAACTTATACATCTTATGCAATCTATACCCATGGTTTACAGGCATGGCTTGACAACCGTTGCTATGCTATGTTTACAGCTGGGCCATCATTTCCAGTTTTTCATTAAAAATACAGCAATGTAGTTTACATTGCAAAATACTGCCTACACCAGTGACCTGATACTCCTTTACACTCCTTATTTCAAAATTCGTGTTAAAACAGAGGAAATGGGGCACTCTGCACCTTCTGGAATCAAACATGCTTTTACTGGAGGCATTTCCCTTTCTTTAAGGAAATAATGATTAAATTAGGAGTCACAACTTCAAGTGAAGACATAGCAGTTGTGATAGGGATTGCAAGATTGACAAAAATTAACTTAAATGGCTATTTTTGCTAATTTGGGGGAATAAGCTGCAAAAGGCAGAGTCTTGGGTAGTCTCGGGGTCAGTTTTGACAAGTAATTGCCCGCATATACAATGTCAATATCTGAACTTCTCTGTTATTCATACCAATGCTTGTCCATACTTGCATACTGCTTTTCATTTCTTCATCTTGGCTGATGAAAGTGTTGATAGCACTTAAAATAGTTATAATAACAAAAATAAGTTGTCCCATTATCAGGCTCATCTTCAAAAACATCACAGGAAGGATGTTCAGGCAAAGTAAAAGACCTAGTTGGGTCACCTCTACTTATGTGGGGATAGCTGAATTGCAGAAAAACTGTTGTATACATAGATTTTTGAAGGACTTCAGATGTAGCAGTTTATTAGTTTCATAAGCTTTTCAAATTTGTTTTATTTTTATGTTAATAGGAACTTTTGACCCCAAGTCTGAGCTGTGGGAAATATCCCAGAAAAAAATGAATGTTTGAAGATAACAGCCTTATCTTCAGACTGTTTAATCACTGTTGCGATGCCCTGTCTATGACGTGATTCACAGAGTCCAGGTCCTCAGTGTCAGACGAGATTGTGAGCCCTAGTGAGTAGTTCAATCTCCTTGCACTCCTTCACACAGTGGTGAATTGCTATTCTCCAGGACAGCCTACAAAGGAAACGGAAATCAGTACAGTGTTGGGCTTGACACCAGGGCATTGAGTTTTAAGAAAAAACCCTCTGCCCCAGCTCTATTGTCATAGACTCCTGGAAGCCAAAGGATCTATCCAAGAGGAAAGAGACTAACAGGGTTGCCCTGGAGTTCAGGAGTCCCCCTGTAACCACCATGGATTAAGTTGGAGAGTGCTGCATTGACTGCTGAGCTTTCAATTCCCAGAGAGCTCTGCTGGCAGATTTCAAACATCGTGTGAAGGTAGAATTGGCAAAAGATTTACCAGCTCCAGTCTGATGCATTACAAAGTGTGGCATAGGAAACTATTTCATTATTGTTGGTATTGTAATTGAGGACTCTGTTTAGTTTTGGAATAGTTGTTATAGCAGGTGTATTTTCCCATTTTGTTAATCTTTTGGGGGATATTTAGTTATTAATGGATTTTTGAAGGCAGGAAGTCTGTTATAGTTTTTTGAATTAGATGATTGCCAAACTCAGAGGATTAGGCAGGACAGTAAGAAACAGGTCTATATGTCTATATTTCAGACTTCTTTCTTTTTGAAGTAGTTTCTATTTGAAATGTCTAAAAAAAGTTGTGGACCCAGAAAAAACATCTATGTATTGTAGTTCTTCTTGCTGGTTGGTGTTTTTTTTGAGATTAGTGAATAATTCTTTGACTAACTTATCCACAGTCATGAACGGCAATCTCCTTTTCAATAAGGTAACTGTAATTTGTGTTAACCACAGAAAACTTACTGAACTCTGTAAGACACCATATAGCTAATTTTACTTCTAAATATAACTTTGGAAAGAAAGGGAAGTAAAGTGTACTTTTTACTTCCAAATCTTATTGGATTACCTGTTTATGATGTGAAAACAGAAGCAAGGCTAACAGCAAGGCTATACCAGATAGACCTGCACATCATACAGACAACATTAACAACAATTCTGGGCTTGCATAGAATGGATTTTCTCTTTTTCTTCCTCCTCTGTTTAATTTATAACAACCTTTAGGAATTCTTCAAGTTGGAAAAGGAACTGTTTTGGCTAGTTTTTTAATGGGAGATAGCAACATGCAATCTTCCCTTGTGAATAACTATGGAGCAAACATGAAGGTTATTTTTACTCTTGCAAACAGAGAGAGGATGAAACAAAAAGTACTGCATATTTCTGCAAACTGATTTTGTTTGGTTAGGGAAGACTTAAACAAGATTGAATAAAAAGGTTTTGGAAGTTAGAGAGAAAAGTAGATACTTAATATTTAATTTTAAAAGGCTTTTAATTTGTTCATTTGCTTTTAAATATTTTTTTCCACTTAGACTAAGATAATGTACTTTTTATAATTTCCTACTTGCTAGAAATGATTTGTTGTCTCTGTTTGCTTCCTAGTGTTCCTTAACATTTCTGTCAGGGATATTGTCATGCACAAACTGTGAAGTCATCTTTATAAATTTCAGAGATATTAAAGATTTGAATTAAATTTTCATTTTAGCATCAAACAAAAATACACAAAATTAATAAATGTTCGGAAAACCCATCTAGGTCCTCCAATGTCAATTCTGTGCCAGGATTTATCTTTACACAAATTAGCTCCAGCAACCTCTGCAGAACAGCGTTGCTCTTAATTGGTACAGAATTTTAATGAAATGTGGACATTTAAAATAAGATTTTGAGGGTCATACAGAGTTGAACTGAAGGATTTATCTGTATTCACATCTTTCGGGGCTTATCTTGTATTCCTGTGATTTCTAAACATCTAAACTTCTCTGAAAAAAATAGTGAGTTTCTGTTCACAGGAAATGAATAGCCAAGGCCACAATTAAATGACACTGTCCCATATGCTGCCTATTATTTAGTTAATAACATTCTCATCCAGAAATCTTATATTCAGAAGAGAACGTATGTTAATATGCATATCTAGGACTGCATGAGTATGCATGTGTTAATATGTATGAGTATATATGTGTGTGTGTATAAAAAACAAAATATTTGGACCCAGATTCTGCCAGTGAATATTCTTATTCATACTCTGAAAGACATTTTTCTTTTCCAAGTTTTAGAAAGCTAATTATTCCTAGTGAAATGTTAGTCTGATGTAAGTAATCCCATCTTCACCAAAGGATTCAGGTTAAACAAACTGAAATCACCATTTAGTGTGACCAGAATTACATGAAAATGAAATCCTCACTGTATAGATTACAACTGCTGAATAAACCTCCAAATCCATTCATCTTTTAATCCAGTATGATATGAACAGAGCTAGTATTAGACTGTATAGTTTTTACTGATTAACTTTCTCTGACAGTATCTGAGAAATAAACTGGGAGAGAACAGCTCTGATTTCCATTTCACTTTACTGTTACTTAATTAGGAAACTTGACACTTTCATATAATTTTCCTGAACATGTGCTGTCAAATGACATACAAAGGAAAGAAGAACCTTTTTTATAGACTTTATATATAAAAGAAATAAAAAAATAAAAGAAGAAAAAAAAGAAAGTGTAACTGAGACATAAATGTTATAGTAGAAATAACACTATCCGGTTTGGAAAGATTTTAGTTCTTAGTGTAAATATTCCATGAAATTACTTTTCTCCTAATATAAAATGATTAACAGACTGCACTTACACAGTGAGGATGAAGTTGTAATTTTACCCTTGTAGCTACAGATCAGAAAGTACTGCATATATATCAAAATTACATGTTAGCATATTTGTCAGCAGTTCTGTTTTAAAGGACTATGGTTTGTCAAAAGCTCTAATTTTTATAAAACCATTGGATTGAAAAAAATATGTGTTGGCAAGTTACCATACCCATTACTCTCATTTTTTATTTGTCTCTTTTTATTTGTTTCTTTGCCTATCTGTGTATGCTTTGGGGTTTTTACAACGTAATCTTTTTCAAGCTGGAATCCTGTCATTTCTGTGTTAATTATCATAGCATTAGCCACTTCCCATCAGAAATAAACGGTAAATTAAATTACTAGGATTTATTAGAAGCCATTTCACATATACACAAACCTTTCCAAACCCAACCATCAGATTCCAAAACCATGCATTCAATATATGCCACTGGATTTACAGAAAAGAATATTAGAGAGTTATTAAACTGTGTGGTGCTTTAATTTACGCTTTCATTCTTTCACTTGAAAAATTTTCTGTGAATACCATGATAGATTCAACTCATTACTTCAGACTGTCTCTATTTTTCTATTTCATAATAGCCCAATATTGATGTTACTCTTCAGACTTTTCTTCTCACAACCTCTAAGGACCATGAGAAAATGACTTATACTTGTGATAAATAGTGTAAATCTATACATATACTTCTACATATACACTATATACACATTAGTTGTGCTAATTCATTAAAGATTTCCTGAAGAGATCCAAACGAGTAATAAATAATTAAGGTTTTGTTTGTTGGAGTTTTTTAAGAAAAAAAAATAATCAAGATCTCAGAATTCCAGACCCGTGTTTATATATTTCTTCAGTAACATTTTAAGAGGATTTTATTTGCTCAAAGAAACTGCATCCACATTTCTTACTGAACTTGGTCATGTGAAGCCCTTCCTCAGGGACTGCAGGCTGGTAAACCAAACTTGTGAACTGGCAAAGATGTTTTGAGGTACTCTGAAATAAAGCATTGATGTGAATAATTGTTCGTGCACATGTTTAGCTTTCTCGATGATGCTGGTTGCCTGGTAACCAGCAAAAGGCATATGTCAGAGAAGAGTTCAAATGAAACAGCTGACATCAATCTCAGCAGGGTAAGGAAAAGGAAAACCACTGATTAGCTCACCAGATTAGTATCTATAGGAATCCTGTCATATTTGCATATCATTGAATACCTAAACTGACCTTAATTTACCACAACATTTGTGCTAGTTCTTAATTAGGGCCAGTATTTGTGTCTTTTAAAAGATGATTTGAAATGTTTATTTGCAGAAAATGCATAGTGCCCCTGCTCAGTAGCATGTATTGGAAAAATATTGTTTGCTTTGTTCAGCCACAGGCTGGCCAACAGCTTTTTTAGTTTGTCACAAAGTCACACTGTAGAGTCACTGGACCTTGCAAAACAAAGGTCAGCTATGCTGCACAGGAAGTCACAGGACCAGAGATACATTTTCAAATATATTATTTCATCAGTTGTTTTCTTTGGTATATTGCTCTGGCTAAGCCAAAAAGTACAGAAGAATTCTGGTAACGTTTTTAAACTTTTTTTTTATTCAAGTATTCAGAAAACGTATTTATCAGTACTGAAACATTACAATAAATTCCCTAATTACAGTTAGATACTATTTTCTGCCTACAGGTCACTAGGATTCACATTTTCTGTAATCACTGTTCTCATTTATTCCGAGAATTCATTGGCAAATGTAAAATTTCCATTGGGATATTTTTTGGGGGGGCTGGTGGTAGAAATTTAATCCAGTATCTAACTTATTTAAGAACGCTGAAGTATTTATCTTGTCTGTTAGAGTAAATTATACTTTTTGCACAGAAAATCAGAGATCATAATTAGAAACAGTGTTTGCTGGAGTAATGGTTTTATTCTAATGATTTTCCAAAATTATGAATCACTGTTGAATTAATCTTTTTTATAATATCTACCTAACACTTATACATTTAGCCTAAACTTGTCATGTCACCACCCTCTGTTGTCAGTGGAGAAGGGCAGCACATCTTTCTTAGATTGTGATGAATTTCCATATAAAGGTGTCAATTGTTTCCCTTAATGATGAATGACATAGATAACTATCACAGGTTAAAAACCTATTCTTTAAACATCAAATATCAGATATCTAATGGAACAAATCCACCATTTACAGTGCTTTTTTTTTTCTTTTCTAAGTAACAGTAAAATGATAGGAAAATTCATATTTCAGTTGCTAATGCTTATTACTAAAACCAAAATTGTTAATCCAGAAAATATGAAAAGCTATTAGTAAAAATTTCCAAAAACCTTTGGTTTAGGCGAGTTGTTCATCACCAGGGAAATATTGTCATGAAAAAGATCCAACCACAGTATTCATCAGTCTCATGTATAAAATCATCTACACACAATTTTTTTTTTCCTGAAATTGTTGCCCCCTTCAATAAATAGGGCTGCAGAATACTAATATGCTTCTAGAGTGGGGCCACTATCCTTTCTCTTTTGCATATATCACTTTTTTTTATGGTTTTATGCACTCTTCCTCTTCTCTGCCAAAGCATCTGCAAGACTGTCAGTGAGAGCATGAAAGGAGGACTTCAGATATCATATCAGGAAGCTGAATTCCCCGATGGTTATGCAGAAGCTGGAATGAACAATTCTATGGAAAGTCCCTTAAGTTCCCACATTCTGGGGATGAAACAGTCTTAAAGTGTCTGTGGGAGGTAGCAGAGGTGCCGCCTCTTGGCTTCCTGAAGGAATATTTATTGCAGACTGATTCTTGGGAGACTTTAATTAATCGAACTCTATGTAAAAGACAGTTTTTGTTTTAGACATTAATGACTTCAGCAAATTTGTTTATATTTCAAGGCAAGACAAGAGGCATAATGGTAATAGAAAAGACAGCATTTTGTCATTGCGATAGAGCAGGTCCCTGCTCTGAAGCAGTGAGATCCTAGATTTCCTCAGTGAACTCAATGTAATTCTGAGAAATGAATGAATAATTTCACTAGAATCAAAATAAAGACTTCTCTTCAGTTATAGCTTACAAAGAATATTCGAACCTGAGCAATGGAAGTTTAATATAGTTAAAATGGAAGGAAAAAAAGATCACACTTTTTAAAGGAACTTTAAATAACATCTGGAAACACAGAAATAGCAGGAAGAATGTGGGTGACTGAGCCTGATCCCCAGAAACTGCAGTCAGCTATCAAATGGTTGTGTTTCTGAAAAAAAAAAAAATCAGTAACATGCTTTTTCCACACTTATAAGTCATAAAATACATCCTTTACTACTTAAGTAGTGAGCCTTGATCAGATGGTTAGAAAAAATAATTATATTATTGGTTACATATATCCTGGCTTAAATAATAACACAGCGTAAAAACATGTCTTGAATAGACAGTAACATCTTATTTGTAAGTGTATTTCAGATGTGTTCTTTATTTCATTTACACTTCTCAGTCTGGGAAATTAAAATTAAAAAGATCAGCTTGACTTTTACTTAGAATTGCTACCCAGTACAAGTCTGTACTTGAAATGCACAGTACTGCAAAATTTTGGCTGCAAGTATCTGAGGACAAAAAATTGCTTTGTTTTGGGTTTGAGTTTTGGGGTTTTTTTTCCCCTCAGTTTAAATGGTTTCTCACTGAATAAACAATGAGTGAAAACAACAACAAAAATGTTTATTGGACTTAAATTTGCATTAAGTGGTCATTTGCATAATCCCATAGAGATGTGACCACTAATTGCATAAAAGCAATAAGTCAATCTCCTAAATTTTAATAATTTACTTGATAAAACTGAAGTCTTAATCCTGTTGCATGAAAATCAGTGGAGAAAATCCCACTGGTTTCAGTTAAGGTACAAACAAACCAGTGCATTTTTCCCAAATTTACTGACAATGTCCTCTTAACTGTAATAAATCTCTCTCATATTCTTAATACCACTCAGGGAGACAGTGTCACTGAGAAAAAAATAGCCTCTTTCCTGCCAAAGGGTGATAAAATTATTATTTTTCTTTACAGAGAAAATGTGGTGAGAGTGGTCTAGGATTTCTACTTTTATTTTTATTTAATTTCATAAATTCTCTTAAAATACGGCTTTAGAAATTACCTAGCTATTTCCTTTTATTTATTTCATGAATTTCTTTAGGCATTATTGATGATGCCAGCTTCCTCTGAACTCTCTCTCAAAGCTCTTTGAAAGTGCAAAGGATTTTTTGTTTTTGTTTTTCTGAAGCGTTTTGATAGCTGGGAGAAGTCTGTGTCTCACATATGTTCACTTTTGTACTTAAGATAAAGGCCATCTTGAACAGAAAAGCACAAATAAAAGATTTAAATTTTGACAGACATAGTTGCTTCTGAGTTTAGTATAAAATACTCTTTGCCATTAAAATATAGCATCATATTTCTTTTCTGCAAGAAGTTAGATTCCTTCACTGACGACATAGTTATTTACTTAAGTTGTGGTATTTTCTTGTGTTATTCACTTTAAATACTGATATATTTAGGTTTCCATATATTATTACTGAAACAAGACATTTACCACATTGTCCAAAGTTACTCAGGCACCCCTGACATCTGTCTGATTCTTCCTTTCGGTAACGGAACAAGTGAGCAGAGGGCAATAACCTGCAATGCAAACTGCCACTATTATGACAGCAGTCACCACTTGGACTGTAAAGGTATTATTTGGAGCTTTGCAGCATAAGAAAGTGATAGCCTACTTTATAGGTAGATGTAAAATTATAAGAGGTAAAAATGTAAAAGGTCTGCTTGATCACCTAACACATCTTTCTGATAAAATGCTACCATGGCCCTCTTCAAACTGTGATTAGAAAAGCTAACCACTTACTTCATCATTTTATATTGTAAAAATAATTTCTGGGGATAGGAGATCAATATATCTGTGGAATTGGATTTGAAGCTACAAGAAGCCTGTTTATTTTTTTTCATCACAAGTTTTGCCTCAAAATTCATTTATTTCTGTAGGATTTCAGCAGAGGTTACCAGAATTTCACAAATGAATTGAAATTATGAGCAACTAGCAATTTGACGAGACTAATAGTTTATTAGAGTTAGCTATACAGTATCAAAATCTTGGGTTGTAAATATTTTCTACACAGAAACGACTTCAGTCAAAATATGCATTTTTTAAAAAATAACATTACTTATTCTGTCCACAAGCAGTCTTCAGAAAAAATATATAACTTCTCATTTAAATTCACTGCACTCTGATTCGTCATAATTTAACAATACTTTGAGACCACAGGTTTCATTCAGTGTTTGAGAGCATTTTAGTGTTTTCCAAGAAAGGATCTAGTGTTTTCCAAGAAAGGATCTAGTGTTTTCCAATTAAAGGAGAACTAAGCTTTGTGGGAAACAGTAGTTAGGCTTGTATACCTACCCACTTTGTTAATGATACCACTGATTTGCCTTATTAAATCCAAATATTTTCTTATTAGGTTTATCAAAATTCTCTGTTTATTTGCTCCAAAGTACATCTCCGATAGCAAACATTCACATTCTCTGCTTTTTGATCTTGCCAAAATCCAAACAGATGTCCTTCCCTTTTCCGTACTTCAAATCCTCAGTTGACATTTCTGCATGACTTTTCCCTGGGTCTGGAGAATCTTGGGGCTTCTGGACGAAGCAAATTAGAGATTCTGTTCTGCTTCCTGGACTGGATTTCATATTTGTGATATAATAATGAACTTAACAGTCTCAGACTTAAAACATTGCTGATGTCCTCCCAGTGCTCTTCCTTCATCTGTACTAGGAATGATTGTACAGGTTAGGAGTTGCCAATGTTGTCTAATTTGAAAGAAATTGCTTATGCGTCCTGGTTAAGATGCTTATCTTGCTACACTTCATTTACGTGGTGGAAAGAGATGGTTCTTTAAAAGGTGATTCTAAGAAGGATCCTATATCTTAGTTCACTGCATTAAGTTCTGGATGGAAAAGTCTCTTCTGAAGAGCTCTGTGGGGAGTATCAATAAACAAGCTTTTTGACTTGCACACCTAACCAAACTTCTTAAAGTTAGATAACATGAAACTCCCCTTTTAGCAGCCATATGTTTTATCAGACTTTGGTGTCCCCCTGTGCTCCTACGACACCATGGATTCCTGGCAGTTAGGAGACAGATGTGGCAACTGAAATAGGGTATACCATTCAACCAAGATAGAAATTAATTACTATATTCTGGCTGTTTTAAAAAATATATTACATTCTATTGTGATTGAATTTATTATGTGTTTAGCTGCTGTAAATATTGTAGCAAATTAGTTTAGCTTCAGAAAGTATCAATCACATAGCACAGTTCTTCATAGGAAAGCAAATTTTATTTTTTGAAACATAGATATTTTCTCTGTTGTGTATGTGAATTTCATTCTGCTGTTCAATAAGAACTACCCACTGCAGTGTCTATTTGAATTTTCATCTCCTACCTCACTTACCTTAAGAAACTATTTGATAAAAGATTTTAGTAAACATTTCATAAAAACGTAAACAATTTTCAAATTGCTCAGGTGAAATGAGATTTTTATTTAATTTAATTTCATCATGATGGAAATAAACAGTACTGAATTTTATAAAGAGTAATATTAATTTAACTATGCTTATTCATGCTTATATAGGTATATAAAACTTGTTTTCCTGCAAATTTTATAACATAACTTTTTTTTTTTTTTTAATCTGTTCTGGATGTGTTCATGTGAGACTCCCCTGAATTTAATAATAAATCATGTTGCAAAGCAAAGAATTTAAAACAGTGAACCACAATCTTAAATTTAGGCAAAAAGAAAGCCTCTCTTTTTTAAGAGAAAAATTTTGAAATTGCAAATCAGGATAGCATACAGGCAGGTGTGTGAGTAAATTTTATGAGGTTGCACACGTAATTTGTATAATTGCATATACAAATGCATAGCAGTCCTTGAAACCATGATTGTATAAGCAAATAGTTTGTCACGTGCATACATATTTTCCTGGTTTAAAGGCTGATTTCTAGGTGTTAAATCCCGGTGACTAGCACATTGGTGCCTGTACTGTTGCGTTCTTCAACTTGAATTGAGGTTTTACTATACAACACTATTTTAGGGTTGCATTTTTAACGAAATTTCACAGACCCATGTTTTACTTTTTATCTTGAAGCGTGTATGTCAATTGAAGAAAACAACAGCAGACAGGCAGGCAGTGGAACACAATCAAATAAAGTTGACAATAACCTGTTTAAGTATTAAAGATAAATTATGTGCAATTCTGAAGACTTTGACACTGCTGAGTAACAAAAAACATCAGTACCCAACTTTGCTTGAAGGAGTTGTACACATGCTGAAAACCTTCCCTTCGTTCTGTCAACCTGCCAGCCATGAATTACCCTGGCAACTGCCATGCGCACATATTTGTGAAAAGCAAAATGAAACCTGTATTTACTACTTATCTCTTTTACTGTTGTAAGAGTACCACATTTTTGTATACTCCTTATTATAGCATAACATCTTTGTGACAGTTTTCTGACAATAAAAGAGAGTTTTAGACAGGCAGGCAATAGGTACTCTTTTGTGTTTTGTATTGTGTTTGTGAAGTGGATACAAGTAGAAGCTGGCAGCTTATTGCAGGATAGGTTCTCAAAAAATCATTTCTCACATCTTTTTTCAGTATCCAGATAGTAGCTCTTGACAGGAGAGTTCTAAGGCCTGGAACACTTTCTCACTTTCTTCTAAGTTAATAGAAAAATTTTCATTTCTTAAAGAATTCACAGGGTTTTGCATCCAGTCTATTTCTATTGTTAAGGCATCGAGTAAAATGCAAAGTGCATTTATTCTATAAGAACTGTGTACACTCTGTGTTACAACAGACAAAAGCTAAAATAGGTTTGGAATGGCTCACAATAATTGAGCCTTAGGTAAGACTTAACTCATTCTGAGAAATATCGTGCTGTTTCTTCAGGTGAAGCTAAGTATATTAAATGCAAAAAAGTTCTCCATTGCAGTTAGCCACAACTTTGTATACGATGTGAATGGTGTGTCAGCAATAAATATGTAGCTGAATCTTTGTGGCTGCTAATTATCATTGTTCTGATATTGGGGAGGAAGTCCACAGGGCTAGGCTGGAGATTAAAGTCCATGTTCCTTTCGTCATATATTTTATTATGAAAAAAATGGGAAGGAGTTCAGAGAATGGGAGCTGAAATTATATTTATTTATGTAGGGAGAAATTATTGAGTTCTGGAAGATTCTTCAGTTGTATAGGCAAACATGAAATCAACGGAATAACAGTGATATATATTGGGATAAATTACCTTATGACAAATTTTCTGCTGTTCGATCTCTTCAAAACCAGATTGAAGATCTTTCCCTGTACAGTCATAAACTATTAGCGAGATGCAGCAATTCCTGAATAAGTATTATGCCTTTACCACATAGGATGTTGCTCTGATTGATTGTTCTGTTCTCAATATAAATTAGTGGCTGCTTTTAATAAGTTAGAGAAGTAACCTTTTCAGTCATTTTGAAATTGAGCCTATTTGGAGGCGTGCAAGGTACAGCTGCAATCCACAAAGATATCACCAATATCTTCTTGAAAAGTTGGAAACACAGATTACCCTAATTTTCTCTTATTTACCTAGATGACAATTTATTTACATATGACAACAGTTCTTTATATATAGGTGGTATACAAACATATACATATATAATATGTATTATATACATACATATTTACATAATTTAACATTTCTAAAATTTTCTAAAATTGTTGTCTCCTTAAAAGATTGATTTGGCTTTTTTTCCACCCTTGTAAAAAAATATGCGTATTTTGTAGTAGCAGCCAGTTACTATTTCAGCACAAAAGACACCATAAGGATATAGTACATCAATATCTAAGTATTAGCTTTTATGTGACCTGGTAGATATGACACGTTATCTCTCTTATCTTATTACATTCTACGCCTCTATGATTTGATGGTATGTTACAGTCAAACTATTCGAAGTTTTAAACAAAGTGTTATGAGAAGGGCAATTACAAAATTGCCTAGAAGCCAGCACAGAATACAATAATGACACAGTTGACCCTTTTTCTTTCTTTTAAGAAATGTAGGTTTAAAATTTTTTGCAGAGATCAAAGTGAGAATATAATTCTCACTTAGAATATAATTTAGCTACTCATAATCCCAACGTAGCTGTGTATACTAGATAAACTTCTTTTAATGTCACTACTGATAGATTTCTTACTTGATTTGCAAATCATAAAAGAGAGAAACCACTTATAATGTCCAAACTATATCTAAACATTTTTTGTATGCAAATAGACCAAAAAAAAGGCAGTAAGTTCATGCTTTTTCACACTAACTTCCTTGTCTTTTTTTTTTTTTTTTTTAATGCTGTCCTCATAAGGCTGTAACAAATATTGCATTGCATTTTGCCTATTCAAACCAGTCTCTTCATTCTCAAATTCTTTAAATCTCATTTCTTGGTGACATGCCTCCATCCACCACACCACTACTTGCATTTCTCATGCTACTTAAGAACAGAAGGAATATAAATAAAATATGATATAAATATAAATAAAATTCTTGAGCTCACTCTTTCCTTAATCTGCAGACAAAACTCTCTGCTATGTAATTGAGAAAAACTTTTTTGAGGACCACCCAAGTAGAGCTCATTCATATCAGCAGAGTTCAGACCTGCCTACAAAGGAGTGTAAGAAGGTGTGCAGTGGAAATCGATACACTTAAGCCACAGTATTAACAGTAACAATTTCTGATCAGGTATGAAGAGAGGAGATCGTTGTCCTTGGAAGTTTTATCACTCCAGAGAGAAGGGGAATTAATTCAGTTCCATGGTGCCAGAATATACTTCTGTCATTTAACAACATTAGAGAACATTTTTATTTCAAGGTTTTTTCATGGATCCAGGCACTTTTTCCTAGCTATTCTTATATTTTAGAAAAAAAGCATGTTACATATGTATTTTTAAAAAATAATGAAATGTTTGGACCAATACCAATTCTTTAACTTCTGTATCTGGTTATCCTTTGCAAATATTGTGGATATATCATTTTGATTCTCACATACAAAATCTGTCATTAATGGAAGCGTAGAAGTAGAGTTAATATGGTTCTATTTTCAGGGAAAATGTAAATAATCCATTCTGAAAACCTAATCAGTGGCACCTGAGGATCATTTAGAAAGCCTGATAACAGATGCTTATAAACGTTATCTGTCTATGGTAGGTAGACTGAGATACTTAATGCCTTCTTTGCATTAATTTCTTCTTAAATGTCTTTAATAGTAAGATCAGTTGTTATCAGGGTACTCATCCCCCTGAGCTGGAAGACAGGGATGGGGAGCAGAATGAACACTCCATAATCCAAGGGGAAGTGGTTAGTGACCTGCTACACCACTTAGACATACACAAGTGTGTGGGGCCAGATGAGATCCACCCAGGGTATTGAGGGAACTGCCAAAAGTGCTCACCAAGCCACTTCCCATCATTTACGAGCAGTCCTGGCTAACTGAGGCAGTCTCAGTTGAATGGAAGTTAGCAAATATGAACCCCATCTGCAAAAATGGCCAGAAGGAGGATGCAGGGAATTACAGGCCTGTCAGTCTGACCTTGGTGCCTGAGAAGGTTATGGAGCAGATTCTCTTGAGTCCCATTACACGGCATGTGCAGGACAACCAGGTGATCAGTCCTAGCCAGCATGGGTGTATGAAAGGCAGGTCCTGCTTTACTATTTCTTTCTATGACAAGGTGACCTGCTTAGTGAATGAGGGAAAGGCTGTGGGTGTTGTTTACATGGACTTTAGTAAAGCCTTTGACATCATGTCCCACAGCATTCTCCTGGAGTAACTGTCTGCCCAAGGCTTGGATGGGTGTACGTTTCACTGGGTAAAAAACCAGGGACCAGTTCTGTTTAATATCTTTATCAATGATCTGGATGAGGGGATCGAGTGCACCCTCAGTAAGTTTGCAGATGACAGCAGGCTGGGCAGGAGTGTTGACCTGCTCGAGAGTAGGAAGGCTCTGCAGAGGGATCTGAACAGGCTGGATTGATGGGCAATGGCCAATTCTATGAGATTTGACAAGACCAAGTGCGGGGCCCTCCACTTGGGTCACATAAACCTTGTGCACTGCTGCAGTCTTGGGGAAGAGTGCCTGGAAAGCTGCCTGGTGGGAAAGGTGGTTGGTCGATAGATGGCAGAATACGAGTCAGCAGTTTGCCCAGGTGGCTGAGAGGGCCAATAGCATCCTGGTTTTTATCAGAAACAGTGTGGCCAGCAGAACTAGCAAAGTGACTGTCCCTCTGTACTCGGCAGTGGTGAGGCTGCACTTCAAATACTGTGTTCAGTTTTGGGCCCTTCACTACAAGAAAGACATTGAGGTGCTGGAGCATGTCCAGAGAAGGGCAATGAAGCTGGTGGAGGGTCCTCAGCACAAGTCTTATGAGAAATAGCTGAGAAAACTGAGGTTGTTCAGTCTGGAGAAAAGCATGCTCAGAGGAGACCTTATATAGCTCCCTACATCTACCTGAAAGGAGGTTGTAGAGAGCTGAGGGTCAGTCTCAAGTAACAAGCGATAGGACAAAAGGGAATGATCTCAAGTTACACCAGGGGAGGTTTACATTGGATATTAGGAAAAATTTCTTCACCAAAAGTTTTCAAGCATTGGAACAGGTTGCTCAGGGAAGGTACCATCCCTGGAGGTATTTAAAATACATGTAGATGTAGTGCTGAGGGACATGGCTTAATGGTGGACTTGGCAGTGTTAGGTTTACGGTTGGACTTGATGAGCTTAGAGGACTTTTCCAACCTAAATGATTCTATTATTCTATGATTGTATGTTTCAAATGGTGCAGTGAACCAGTGCTGCACTGGAGGGTTGACATGTAAAGTAAATGGGTTTGTCATCAGAGGGAATCCCAGAGAAACCAGCTGTTAATCAAAATGTTGCTGAGTTGCCACAGACAAGGATTTATAAAGGCACTTAAACTGATACTATGTCAAATTTATTCATCTAAGTCCAAGACTGTAATCTTAAAAACACGTACCTAGCTTCTAGCTGCCTAATATTTTGCTGCTAAATTCACTATGCTTAAGGATCACCTGTTCTTGTATACAAATAGCTGTCCTGAAAACTTTGAGCAGCTGAGTACCTCTTTTGTTTTAAGATTCTCCAGCTACATGTGCATTTTCATTTCTTATGTACCCAGAGGGATATGTCATAACTGGTGTACTCCTATTTTCCTTAATAAATAGTGACAGGACTGAGTGCTGTACAAGGTGCACTAGGAATGACCATATTCATTTCACTTGTGCTTTTACATGGAGCATTACTATTGTAGTTTGTCCAATACATCTGCAAGCACAGCACTAATCCAGTGTTTGGGAGAACTGAGTTCTCTGTCTTCCTACCTGAGAGGTGATTCCCATACACTTTTCTTAAAGCAGCACCCTAAGTCTTTGCCTTCAACTGGGCCAGGGTATATATATGTGTGCTGAATGTTCACTACTCTTCGTGCCACTTCAAGTATTAAATGATGTTGATAGTCATAGTAATAACCCAGATTCAGACAAAAGGGAGATGCTTCTGTAATTTCGTAGTTAGTGCAAAACAGAAAAAAGAAGAGGTGTCTAGGTCATGGCCTTCCCTGAAAGACTTACTTGTGTGTTTTATAGGCTGTAAACAAACCTCAGAGGACAAGTTTGAAACTGCATAGAGAGAAAACAAATTCTCTAACAAAAGAGCATTTGCAAACTGCTCTGTGTTTCCCTGTACTTCACTGTACTTTAATTCATTCATTACATTGCAGTGCTTGGACAATAGGAATTAAATCAATTTCATTTTTATGCGGACTGGTTTGGGTTTTTTTTAATTGAGACTGATATGGAATGGTTTAGCTCAGCTTCTGGTGTCTCTTGAAAACAAGTTGAATAAGTACGGGGATAGGTATATTTAGAAAGAACTATGCTGCTTCATCATGCTGCTCATAAAATCTGCCAGCAGCACAACAAATAGGTCACATAGCAATTTCATCCTCTGACGGTGGGGCAGTCAGAATACAAAGGCTGATATTGAGAAATGTTAATAACATCTCAGCTTCTCTTTCCTCTTAATTTTGTGCTTATCAGTTTTATATAGACCCTGAAATGAGGATTAAAAAGGTGCTCTAAATCATTCATATTAACTGAACACTAATCCTTTCTGGGCTTCCTCAGAACATTTTTCTTTCTTTACTCCTTTCTTTATATGTTCTTACTGTTGTCTCTTCTTCAGGAATGTTTTCCCAAATGCTGTTCTGGATCTTTGCTCTTTGTGCATACATTCATCTGCTGTATCCATCCCCTTTTGGTTCCCATTTAACAGAACAGTTGCTATGTATTGGTTATCAGCGCTCTGGAAACTTTCAGAGAGATCACAGATCGCAGTAAGAGATATTCCCTGGTCTGAAAAGCCTAGGTTGTAAGTAGGCAAGAGACAGAAGGACATTGTAAAGGAAGAATCACTAGCTATATTTTTACAGATAGGGATTTGAGACAGGTAGGCTCAGAAACTTGCCCAAGCAATACAGAATGCTATTCAGAACAGACTGTAAAGTCATCTCTTAACATTCCCTACTACACAGTTCATAAAAAGCAAAATCTTTTGTTCTGTTTTTTCAACACCGTTCACATGACCAGAATTTGAGAGATGCTGAGCAGCTTCTCACAAAATTAATTCCAACACTTTCCCACTTTTTCCTATTTTTCTAAAAATTTAGGGCATATTATGTAAATAGTATGTAAATGTTGTGGCAAAATAGAGGTTTCATTTCTAGCATCTGTAAGGTTGTTCAGACTCTTGTATAAGTATACCTAAATTTGCTTTTTATGAACGAACCTATACATAATCCTGAGAAAACTAAGGTTCCCCATTGTATTTTTTTCAAATCCACTGTTCTTTTTTCAAGTTGGAAGACTTATTTGCCTTCATTCTCCTGTATCTCCAAAAGTCTCTATTTCTTTTCCTGAAGTTTCTTTTAGTCATCCTAAATACAATGCTTTCCTTGACTCCGCAGAGAGGGTACAATAAAACAAAGGCCAAAATCAGCATGAGGAAAACAGCAAAAGTGAACTCCTTGTAACTTTACACCTTCTAGTGCAATGGAAAAGAGCTACAATATAAGGCAGAAAAATGCATTCTCTTCCTTTTTTACTTTTTCACTGCATCCTACTTAGAAATTTCAGGTAATTTTGAGGAAACAATAACTGGGATTTACTACTGCACTGCAGATTTTATCTTAGGATATTTGAAGCTGTTATTTGTTTTAATTCCATTTCCTTCAATATAACAGATACTGCCATTTCCAAGGAGTTTATCATCAAGGCTATTTTCTCACTAGATTTACTTTATGGCATTCAATACGCTGTCCTTTTGTCATGGCTTTCAAACAAATTATGTATACAACTCTTCACTCATGCACAGATTAAAAAAAAAAATAGCTAAAGCATATAACTCAGAGTGCATTGGACTATTGTATACTGGTCTGATTCCACCGGGGCAGTACTTTCAATCTTTAAGCGGCTTTGTTGACTTTTATAGGTTTATCCATTTTCATAAACTTATGGAGGAATAAATTTCTAGGACTATGATCTAAAATAGTAAAAAGTCATCTAGAGTATGCTGAAGCTTTTGTAACCAGCTGCCTAAGTGTCACAACCATCTGTTGGGAATATTTTCTGTATACGTGGATAGGTGGTCTCTTTTTTAAAGTCCAGTTTCCTGAAAATGTGAAACAGATCTTCAGTCTTGGCCCACTGTGATTACTGTGTCAGAACTGGAAACCAGTTTTGTGTCTTATAAACATAAAATATCAGGATTCAAATTCTGACCACCACAGTCTTACTCACACAATATTCATTAAAAAAAAAAAAATCAAAACAAAACGTTGGAAGATCAGGTGGTGTAAAAATACTCTAGCAGCTGTCTTTCCTTTTACACTTGCTTCACCTTGGTTCCCAAGCTTACTTCCAGATCTGTTTCTTCTGATCTATTGTTTTCATGTAGCTTTACATACATGAATAAGTATTTCCTCATCCAGTCTTCAAAGCAGAGTAATGCAAAAGTTATCTCTACTTTCTGCGGACAGATCCATAAGTTCCCTGTCAATGAACAAACAGGTTGTCATTTATTTTGCTTGTGAGTTCATGTAAGCTCCAGAGTGACTGGGGACACAGAGAGCTTTCTGCTCATACATATTCTTTGAGCATAAGATGGAGACACGACAGTTTCCCAACTGCGGTATATTATTAGAAACTGTTGCACACTCAATGTAAAGTTATCTAAGATAATAAAGGAAAAGGAAAGAATTAAAATAGCTAATATAATCAGAAAATCTCATTGATTGAAAAGAATGAAATTGAAAGATTTGGGGTTAGCTGTGCTGTTGCGCCTTTTTTTTTCTTTTTCTTTTTTTTTTTCCATCTGCCTCTCTGCAGAGAAAGTGTTTAGTTAGGAATAGGACAACACTGCTCCTGTCGGTAAGGTAAAGATATCTCTGATGTTTAATGCACAATGTGCTATCTAGCATAGACAGTTTGGGGGCACTTGAAAAGGTAAAAGGTGCAGGTTTCTCATGTAGGTGAAGAATTCAGAGTTGCCTAAGAGATGCCATTGTTTATATGGAAATCATAAAATGTGTGGTCACATACTAGATTTCATACACATTTAGTTTAAACAGTACATATCCAGGTGTTTCTCCTTTATCCCATAGCTTTTTATTTTTTGTTTGTTAATATTTGACAAACTAGATTAATTATGTACAAGAAGGCATATTATTAATTTGTTTTTAATTCTAGTGATTATTCATTCTACTTTGTTGGGATTTTTCCATGTAATCTGTCACATTTCTGAAAATCCTATAGCAGGTTTTTTGTTCTGAAACAGAGAATTTCTATATTACCTCAGTCCTATAGGCATTAAATAATAATGATAAAATAAATTCCAGCTACACATTGATTTTTCTTAAAAGAATGTTTCTCACAAACTTGATACAAAGTAGCACTGTTTCTGAAAACCTGTTTTGCAAAAAAATTGAGGTGAGATGATCTTTTCTTTCAGTAATTAACATAATTGCTAACAGGTAGTTTTTATTAGGCAAAAAATCTGTTCAAGTTAGCATTAAATTTACCAGAATGTCTCATCTGTGAAAAAGAGTAGAGTCACAAAAGTAAGTGGTTTTGCACTCCTCTCTTTTACTAATCAATAATGAGAAACACTTCCAATATATGATGACCGAGAAACTCTGACATTCCTCATCCCAAGTCTAAAACTTAAGAGTAGGCCTTAATCCACAAGTTAGGAAACATTTTTGGGATGTGAGAGAAATTTATTTGAAACTATCGACTGCCTAATTTGGCCCAGACATTTGAACAAATTGCTACAGTTCTCACCTGAAAGTCCTAGCTTGAGGTTATGTAGTCTGGTATGGGTCTTCTTGTTTTTGTTACAGAGTCTAGTTCTGTCCATGAATATGCTTCATGAGTAGAATTGAGCTTTGCCATAGAAGTGACGTTAGCAGGGAGAGGATGGGTAGGAGAATATCCACAGTAAAGATACTTCTGAGGGAGAGGGGCATGGGGAGTTTTTTATCAGACTTTCTGGGACACTGTGTGGAAGCTGTAAGGACCTTAGGAGGTAACTGGTTGTAAATGTCCTCAGGAATGGAAGAGAAAAATTGTGGAGTAGCATGTAGATGTTGGGATCAAAATCTTCAATGGTTCCAGCTGTGGAAAAAATATGGTCCTGCAGTCAACCTATACTTACGTTGTAGGGAGAAGGATGTTTATGTGTCTTTACATTCTTTGCTTGAAAGAAAAATTTGGGCCATCTTGGCTTGGCTTCTCTTGCATGCTACAGTATTTGAATATTCCTGACTACTGATATTCATAATGATAATCTGTTATGGAATTTTGAAGGAGTGTACATGTATATATGTGTAGTGCCACACACAGATATATCCATAAGATAAGCACATACTCTTTATCTATTTAAATGTATTTTATGCACTCTGAAACACACATATGTGTATGTGTGTTTTTATAAATGCATACACATTGTATATGGATATTATATGTTTGAATAATTGCAGAATTGAAATGTCTTCATTAATTACCTTCTGTCTTTGGAGACATATACTTGAAAGATTTGTGATGCAATGAAATATTATGGTTAAAAATAAAATAAATAAAAAAATTTAACAGGAAAATAGGGAGAATTAGACAAATGAGAGAGGTAAGAATTTGGTTAAGAGAGAGTGTGTCTGGGAATGTAGGTTTTGGTACCAGTCTCCAAAGAGTAAAGGGTTACTTATTTGGCCTAATTTGGGGGTAAATAGATTAAGGTTGCTGTGAATTATCAGGTAATGATTCTGTAGCTTAATCAATGTTACTTTCTTGGCTTAAGTGGAATTTCATATTCAAGATCTTAAAGTAATGGCAGAAAAAAAAAAGCAAAAATTAAAATAGCTGATGGTTTAAATGGTTTGTAAGGGTTAACCAGTAGCGAAAGATAAAAGTAAATATAACTAAGGAAATTCTACAATTTTTCAGTCCTGTCCTGATCAGCTAAGAAGACCTCAAAAATTGTGTCATCTCATCAAATTTAAACACATCCTCTGCCAGGCTTGGGAGCAGAAGGAGGGAAGGCTATTGCAGCTGAACAACAGTTTCTCATTACTTCCTTTACAGGTTCTTGCAAAGGTGATATTCTGAAGTAAGCACTTGGAGTCAGTTCCAGAACAAGTAGCATAAATGTAAGCTATCCTTTGCATTCCCAAATATCTTTTATTAGTGCTACTGAAGAGATAAGAAAGTAACCCAAATACATTGGTTCTCTACACGCTTTTTGCTTTCCTTTCTGACCATCATTGTGTAGTCTCCTTATTACTTTTTGCATTAATGTTTTTAGACCCCTGATGCCACTTTGTTTCTGTATTCATCTTCAAAGACACAGGGCTATGTTGATGCTGAAAAGCTGAGGTGGGGAGAAAGCCTCACAGAAATGTTCCAAGTAGGTGGGGAGAAATCCCTGCACCCCCAATAAAAGGCTGTGGCTAAAACCAGAACTTTGTCCATGTGGACCAAATACCTTTCCTGGTGTAAATGATGAATTCAAATGATCAATCATTTTCTGTGCTTTGCCACTAGTCTTTAACATGCTTGAAGTATGGTTAATGAAGTATTGTCAACAAAAGAAAGAACTATCTTGTGCCTCGGCCACTGACACTGTGTCCTTAGATATGTCTTCTATCACACACAGTTTTAAATTTCAAATGAAGTCAACTTCTTTGCATGCTTGCTGTTTTGAATTTCCAAGATCAGCCAAGTTGGCAGATATGCAAACCTATTTAATTCTGCTCGGCACCACAGTTCTTTTCCTGGCTCTCAAAGACTATTCTTTGAAAGAACTGAACCACAAAAGAAAAGATTACTCACTACTGGACAACACATATCGTGTCTGGAAACAAATATGAACGTGCCTGCCAGCTGTTAATCAATGTAACACAGAAAAATAAATTCTTAAATACTTAGGAGACTGGAAGGTAAGTACTATCCTTCAGATCTTACTAAAATTTACAATTCTCTTCCCAAATATGGCTCAATGCTCCTAACTTTGTTTCTAATCTTATTTTCATACTTCAATCATGCATTTTTACAAATACTTTCTTTAATCATATTCATTATAAATGTGAAAGCTCCACTTGATGTTTTCACTCAGCTAAACCAGTGCAGACAAATTGAAAACCTTTATTACACCCGTCTCCTCTCAAGAGGGCCACTGTGGCAGCAGTTGTCATGATTTGAATCACTGAAATGTTACTAGATGTGAAAACATGATTAAACTAAAGAATGTTTATTGCATGATGTAGAACTACCGCTGCTTGAATTCTAAATCTTTGTTGGTCCTCTCTGTTACCATGAATCGGCACCGTGTTTGATGATTTGTATTTAAAACTGAGTCAAACTTTCCTGAATTTAAAAAAATAAAATAAAATAAAAAAAAATGTTCCAGAATGAGACATTTACATTCAAAAAACCCCAGATCAACGGCAGAGCTATTTCATGGAAATTGCTCTTAGTTACTATATCTCAGACTTTCAGCAAGCACTATGAAATTAAATAAAAGGACTGAAAATTTAAGCAAATCTAATAAGAATTTACCAGTTATATATAAGCGTTATACATAGATTCTGACACTATGCTATGCATAAGTAAACAAAGCAAAGCAAAGATTTAAAAATAGCAAATGTCTTGCTATTTGTCTCCCTTTCTATAGTTTTAGGTCTAACATTTTTGACAGCTTTAATAAAAGTCAAGTTAGAAAAGAAAAAATAGAATGAAATTATATCAGTACTACCAGAATTTAACATAAATATTTTACTGGGATACTATTGAACTGGGAGGAGGGGGGAGCTCAAAACTGCTATTTATGGAAATGTACCAGTTTTCATAATCAAGAGGACATTAGGAAAGTCTGTTCATAGGATAAGGGCAAATAAGAAGCTTGAGTTGAATCCTTATAAAAAATGCAATGTAGGAAATGTTTCAGGCTACTTACAGTACCAGTTTGGTAAAACATTCTTCAGAGGTTGTATTTAGATATCAACTAAGTTTTCTTGACCATGAATGAGAAGTATGTGCATGTACTCAACTTCCACCTTCTTACTTCTTCCTAATCATCCCTGGCTACAGGTGAGGTAAGTCCCAGGCTTCTGGGATCTGTGTAAGGACTGGGAGCTTTTCTACCTCATGGGAAAGTCGTGAAGATAAATTCACAGTATTTAGAAAGCATAGAGGGCTGCCATGAAATGACTTAGGTTTCCTATTCTTGCCCCTACCTCTTGCTTGCCTGTGGCACTGAAGTTCTTGTCTTGTCTTGTCGTGTCATGATGAGTTGTAAATATAATGACATAGAGGCTAGGTAGGTGATGAAAAGAAGTTGGATACCTAAGGATACCATGTTATCCTGCCATAAAAGCTGGCAAAACCACACATCTGCATTGAAAAAAAAAGTTGTGAGAACTTTGTGGAAGACTTATGTGTGATGTTTAAGAAGTTACCCTCCTTTCCCCTCGTATTCTGAGGTTAACCTTCAAATTTGTCAACTGCTTTGAATAATAGACAATTGACAATAGAAAAAGGAAACCACCAAGTGTTCTGTGAAGGGGAAAACAAAATGAGATTTAATATAATTTTTCTGCTTTCAGTGAAGACCTGAAAAATTGGAAATTAAAAGATTCCTAAGGATGGAGATGAATGACATTTAATGCCTTTATTTATAGAAATTGAAAAAATCTCAATGGAGAGAGTGGTACCTACATAATATAAATGCATATTTAGCAAAATATCTCAGGTTTGCTAGGATTAACTGGTCTCATATTGAAATCCACTTCTTTATCTTGTGTAGATATGAAAAAAAGTCTTCTTTTTTTTCTTCCTTCTGACAAAACAGTCAGAGTAGCAGCAAAGTAAATGACAAGAAGCAAAATATGTGCTGTAGCTCAGGCAAGTGCCTATTCATTCCATCCGTTCTAACTCTCAGCACAGTAATAACTGCTGTAGACACACCTCCAATAATGCTTTCCCTTATGCATGTTGCTACAAACCATTTGTAAGTTCTCAAAACCAAGTGGTATGTTAAAAAAATTATTTGTGGTTGCCATCTCAAAATCAATTTTTCCCTTGTGCCCATAGTCAAACTGATTACAGCTTATAAAAATGCAAGTTTTATCATGACAGCAGAACAGAACTGACACAGCATAATAATTTATTCATTAAAGTGTAAATGAGCAAATTATAATAAGAAGTAGTTGCATCTTTGCTCCTGCTACTCTTATTGTAAATCTAAATGTGTGTATTCAAAACTGACAGTTGCCCAAGAAAAGGTTTGCAAATCTTTCCAGTTTAATCTGTTCTCCCTTCCTTACAACAGAAGTTACAGTATTTTATTAAAAAGATATCAGTCTCCTACAGTCATCAGATGATGAGAGCTCATAAAAGGTTATTAGTGTGAAAGGAATGGGGGGTAAGGGAAAAGGAGTGGGGGGAATAAAACTGCAGATCTGTTGGATAACATGCTAAAATTCATATGGGACATAGTGATTGCAATATACTTTAATTATCCACAATATTTATTAGCAGTTAGCTTAAAACACTATTAAAAATAATTTTTTTTATTAATTATGGAACCAATGTTAAAAAAAAGTGTAGCATGTGCATCAACATTTTCTTTTGGTTTGAGCCTTCAGATATTTAATATATTTTTCCCTACGGAGTTAGAACAGTCATAAACTGACTCACAAATAAGTTTCTATTGTGCTTTGTCCCTATTACATAAACATCTAAAATCTATTCAATGGATCCTATCTTCAAGATCATTAGGCCAAATTCTAATGGATGAGTTAACAAAATTTGAAATTAATTACTTATGAGATATTACAGTAATAACAAAGAAAGGTAGTTGACAAAGGCACTGTTTCCATTTGCAAAAATGTTGCAGAGACTCTCTGTTGACATTTCATCAATATCCCTACCCTTGTTTGATGGGAGAGAGTAACAGACCGAACAAGGGGAATTATTTGTTCACTGGCTCTTATACCATCCCCTGAAATCCTCCTAGGTTACCCTATGCTGATATAAGTGACCTGGAAGACAAGCCCCATAAACCTATGTGGAGTTACAGATCACAGATCTAGAAATCCAGCATTTAATCACTGCACCTCAAGAGCTCCATTTATTTTTCTGAAGGGCAAAACAATTTCATAATGGTTTTTATGTTTCAGTAGCAGGGAAAAAAACCTCAAACGCAAACCCCTCCCCCCCACCACCCCCCCCCCCCCCCCCCCCCCCAAAAAAAAAACCTCAAACAAACAAAACTAAAAAAAGCCCACAGAAGCAACAGAAAACTAGATCAATTAATCCTTCATTATCCTTCAAGAACCAATGGGAACAACCTGAAACACAGGACGTTCAGTCTCAACATCAGGAAACACTTTTTCACTGTAACTTGAACTTAACTGGGGAAGTGGTGGAGAGAGACTGTAAGTACCAGAGATTTTTCACTGGCAAGTATTTGTAGGGAAGCAACACAGATTTATAAGATTAAGCACAACAGCAAAATCTTCTGCAATGTGTATTCAAGTAGGAATTCAAGCTGCCCTTTGGAATGTTCTTTGGACCAGTACACAAATATTTTCCTTTTTGGTGTGATGATTATATAAACAAGGGCAGAATGAAAGTCCTTTAGCTTTGCAATTTATGCATTTAGTTAATGCATGAACAGTGTCGACTGTGCCTCAGCAATTTTTTCTGCAACATGTTACATTTCATGGACAACAGGTAATTAAGTTTCATCAGCATAACAACTTGGTCAGTGTTTGAGTGCACTTTACATTTGTATTTTAATGGAGAGACAATTTTTCTAACCTTTTATAAAGACAACAGTGCTTCTTGAATGCTTTTTGATGCAGATAGATCTTTAACATCCCATTACTGTATTAAAACAGAGCAGCTACAAGTTTTACTCTGGCTGGCTTCAGATAGCAGCAGAATTGTCCATGTTTGAGGTGACCTGGAGGTGTGGAACAACCAGAAGAGCCACTACCTCAGGATGACATTTTCAGATACAGAAATCACTCTAAATTTGAAGTCAGCCTACAGGGGGAGAAGATGCAGGTAAATTAACCATTCAGGAGATCACTTAGATCAAGCAGATAAATGAAAAGAACACTTAAACTCACTGAAGTAAACAGAAAATGAAATTAAACCAGAGGTAGATCATGTCAGACTAAGCTTATATTTATCTTTGACAACTGATCTTCCAAATAATCTTAGTGGTTAGTCTAACCTATAGAGACTTCAGTAAAGCATTGATATAGTACCCCATGGGGAACCACTAATTGGGCTGGGAAAGCAGAGCAGTAGCACAAGAATGACAAAGCAAAGACCACACAAAGCTTCAGCTATGCAGCTCTGTATTTTCCTGGTTTCCAAATCTTGCTCAAAACCACAACTGCCCGCCTTGGAGAAAACACTGGTGAATTGTGTGGAGAAATGAATCGGAAGCCTGGAGAGATGCTACTAGTGGAATTACTCAAAGACCAGGGTTGAGAGGTATAGTAATTTTGTTGATGACAAGTTGTGGAAATGTTAAGATAGAGGGTGTGGACAGTCAGAAGTGCTTCAAATACTGTATAGGAGGAACAGAGTGTCTTGAAGCATAGCTGAACTAGGATGAAATTTTATAGTTACAGGTATGCAATTTAAGACAAGTAACAATAATTTTACTATTAAATCATTTATTGATAATGGGTAGAAAGGCTTGATTACACTAGTGGGACACAGATGGTACCTCAAGTACAATTCAGCCTGTAAAAAGGCAAAGTTAACTCAAAATAAAGGCAAAGTTAACCTAAAGACTTGGGAGAATATTAATAGCTTTTTATAAGGCACAGAGAAGATGTTACCTTTGGTGCTGTGTTGTCAAAGTTCAAGAAAGATAATGAAAGAAAAACAGAGGGGCTTCTGTTCAACCTCTCCAGGTCCTTTAGATACTGAACTCCTACTGAGGAGCCTGATGCCTAATGAAGTAATTGGTTTCAGTGGGAATGTGAGGCCTAAATAGGATTTAGGCACACAAATACCTTAGAGGACGCAATCCTAAGTTTTGTTCTTTCACAAGAGAATAGCTGAGAATGGATATGACTGTTCTTTTTAAATCCTTCAGGGACATAAGACTTGTGAGGAAGAAGAAACATATACACAATAGGTATTATTGGTACAAAAAGAAATAAGTACACATAAGTAATGAATCAATCTAAGCTAGAAATAGGTTTCTGACCACCAGAATAATAAATTTGGGTGGAGCAGACAAAAACAACCTTCTGACTTGAATAATGTAGACTAGCACACTTCGTTACATTTATGAATAAGACTGTGAAATATATTGGCTTGTAACAATAGGGCTTTAGACCATACCTATTTGCAGCCTATTTACTTTGGTCTTAAGACAACTGGAGAGTGGTTGTGAATGTCACTAGTCCTAAGTACATCATGATATACTACTATGTTAAACCTGATCCTTGCTTGGAGCTGAGAGGTGGATAGAGAGAAATTTCATCACCTCTTGGTAACCTCCTAAAACTCTGAATCTGTATAAAGATGAGTTAAACCTTAAAGAAAGCAGCAGACTGAGACTAGGTTTTCTAAGAGTATATATTGTTTCTCTTTGATATGAGAAATTACTCTTAATAGTTATTGAAGAAATCATCCAAAAGAAGCTGTGTGGTAGCAAATAAAAAGATTTCAGAATTTCTTCTGTATGTTCTATTTTCACTTTCTTGATCAATTGTAGCATAATTAAAATAGTTTTTCAACTGTGATTTGTTTTTTAAAAAATAAACTAGTTTTTAATTTAATGAAAGCATCACTCAGCACATCTATGTAACTTTGTTGCTGCTACAGGTGTCATTCTTGTCCCCTTCCACAGCTTCTGTAGGGGCTACAGAATTGCTAACACCTCACTCCCAGAATAGGTCTTGCACTACATCTCACTATTTTCCCTTAGTTTGAAGCAGTAAAATGCTCCCCTAACACAGATCAGTGGCAAAGACACTTCTGCTGCTCTGGGTCAGGTAAGACAAGAGTCCATCTGTTTTACATCTTCCTTTTCTTTGCTCTGTGAAGAAAGTGACTTAACACTGTCACCTTTTGTTCTACACTAACTTGGTCTGTGAGATATGAACCAAAAAGAAGAAATGGGCAACTTGGGGTCTTTTTAAAGTGCTTTCTCTTTCTGTGGAAATAGACAGATAATAGAAAATAGATAGATAGATAGATAGATAGATAGATAGATAGATAGATAGATAGAAAACCTGGCCACTGTGATATGTTTCTGTCAAGATTATTTGGTTGATGAATGGATTTTTCTGCTTTAAGCACATGCTCATGTGAGCATGCTATTACAAAATTAACGCCAAACACTTTTACTGCTTAGCGGGAAAGTGCTAATGAGGGGATCGTGAAAGTTTTGTGGATTCTTGGAAAACAAGAAATTAAAGATGAATTTGAGGTATTTGGAAGCACACTGATTGTTACTGGGATTGGGATTAGTACTATCTCATTGTTTGCAGCTAAAATTTATGTCCCGCAGCGTTGTGGGATGCCCTTGGCTAAATGGTCCAGTCTTGGTAAATTTCTTCAGTTTGATTGTTGAAATAGTACCAGTGTTTCAGGTGTATATTGTTCTCCATGAGTGACAAAGTGTCATTTCAAGCAGGAGCTGGGGTATTCTTACTTCAAATGAATACATCACTTATAAATTATTAACATTTTGCAAAAATATATCAAAAGTATGTTAATAGGAAGGAGTCAACAGCTTACTTTGAACAAGTTTCACTTATATAATTTTTCTTTTACAAAACCAGATCAAAATACAGTTTTTGATCAAAGCCAAATGCTGTCTCCAATATAAACCACATGCATGTCCTTTTGCCCTGAGGATAAAGCTATTATGACCTTCTTAACTAATGTGATTACAATAGGGTATTGCAGCTGTCTCTGACTCTATTTTTGATACTGAGATATTTAGGTGAGATGTTTTGATAATACACCGCTATTTAAGGACAGAGAGCTACACAATGTCCTGGTCCTTAAAACAGTATCTCTTTTTACTGCTGTCTCACAAAAAAAATCACTTTCATTACTATGTATTTTGTAGGATTGACTTAGTAATTCATGTAACAAAAATTATACGGTCTGTTGTACAAACTCCAAATTATTTAAAGCTTCTTACAGTATTTCCCTTATGTGTGCCCTTCATTTTGGCCATTAACATTTGACATTGGAGCCATAGTATTTTGATTAGTCTAACCAAAGCATTAGTTTTAAATTAACATAGCATATAACATCATTTAAACTAAATGATAGGACCTGGATCATTTAGAGAAGCATTGCTTCATAAGAAAAAAAAAAAAAGAATGAAATGAATATAAATTTCCAACAGCATTTAACTAGGGCACTTAATGCATATTTACTCAGATAAATGGACAACACTTCATCCAAATGTTTAGTAGTATTTGAAAAATTCCCCCACAGACTGAATATAGTTCTGGAAAACAAAACATCATTGCTACAAAATAAGCTTAGCTCCAGAATCTCCTCTTGTACACAATAGCAAAGCGGTTCAGCTGCCCTACAGTCAAACATGACCCTGATTTAGAGGAATCAGGGTCTGAAAGTCAATTTGAAGCATCTGTTCTCACTAAAAGCAGATGATTTTTCTAAGAGAAGGTTTTGCTTTAGCCAGAGCAACTGCAGCCCTCTGCATTACAGAAGCTGTTGAAGTCTTGAAGTCTGCAAAGCATAGTCTTAAACCTGATGATGGACTCTTTCATAAACTTTTATGTAAAGTGAAACAGCAGCTAAATACAGCTATATGACTTCAGACTGAATTTTGGAGCATTTTGTGTTCAAGAAACTTTCTAATAATGTAAAATAAAAAAAAAAAGAAACAAATAATTACCGTCTGTGTCTGTATGGTAATGGGATGTTTCTATACTTCTGCAGAGGGTATTTGTTACCTTTAGGAACTTTACAGAGAAAGTGTGCCTCCCCCATTTCAGAGACACACAGTCACGTTCATAAGGAATGAGCATGTTGCCGACAGCAGTATTGTGTTTCCTGATACTTTCTCTTTAATAAATGAGCTTTTCAAAAGATTCCAACCCAAATTTCTGAGGCTGTCCCAGGGAAGTAGCATCTGAGCCAAGAGCTGATGATTCCACAGGAAATCAAGACCTTTGGGAGACTGCACTTGAGATGTACTTGAGAACTGGCAAACATACCCTCAACACAATGATGAAGCATCCTATTCCAGAGAATGTTGTTTTCCTGTGAATTTTTGCAGAAGTAAAATAACCTTTTAAATATAGGGTGTGCTACTACTTCAGTCTGACACGAGGGTGCCTATAATCAACATTATACGTAAGATCAATACAGGTACTGTCTGTAGTCGTATTGCACTCACCAGATTGAAATATTGGGTGAGGCAGATGGGACCACTGTTGTCATTAATCCAGAGGAACTTTTCTGGAGGTGTAGCAGGGTCCCTGAACCACTTTGCAAGCACCTCTCAGAGAAAGTTGTTCCTGTAAAAGACCAATTTATCCACAAAAATACTCCAGTTCATTTCCAGTACAGCTTCCATTATGAAACCAGTTGACATATAGCCAACCTAATTTTTTTTCCATAGTTTTTCTGAGTAAATCCAGTTGTATTCTAAGTGTATGGGGGTGGGAGGGACAGCAAGGTGTGTACTGCAGCCTGCCCTGCTCAGTGGTAAATTGACATAGCTTCAGGGGAAGATACTAAGCTTGCAGGATGTTGTATATAAAACACAGGATGCTTCCAACAAGGAAAACATGGAACATGAATATACCAGGCTCCTAGTTACATTTTGAAAACCATTTAAATGCAAAGGTGACCAATCTTCCTGACCCAGATGTCACATATCAAAACCCTGTACGAAGACAGTACATCAGCTGAGGAGGCTGTGAAGTGTGAGTATTTGACTAGTGGGAGATAAAGACCCAAATATTCAAACTACCCGAAGTCTCTGAGCCAGCTCAGCTCTGCTGTTGTCTGTGTGTCACCACCTCAGCAGAGGAGCAACCCAAGGGAGCTGTAAGGAAGCTACTTGTGAGCTGCTTAAAAACACACCAGCTCATGGCTCCTGCCATATAGAATCTGACATCCACTGATCTGATGGAGAATGAGGTGATTTGAAAATAAACCTCTCTAAAGGCTTGTTTGCATCTCCATGTCCTTAAATGCTCTTAAAAAACTTAGCAAGCTTTTTTCATGAGGGTTTCAGCTACATAGCTCATTCTTTAAGTTTTTTTAGGTGACATATCTGCTATAATTATATATAATAAATAAATAATAATATATAATTTCAGAATAAGGTGAACCCTCTGCAGTTATAACTTTTGATGGGTGATAAATTCATATTACTTATTAGTATTTAACAGAAACTCTCCTTTAACTTTATAAGCAATTATGCTGTAGTGGTGGTTGAGTTGCTGAGCAAGAAAGCGCTTGTTATACCCTTAGAGAGATGACTGTTCCGAGATTCAAAGATAATCCCAACTTTTTAATAAAAGCAATGGAAATACAATAACCTCAAAAAATATGCTGCATAATTTTACGTGAATGAATTTATGTGTATAAGTGCTGAATATTATGTTATAGAAAGGCAGCTACATAACACTTTTAACAATCTATTTGATTATTTTTTTTCTCCTTAGTAATACGCATATTGTTTAAAAACATATGTTCCCAGCACAGATTTAATGTGGCATCACCCTCCAACAGGCTCTGCAGCAACAAGAAGGACAGGGGCCATCTCTGACAGCTGTAATATATGCTGCTGTCAGGCTACTTCTTTAATACAAAGAACTAGTAAAACTATCTGGAGATTGGTAAGTACAGAATGGTATTCCAAGAAACACTTGTGCTGCCACCGTAGTGTCTGCCTGTTTCCACCAACCCCTTCTTCAAGTTCTGTTCACTGTATCTTGCCTGAACCAACTTGTATTTTCTCCCTTTGGTCTGCAAAGGACCATAAGAAGAAGGAAGGCATTCTATGCTGTGAAGACTTCTCTGCATGACCTTTGCAATTACATGTCTCCTCCCTGTTTCTGGGCTCTGGAAAATCCCTGAATCCTGCTAAGTCCCATTCACTCTTCTCTACATTCACCAGGTCTTTTTCTTAGATTTTGTAAGCAGCCAAACTGTTTTAAAGACAGTAATTTATGAAAAGTGAATATTTTGCCTACAAGACTTCCTCTTCTAACTTCTCTCTTGCATAGATTTTAAAAATATTTGAGATTTTCCTGTGAGTCATGAATCTAAACCACTCATTAAAAGGTTTCTGACTAAATATCCTTTAAAACACACTAGTAGCTCAATAATCTTCAAACAGTGCAGAATCTACCGCATGCTACCACCAAATTGTTCCAATGATAAATTATTCCCTCAGTTAAAATATTATGCTCATTACCGCAGCATTTTTCCATTATTATTTTCACTGCTACAGGTTAGTATTAAGTGGATTGTGAGCTTTTATGTATTTTATTCCTTGATCTGTTTTATTGTTCATGGTTAATATTTAATTTTGCAAAGGCTCTGAAAGCCTGGGATTAACACTTTTAGCTCTTACTGTCTTCTTGCCAAAAACTGAAATGAAATAATTAAACTATGTCTTTACATCTCTAGATGAGTCAGCTATTATAGAAAATGTATTTTTGATGGAGATCTGGAGGTGAAAATGTGGCACATGAGAAATGTAAAACAAATGTGAAAATAATAAAGTATAAAAGAAAGTATAATGGCAGATAAGAAAACTAGATGTTTCTGTGGAAACATTTGATTTTGATATTTGAAGAATAAAGGAGGTGAGTAATGACCAAAAAAGGTCTCAAATAAAAAAGAAGATGAGCAGCAGCAATAAAGCAAGAAAAAAAGCTTCATTAATGAAGGCCTAAATGAAGATCTATTGCTGCTAAAACAAACATGCCTGGTTTTGTATTCTATTTCATAATCTCTTCTATTTACATCGTACAAGTTAAAGGAAAAAGGCTTGGAGTTTTGGAAACTTCTTGCTGAGAAGACAATAATTACTGGCATATGGGGTCACATAAATTATTTTCAGTGACATTCTATTTCGTACTTTTAATACAGCTTATCTTAAACTTGCTATTCTTTCCTGTTGTATCTAGTTTCTGATACATTCTCTTTAAATAAATGTATTGACAAAAAATAAGTGTACTAACAAAAATGTTCACAGAGGTAGCATATCGTAAGAGGCAAAGCATATTTATGTACAGAACGCAAGAACTGATGGATGCAAATATTTATGCAGACAGCTTTAAAAACTTCTGCTCAATAACAAATAGTGTTATTCCCATGATACAGGAGGAACAGAGGGACTAAACTACAGAGAACAGAATTTTCCAAGGCTAGCCAGGAACAGAAAGAAGAGCTGGACACTTGTTGCAGCAGGTTTTGTTTCATACGGTCTTCATCAACAATATTGGTTAGGACATCTCAAGAGCAAGGATATGCTTATGGTTATTTTTGACTGTTAATTAAAATTTTAATTAACAAGCAACATTTTTACAGTATCCATGTAATGTTTGTCTCTTGTTCTTTGGAGAGATAGGGCAAGATACTTAGCTACTTAGGTTGCACAGGTAACAGAAAGGAAGAATTGCATTTTTCATTGTATTAAAATGGAAGGAAGAAAATTTATTCCTGTGTAACAATTCTAGATACTCTGATTTCTTGAAGAAAGAAACCAATTTTAGAGAAGGACTTTTTTCAAATAATCAGAATTTGTTTTGCTTTTAAATAAACCGTGCTTCTGCCACAGTTTCTTGTTTTCATATATAACAGAGATTGTAGGAAGGATGCATGAATCACACCCTTCTGTAGGTATGAAAATGTATGTAGGTATGAAAATGCCTGAGACAAAAGTGTTCAGGTAGCCTGCAGTTTTTTTACTTTAGGTAATTTAGTAGAAAAATGAAGAGGCTAATATTGTGTTTGTCTTTTATTTGTTCATAATTTACTGAGATGTAAACTCAGACAGCTAACTGCAGCATGTTAGCCTGGGCCAGGCTGTTTCCTCTAAAGTTTTCTATTTATTACCAGGCCACTTTTGTCACTTTAAATTAGGTCCTTCCTCCAGAAGCAGCTTCCAGCTCCACCCAGGGCCTGTGTGCCAACATTATACTTAATTAATCCCAGGATTAGGAAATGATACTTAATGAGAAATGCACATGATTTCTTCACAGGGACCAAGCAAACTTGACACGAAGCTTTGACTGCGGATTTTGTCCTTCATTTGGTTAGGCTGAGATGTATGAATGGAAAATGATCTGCTCCAGTTTGTGGCAGCATTTAACATTCACAATGAGAGTCTGAATGACATGAAATTAACAGAACAGAAATGTTTTAAGATCAAGAAGTTGAACAGAAGGTTTAGAGCAAACTTGCCTGCCTTCTCTTTTTCTCCCCATTCCTGCAAATATTGCTTCAATTGCCTGGTTATAATCCAAAACAGAGAACTGTAAATTTGTTAAATAATAGGGTTTGTTGTCAGTTAAATGAAAGTAAGAGCTACTTTTCTTTAGTAATGTTTCCTGTTTCTTGTTATGTTTTTCCATGGCAATATTTTTGCATCCTAGGACTCAGGCTCTGTTGTGTTCTGAGCCCCAGAACAACATCTGCGTCATCCAGAACAACCATGTTGCAAAGCAATTCCTCCTCTTAGGAATTGTACTTAAGAGGATAATTGTGTCATTCTTGTAATCAAGGGCCAAATGACAGTTAACCAATAGAAATAATCCGAGACGTGAAAGTAGTCAGAAATTGTTTGTCCAATGACGTTGACTAGTTTAAATCGGCATACTTCTTTAGAATGCTTTTAGTTTGCTGAAGAAAATCAGTAGAAAGCAGGCAAGCCTTCCAAAGATTTCCTTGACAGGTTCAACGTTGAGAACCTGAAAATGGGGCTGCTGGATTTCTCGGTAGTTCATGAGGAGCAACAGCAATTGGGTTTGGAAAAGTTTGAATGAAGGCAGTATCTGTGTTGCATTTTGAGGCTGATTTCAGTGTTCTCAGGCTAATATTAAGCTTTGGTAAACACAAAAGGGCCTTCAGGTATTCTGAGTTCAACAAACATTCATAACACAGCCAAATAGGTATGCAGCATCCTAGGCAGAAGCCATACTTCTTCAGTTTCACTGCTCTCAATAGATGTGATAGCCAGATTAAAGCTAATTCAAGTATCTTGCACATGCTGTGATTGCATTTCATAATTACAGCATACACAAACCTAAGTGATGTTTTAGTTTCATCCTTCCTAGCTTGGTTGTGGGAGCAGTAGGAACTCAAGTGCTGATGGATTTTGATAGTAGCACAATAGTGATGCAGCAAGTTAGATTGTAGCAGCGGATAACCCTGGCAATTTGCTGATTTAATGGCTAACTCCAACGTAATCTGAATACTGGATAACCCCAGGCAGCATGGTAATTCTAGTCGACCGTGCTGTGACTGCCTTACCATCCATGACTATTTGGTCTTTCTGTTTGGTGACAGTAACTACCCACTGCAGCTGGTATATAAAGCAAGTTCTCCATTTCTACTCTACTTCACAGGATGAGGCTCTACAATGTGAATAAGCCAATCTAATAACTCTTTGTACCAAAGGAAGCACTCCTCCTTTGTTCACTTACAGGCACATTTTTCTTTCCTCCTTCGAGCCTTCTATACTACTAGCCATCCTTTCCTGTTTTAATTTTGTTAGCCTTTGGTTGGCTAAGCAAGCTGACCTGTCTCATTTTGAGGTCAGATGAATGCCAAAGTCAGCAGCAGGGAGGAGGTGGCAGTAGACATCTAGGATGGGAGGACATGGGAGAAAGAGACAGTCGATTTTACTGGAAGCAAGCCATTAGATTGGCTCAGCTTTATCACGAGCTCTCATCCTCAGAGTTGTAAATGCAAAGTTGGAAGTCTCGGTTTATGCTGCCAGTGAAGGACTTTGTGCTGAAGCAGCTGACAAGTGGGCCCGCATTATCTCTGCTGACTCTGCTGTTGACCTCTGTCAGAAGGGCAGAGTTGCCAGCTGGGGGCTGTCGCAAAATTTGTCATCACTTGCCAGTCAGTGTCCTCGCTCTGTGTAGCCTCCTGCTGAGTCAGGGACTAACTATGGTGCATTCATTTGGCCTTATTGTTGCACTGAAGCAAAGCTATTTGGCAGAAATCTACAGGATCTCAAAGTTCCTTCTTTATGAGGAAAAGTTTAACAGAATGGCTGTTGTTATTATCACCTTGTTTACTTTTTGGAAAGCTAGACCAAGGTATTTGTTTTCTATTCCAGGAAAAGAAAGTCACAAAGAAGGAGTGAAAGTTATGATTCCTCTTTTTGTCACTCACATTTAGTTCTAATTCACTGATGTGAAATTTTTCAACTAAAATTCATTCTGCAGTCCATACATGACTGGTGAGTTTCAAGGGCAAAATAGGATGATAGCATATAAACTTTACATCTTAATGATTCAAGCAAGGTTTGTTCTCAAACAGATTAACTTGACTATATAAACTCCTATTAATGGCTGCTGTGAAAGCTAACCTTCAGCCAGTTACAACTTGTTTTCTTAAAATCAGATTCAAATCCCAGTCATGCTTCATCCATTTTCCGGTTTTATATGTTCCAGTTACATATATATGTATTTATATAAATATACATAAATATATTTTCTCTCATTGCATGTCAATCAAAAAGCAAAATCATCCATCTAAATTCTTACTAATAAATCTTTTGTAGTAATGACAAGAAATGCTAACAAAACACAGATCTACCAACTGCTAAATCTCACTAGCATTGTAGATTACAAATACTGACTATGAACAGCTCTTTCCATAAAGAGAGAAAATGCACGGCATTATTTTCATTCTCCCTTCCACTATCTAGGACAGAAGACGAGTGGAGGGTGAAAATCCATGAGTGTTTTGTTAGCATGGTGTGCCACAGTCATTTTAGCTCATTGTAGCTTAGAGAGATGAAAGTACCTAGAGATTTTTGCAAAGATATTATCTGGATCTCATATAATTTTCTGTCCCAGGAGGACTCCCCCTGCCACTGAACTCAATAGTTCCAATGGGAGAAAAAAAAATGTATCAAGTCCAAATAAGTTCATTGTTGTGATGATTTGAATAATTCCCCATACACAATTTACGGATTCTGTTTCATGAGGTAGAGTTATTACAAAATTCTTCTGCTGTTTTCGGGTGTTTTTTTTTAATTCTTCCATATTAAAGAGCATGCAGTATTGTTGGCAAGGACCACACTGTGTCCCTCCAGACCAGAGATGGTAGTTAAAAGCAAGTTGGGATGATGGGTTAGCAGAAACCCAGGAGAGTCAGTGTTCTTTCTCTGTCTGTGGGGAAGAGTTTATTTTGAAACAATGGAAAGTTACCCAAAGCAGAACAGAGAAGTCTGTGATCCGCTGGGTGTTGTATGCTGGTGGAAGCCTCATCAAAAAAAGGCAGGTAGGGAGGAAAAACAAATAAGAACCTTTACGAGGCAAACACTGTTCAGAACACGGGCAGCTTAGGCCAAGGTCAGAAATAGCCTGATCTAACTAGACAGATGAAGTCAGAGAACAATTTGATGTGATGGAAAGGTTCCACAAATCAGGAAAGAAACCACAGATTTCAAAATGCATTTAAACAACTGGCAACTGCTCAGAGGGGCAGGAAATTGAGACAGAAAGATGAATACAGAAATTATTCTATTACATTCCTTATCCTACGAAGTTTTTCTTATCTTACTAAGCAACAAGCAAGGGTGATGGAAAAACTTGTACTGATGTGCTTATTTGATTATACATATTTTGTACACATGCTTTAGCCTAGAACACTCCAATGGTGAAGGTTTGGGAGTTGTTTTGTTGGTTTAGCTTTTTTTTCTAAGGATACGTTTATAACTTTGGGAGGTTAGGCAGCAATCCACACAAGGGACACCCTGCACACATTTAGCACTGAAATATCTTCACATCCTGCCTTTAACCAGGGGAGGGACCTGCACTGTCCTAGCAGACTAGAGGCTAACAACACATTAAACTGAAATATAGTGCTATACTGTTTCCATATAGTGCTATGGAAACAGTCAGATCCCAATTACAGATCCCATATGGATCTGTTTCTGCTGTTGGAAAAAATTGACTCTAGGTTCGTAAGAGACGGCACAGAGAAGACAGGCAGGGGTTCTGACAACAGCTGCCTTGTCTTTTGTTCTTGATTTTCCTTGTCAAAAAGGCAAAAATGCAACTACTGAAAAAAAATTAGAAATAAAGACTATTTAACTGACTCAAATTTAAAACAATCCTACTTAGTCAATAAATTTATAAGTGTTTTTAACAATGCAGGTGCTTTCCTTAGTTTAGTTAGTAGTAATGCAATAATATTAAAGTTTTAATATTTCAGTACTAATTGAAGTATCCTGTACTACCTAATGTTAATCTGACATTAACCATAAGAATAGTTCCAGAGAACAAAATTAGGTCTGTATGAAGCCCATATACTGCTATTTTCAAGCTTTTCTTTCTGTTACCCTATAGCAAGAACACAATCTCACCTTTTCATTTTTTCTTAGTATTTGCGGAAAACAATGTAGGGAATATCAGGACAGAAAAAAGCATGAAACTAAGTAAGCAAACTAAAGCTACAGAGTTTTCCCCTTACAGTCTAAACAAAATCTCTTATATTGCAACTTAAGCCTGTTGTTTCCTGTTCTATTTCAACCAAAATAACAGCAGCTTTTTCCTCTACAGCCACTTCAGTTGCCTTGTATGCATGCACTCTTTAGTTCTTCTGGGTTAAAAAAACCAATCTCCTTCCTTTTACCAGCAGAATAATTAAGGAGAAATATAATATAATTTTTCATACTGTTTAAAGGGCTCTGTGTTTCTGAAAAGGTACTCAGTGGTGCAACATAAAAGCAAAAGAATTTAATTCAGAAACTTTTTTGAAGAAAAGTTGTGATGACTGCATGTGGTAAAGGCACTGCAGCCTCCAGTTCTATGAAACGAAATAAGTTTTTCCTTATGAAGAGACCTGAATATACCTAATTTTTCTGATGTTGTTGTCGAGCTGTATATCAGTGTATTTCTTGAGATACTGCTCACTGTAGTCTGTAGCTTTTTAAAACCACCTTAACAATAGCAAAAGAGAAAAAAATGCTCCACGAGGAGTATTTTAACTTATATTTCCCTTGCAAACTTTATGGAGACATTATCATTCACCCTTTAGTCTTGTCACTGGTGTGATTACCGTGAATGATATCATCAACATTTGTATTCCATATAGACAGACAAAATTTCCTCCAGCAGTGGAAAAGGCCTTTTTTCCTAACTCTAGTGCTGTGAAGGATGTAACCTGCCAGAGCAGGTGAAAGGAAAGTGGTAGGTGGTAATGGCAGAAGAAAGGAGGGGAGTGTCAGCTGTGAAGGTTTTTCCACGTTTTTCATTTTCTATTGATTTTGTGCCTGAAAAAAATTTAACTTATTTCTCCTTAATGTTTTTATGTTCTTTAAGCACTGCTAAGAATAATTTTCTCTGTGGTGACTTTTTATGGCCTTTCATGTTGGAAGACTTGAGGATCATGAACATTTCTTCTTACAGGTCCTTTTATGCCTGGTTTACCTTAATTAGGATCCTATTATTCAAAAGTTAATCAGTCAGTCTTCCCAGGGAGGTCTTTGAAAGTCCTACATGGACAAACATCTCAGGACCAGGCACAAATGTTGGTCATAAAACTAGCATTTATATATTTTCCTTACCTTGAGCAGAAGTTTTGTGGTTTTATTTTTTGCGAGAGCTTTTCAATGTACTCTTTTTCAAGTATTAAGGGGGGTTGTTGGATGTAAATACAGTTCTGCGAAGGGAGTCGTGCAAGTAAACTTAATGCACCTGTAAGTTTCAAAAAAGAAAAAGGTCTTTTGGGGCAAGTACAGGAGTTCATAGCTTAATATTTGGACTTGGGGTGCAGGGGTGGGTGTGCAAGATTAGGTGTGGTTGTATACATCATAGTAGATGTGGTGCAGAGAGGTTTGTGGAATAGGTTGGTCAGTGGTGGCTCTAGCAGGTCTTAACTGATGGGGATATTAACAAGAAGTTTTAAATAGATTTGTTTGCACTTTGGGTGTGTGTCTGCACACTTGTATGCATGCATATGTAACAGAGAAAAAAACTAACAGTACAGTATCACAGAAAACAAGAGTGGTATAGTTTTATTGTTTTTAAGGTAATAGTAACAAGAGAAAAATATTTAGCTGTTACGCACTGGAAAAGAGAGAAAATGATGATGACTTTGTGATGAATCTTGTAACTTTGTCCTGTGCCTCTGTTCCTGCTCAGCCTCAGCTCATCTCACATGCTCATCTCTGCAAGCTTGAGTGGTCAGAGAAATCACCACTGAGGGTTACTGCAGTGGGACATTTTTTGCATACTTTGAAAATACAAGCTTGTAGATGGAGAGGCTGACCAAGACCTCCTTCCAAGAATTGTGCTTTTCAGTTCACTTTTGCACCAGTTTGGACATGACAACGTAGGAGATAAGCGAAAATAAGCATGGTCATTAACCTTCAGTAGCAATTTTGTGAAAAAGTGAGATAAAATTACAATGTCCTTTGCAAGATAATGTCCATTTTTTCTTTTCTGACCTTGTAACAACAAAACATTTTGTCCCGATTAATATGGAAAAGAATAATCTACACAGTTCTTGTTTTGTATGATTTGTTCTCTTAGACTTCCATAGCACTGTGCTGCTACTGGATGTGACAGTTAAGACATAACCTCAAAGAAAGGTTTTATCAAGATCTATAAAACTCTGTTGAGGCTGAACCCAACTATCTTCAGGTAACAGTTGTGCCTGCTTATATTCAGCTGCAGTATCTGCTCCTCTCTGACTTACAGGTTTCATTAGAAAGGACTTAACCATCCAAGGGAAGGGAAGGATTCAATATGGTGCATGACCAAAGACAACTACCTGAAAGCTGAGAATAGTTTCAGCAGTTGCAAAATTATTTTTAAACTCAGGCTTTGAGCAATTATTACTCCCCAAGAACAGTCAGAAAAACGTAAGACCATTATGACCTTTTAAAATGTAACAGTAGTTTTGTTTTAAAACTTTCCTAAATTAAAACGAAGAAAAGAAAGAACCTGAGTTTTTTTTTTTCTTTGATCTTAGTGAAATAAAACTCCATTTTGCTCATCAAAACTGCACAGCTCTGCTCTATATATCTGGCGTATTCCACTACTTTGCAATTTTGTTCTGTTCTCAGCTACTAAAAGGCAGCTACTGAAGCATGTTGACACCATCTGTGCTTTCAGAAAAGAAACTTTTAGAAAATAAAAGTAATTTTTATTTTGGAGACAATTGATGTACTGTTTTCCATTCCACAGATAACCTTATCTTAGAACTCCCCTCATAAACACCTCAAAAATTCCTGGAAAAGAGGCTTCCCGCTTCAGACTCATCATGGTTAAGTGTTGTTTACCGGTTTTAGAACTGCCACTGAATTGACATATGAAATCGTGATAGTTCTGGTTTAGAATTTATTTTGTATTTAGTAACTTTGTAACGAGTTGGATGAGTAGAACCTTGAGACACAGCACTGCACTATTTAGCCTTTGCAATAAAATAGTGTTGTAGCTCTACAGAATTTTTAGTCCATGAATTACAGTACCCAGAGCCCAGCAATATGACAGAAGCAGTGAGTGTGAAATGATAATTTTGTGTGGATTCTGTTGCAGAACAGGGGCTTAAGAAAGCTTGCTTAACTTCAGATATCTTAGATATAGTCACATTAAATTGTCTATATGTGTAATCTAGGAAGGATTACATTGCTTTCATAAATCTGTCTGTAGTAGTTTGAAAGATTAAACAAATTAAACAGAATTAAACAAGCAACACTGGAAATTTTCTGTCATCTTCCAGCAAAGATTAACAAAGAGCTTAATTTAAAATTCTATTAGTTTTTCCCAGTATTAGCCAAATTTACTTGAAAGATCAATTGCAAACAATTTGATCTTATCAGCTGATTGCTCAGTTTTGTTACTCTGATTTCTTTTAGATTTTCTAGCAAAAGTTTCATATTTGATAAGCTGCATTTGACAATACTGTTGCTCAACAGAGTAAATAATTGCAATATCGTGATTGTATTAGGCATCATCTTTCTCTCTAAATTATCAAAGTGTTTATCTGTACTTTGGCTTTTTTCTCTTCACAAACAGTATAACGTTTTATTTGTTTCCTATGGAATCAGAATATTCATTGAAATGAAAATTGCAGTTGTAACCTCATTCAATGGAGAGGCAGAATGATGAACAGATGACACAAAAGAGCAAGCTCTTGGTAGAAACCTCTTTGTGTATTTGGGAGAATTATGTTAACATAAATCTTTATTTTTTTCTCTTGTTTTAAGCTTTATATTTTATTCCTTGTCATAGGATTTGAATCCAGAACAGTCTTATATTCAGTTTGAAAGATGCAGTTCAGCAGTTTGTATACAAATATCCAGAAATTATTTAGAAAGTAAATGCATTCTCAAATGGTAGTGTTACTATAGTTACTGATACTCCCTATACTTAAGTGAAAATATGAAGAATGCTCAGACAGTAAAAATAATTCCCCTCAGGTATTTATGATTATCCCATAGATTGCTAGATAATTTTGAGTGAATCATGAAGTTCTAATAGATTTCAAAAGCATCCAAACCATCAATACTTATTTCATATATATTAATTGAATCGAGGTCTTATTTTTGGTTTTCTGATGGTCTCCTGATTCTCCAGACATTTTTGGCCTTCACAAGACTTCATTTGCAACGCTTCTCAAATATAAAGTTCCTTTTCAATATAGTATACAGGTGAACAGAAAATTAAAGGTGCTCAGGTCTATTTTTCTAAAACTCTAAAAATTCCATGCTCTAAAATAAGAATATAACTTCTACCTTGTCTCAGCCATAGGAAACACAATATCATTATTTTTTAACTATAAGATCATGGCAACACTAAGTCTTGTTACATAGCAGAAGTCTTTCTGCTTTAATATAAAAGTATCATCCACACACACGCATACTGAATGTAAGACATAACATGGTAAAAAAACTGGAACCACACTCAGGTAAGCTATAAAAGCAGAATCACAGGATAATGTCTTTTCTTATCTGGCTTCCAGTACTGAAACATGAATAGAGAAATATTCTACTTTTACAATTAAGTAATTAAATCAGCTTTAAATATCATATTGATGTACGTTTGTTCAGGAATCTAATAGAAATGTATATGAGTATATACTATAACTGATGTAAATATTTTCTAGTGTATTTTTTAAGAGCACACCATATTCCTGAGATGCACAACAACTTCTTCTGAGAGATCTACAGAACGTGAACATTTGACTATTACTTTTACCAACATCTTTATTTCTCTAGATTTCTTTCATTTTCATACATTTAACATTTATTACCTTTGTTGTAATGGGAGCATAAAAGTCAGAGCTGAGTCTTCTAGGAAGCAAGAGTAGGTGTGGCAATGTGGATTCTCAGCTTCTCTGTTTCATGTCTTTTTATTGCTTGCTTCAATAATATTGTAGGGCTGGATGAAAGTATCTTTGTATTAGTTCAGAGAAGTTAATCACTTTCTGTGGTGGGTTTATTTGGTTTAAGCTTACTGATCAGCCCAATCCTGCACAGATTCTAACATGGAAGTCTACCTATATTCAGCTGTGGTTTTTGCTATGTTCCTAGTTCATAAACCCATACATTTCAGCTATAAAAAATGGCAGCATTATCTGATTAATTTAGAACTGAGAATACATTATCAAAGCAGAGCTTCTGTGAAGTTATTCTTTCAATCTCTCAAAATTGTACAGTGTTTCATATTTATTCAGGTTTCAGTGTCCAGGTTTATTGCAAGGAAGGAAATCTACTTTCATTTTTGCATCATTCCTGAGTTTGTGCTACGGATAAAAGTATTTTTCCTTACCACCTTTTCGTGTAAGTGTTGAAAAAGAATGAAAATTTCCCTTTCAGTGACAAAGAACTTTGGCACAACTTAGAATCACAGTGAATGTCTTTCAAGAAGCCATCATCCTTCAGTATTCAGCCTTCAATTTTTGGCTCTGTAAACTATTTTCTTGGCGTTAAAGGAACCTGATTGAATGGGTACCATAAAGATCTTCAGTTCATGACAATATTAATATTGTACTGTGTCATGTTTTATTTGCTGTTCTTGAAGACAGTCACACAGTAAGCACAGCTGAGAAAAAGAGATAGAAAAGTATGTTCTTCCCTTTTCTAGTGACACTTAATCAATGCTGGGTTTTGTGTCTGTGAACCAGTGAGAGCAAATGAATAATATTTTTCACGTAATCAATTTGATTTTAATTAAAAGCAAATAAGTTGAAGAGTTCTGCTTCTCAGAAATTTTCTGCTGCTGTTATCAATGATACAAGTAGTGCAGATAATACTCTTTTGACTTTCATTTTTACTTGGGCAACCTCACAATAAATTCAAAGGATATGTAGTTAAGGAAAAATTGACTATAAATAGGATAAAATTTCAGGATTTGATCCAGAAGGACTATGTCACATCAGTGTTAGTGGACTCCATGTAATAACAGTTGTATTTAGGTTTATGGATTTTTTTTTATCCCTAGGCACTTAGGCACAAATATATCCAATCCATCTTCAGATCCATCCGTACCTTAAGTGGGCTGAACCAATTTCTCTCTCAATTTCTTTGTCTTCTCCTAGAAAATGTCACATAGATGTCTCATTTAAAATCCTAGCTCAAATGAATCTAGATCTTATGATTTTGAGAACCCAGCCATGAAGTCCTTTTTTGTACTATTCCTGTTCTCACAATGGCAGTAATGGTTACCCAGGTCATGTTATGCTTAAGGCAAGAAGCACTTTCTCGCATAAAACATAATAATATAGCAGTTAAATTGTCTGTAAGATCACCTTGTAGATTTTCCTGTGTTTTTATCCACGCCATGGATATAGTGTTTTCCCTGGAGGTAGGAAAAAGGAAGTACAAATTCTGAGGTTCACAGGACAAAATACAGCCAAACAGCCTGCTTTATACATTATAATACTCTGTTCAGCAACATTTCATATTCAGAAATATGCTTGAACTGTGCTACTGTTTGGATAGAGCACGCTTAAGATATGTTCAAAAGCAAGTCAAGCTGTACAAAATGACTGTGACCAGTCAATAGTCTATGCTTTGTCAGTGCCTGCTGCCCTTTTGGATTACTTATCCATCAACAATCATATGATAGTTTCATTGGCACAAATTTTCATAAGCCATAATATCCAAAGCTTAAAACAGAAAAATGTGGGATATAATTCTGTATTTATTCCTCCAGGGAACAGAAATAGTACCATCTAACTTGTCTGATCAGAAATCCAAAGTTGTCAAGCATGATTTTTTTGTGTTCTGTCCATAGCAAGTATTAAAAATACTTTAAATTGTACTTCAGTACAATACTTCAGTACAATATATTAAAAAAACTTTAATATAACATTGATTAGTTTGATAACAGGTAACAGTTGGAAAACTAGAACTGTATATCATAAAATGTTTTAGAGTCAAATCCTGTTTATTCTGACATCAACAGGATTTTACGAATAATTTTGAGGGAAAGTTGGAGACTTTCCCTTTGTCCTGGAGATCTATTGCTTGTTGATGCATACTACAGCATAGAGCTTTAATGAACTTTCAGTGGAGAACATGGGGAGTTGTGAAGGGGAAACTGGTCTTGTTTACTAACATAAGCCATTTGATACTGATTTGATCTAGCACAATTGTGTCATGACACTACTTGTCATCCGTAAATATTTTTTTAGGGTTTTAGGTTTCTGCTTTTTTTTTCACCTAAAGAAAATGTCAAATGAAAATTAATAGGAGAATAATTTTATATTCTACTTTCTGCTTGTGCTGTAGCATAAGTTTATTTTGCATAAATGGTTATTCAGTTCCATAACTGTTCTTTATTGTTGTTTGGAATATTACAGTACCAGCAGTTTAAAGCAGATGTATAATTATCAGGGCCACCTCCATGTAACACTTCTATGACGTTTGTTTTTCAAAGTTGACTAAAGTTCACCTGAAGCATTTGTAACCAATACATGTTCCTCAGGGGTCCGTACTGGGACCAATACTATTTAACATCTTTGTCAGTGACATGGGCAGTGGGATAGAGTGCACCCTCAACAAGTTTGCTGACGACACCAAGCTCGGTGGCGCAGTTGACACACTGGAGGGAAGGGATGCCATCCAGAGGGACCTGGACAGGCTGAAGAGGTGGGCTCGTGCAAA
>KZ505690.1:1497257-1519857 GCA_002844005.1 Limosa lapponica baueri
CAACCTGCTCTAGTGGGAGGTGTCCCTGCCCATGGCAGTGGGGGTTGAAACTCAATGACCTTTAAGGTCCCTTCCAACTCTAACCATTCTATGATTCTATGATTCTATGAACAACAACGGTAGAAGTAGCTTTGTCAAAATACGGTATTTTGACAAATATGGTATTTTTTGTTGTTTGTTTGATTGTTGGTTTTCTACTGTAAATAACATCTTTAGAGAAGGCCAGTATATGGACATTATATATAAATATAATTATTATTATGGACATTATATATTAATATAATATAATATATTAAATTTATTAGATTTACCCGTTTTCTGTATCTCACAGTTACTTTTTCTACTACTGATTGATATGATTTGAACCAGTGACACTCGGTGCCGGCCCTTTTCCAGTTAACATAGATGTATTTTTTCTTTAATTTCTACATTATATGCTTCATTCGAGTGTTTCCATGACTTTTGTCATCCTTCCTTATGTTTTCTAAGGATTTCCTTTGGTTTAGAGATAAAATGAATGATGGAACAGCATACATGTCAGTGTTATGTTTTCCTATTTTTACCTGTGGGTTTTTTTTCTAATTTACAGAAGTTAGATTTCTTTAACTATTCTATATTTTAAAAATACAAGTAAGCAAAGAGCTTTAAACATTCACCTCTTGTTTTTTATTCTTGGCTTTGTTTCAAAATTAGCAGTAAAGTACATAGATTAATAAGTAGTGTAAATACTTCTTTATTCTCCTAATAATTATATTATTCTAATGTTAACAAATGTCTTTTGAAATGTGTGTGATGGATGTGAATCTACAGACATGCAGAAAGAGTGGATTCTCATGAAATTGAACAACAGATGCTCTAAAGCATTTTTCAATCAATCTTTTTTTTCTTTTTTTAGCAGCATTAATAACATCAAAAAAAATTGAGGGTTCCTCTAGTTTTACCAGAAACATTACCTTTTAACCAAAGAAAAGAGTGGACTGGTGAGATAATAGAAAGCTCTGCAGTGCAGTAGCTGATGTTTTGTGTTTTCTTCAACTTTGAAAATGCCAGAAGTAGGTCTTTTCTGCATATGGGGAGAAGCAGAATGAGGGCATTTCATAAGCAGAAAAATGCAACTGTTTTTTACACTTCTTTAAGGAAATTATTATAAAACCATGTTTTTTTCATAAACAATATGCATAGTATGTACTGGTTCCTCTTTCAAACTGTTTTTCTTTAATCGGTTAGGAAGGATTTTCACTGTTCTATATAGTGAAACAATTAATTAAGTTACAGAGCCTTCATTTAACTGCCTTCATAATTCCGGAGGATTTATTAGTAAGAACATTCCTGTGAGGAAAATAACTCAACCAATAAAGAAAAATGATTACTGAATTCTTCAAAGTACATAAATGTCAATGTTGCTGTATTGATCAGTTCATGATATAACTGAATCTGAACTGGAAAGCAGAGGGCACTTACATGGACTCAGTGAAGGGCTATCCTTTGTCTTAGCAGGCACTTAACCTTATTGGTTATTATTGTAGAAAATTTAATCTAGGGAAAACTTCATGGACTATTTTTTTTTTCCCATGGCAAATTGATCTGAGGAAAAGCTTAAAAGCAAGCTACTTTGCATGACTTGAGTAGGTGCATTTCAAGATCATGATATGGAAATATTTCTATACACAAATAAATACCCTGAACAAAGGTTCTCATAACAACATAAATATGGGTCCTAGTCATGAAGCTCTATTTTCGGCTGACTTTTTTCAGGGATCAGAAGGCCTTCTTGCTATTCTGAGTGAAAAAGAATCTCAGCGTAGACATAATTTAGTGCTGAACTGTCTTGCATATGTGAGGAACTCCAGAGGAAATAGTTTTGAGATTTCATTAACACAAATGTGGGCACTTGATAACCCTCAGAAGACAGTGATGAGAGGGACATCTGATGAGAGGCCTGTCTGATTCTCAGCACCTGTTGGTGGGTTTAGACATTCCTGCAAACTCTTCAGTATTTACAAGGCACTCTAAAAGACACTTGGGAAGAATTTGTTTGGGTTCATAAAATTAATAATTACTTGTTCTAAACAAATTCCTCCCCCAAAAAAGTTTAGAAGACTAATAAGCTTACTTTTAGAAGAATATTCATGAAAAAAGAGATTGCTGTTACTTAAAGCTGGTGAATGATGTTAATTACTTGTAACACGACAGAAAATAAAACATACTTTTAAAATATATAAAAAATGAAAAAGTTTTTTTTATGTTGCCAGCTGATGAGATGCCGAATTGGTGCAGTATGACTCCTTGCAATGGCAAATTGCTCTGATGGAGAGCAGAAGCATTGCAAATGTTAGTATGGCCAACAGGCCTTTCATAAAACTCTTTTCAAAAACTCCATACCATTGCTTTTATTTAAACAGAAAAGTTTTGGAATTCAGGCAAAATTGTTATCAATAAGCATTTATTTGAATGAATCCAGAAACTAGATGCAATAGTCCTTACAAATAATGCTGTATTTGGTAGGATTTGCATTTTCGTCTGTGTAACTTTTAGTCTTTCCAGCTGACTGCAGGGATACCATTGGTTGACTTCATCTGACCAGGGAATAAACTGGTCATGAACATTGCCCTGTCATTTCAGACTCCCAGGGGTCAAACATTGGCCTCAAGCTTTGAAAAATCTTATGGTTAGAAACAAAATGTTTTAAGCCAAATTTTCTAATGTTAGAGCTGCTTCTGTGTTAGAATAAACAGAATGAATGCACGATAAATGTTGTGAGCAATAGCACACAAGAGAAGAGCAAACCCAGGCTTTAAAGGTTAAAAAGTATAAGCCATGCATACATTTCTAAACTTAAACACACATTATGCAGACACTACCACTTTTTAAAAAGCTGTGGTGAAATAGCGTTGTTTCTAGCCAGTACACAGTGACAAGTGATTTTGCCTCTTGGCTCTTCTTGAGTAAGCTTTCTTCCAAAGGAGACATGAATGTTCCAACATGCATAATTGCCTGGAATAAGGACTAAGGAATTTCAGACAGACAATTAAATGTTTAAAGAAAATAAATCTGAGACCTTAGCTAATATTTTTGAGTGGACACTAAAAACTTCATAGCATTTTCTTATGAGGAACATTTCTCTCAACCTCCATTTAACAAATTTATCTAATATTTATCTGACTAAGTCTGACAGTTTACAGATGAACACTTCTTTTAGCATGTCAAATCTCTATGAAGCAGCGTTGCACTTTACGTGAACTCCTGCCAAGTGAGCCAGGAGTTGGGCAGCTGCACCCCCAAGCAACTTGTGGAGTACTGATGAGATTTTTCTGAGTGTGAACTGATTTAATAACTGGTCTGAAGTAGAACTAATCTCTAGTAGAACTATAATAAAGTCCAGGTAGTATTCTTAATTCTATGGACATGCTCCAATGGTCCTTGAATGCATTACATTTTACAATAGGTTTTATACCTGAATAAATCTTTTTTTTGCACACACCCATAATTCTGTAAATAAGATATATATTTTGAGAAATTTCTTCTGTTTTATATAACCTCCCCTAAAAGCAACTTATCGTTGTGCTCATTACAGAATAGAAGAAGGTGCAAAACAGACAAGTTAATCAACTAGTTGAACTCCAGAAAGGGAATTATGGACACATACAGTGCAATAAAAATTTAGATTTATTTTTACCCTAGTCACATGCTCAGACTTGCATACTGCAGTTTAGAGTAGCAGAATGATATTAGTACTATCCAGAAGAGAATGCTGTTAATGTTAATGAAAGTAGTAGTGCTTTATGATTATATTTACACAGACAATTATCATCTATATTTTATCTGCATCCAGTTATTTAAAGGGCTGTGATTGTCATTATTCTGTCGGTAAAGTGATAATGATTACCTGAACTATTAACAGTGAAAAATTATGAGCAGTCTTTGTCAGAGCTTAAGGAAAGGCTGACCTTCAAGAAGTTCCTCTAGCTTTGGGCAGATTAAGAACGTGTAGCCCAATATCTTTTTGACAACAGTAAACAGTGAATATCCCCAGAGGAGTCGAAGAACAGTCAAAGTTTATAGGAATACTTCTTTAAAACACACTCATAGCCTCAAGGAATTTGTGGCTGTGGGCTTCTGGAGGTAGAAAGCATATCTTTGTATTTCACAACCTTTGGTGTATTTTTCTGCATAAATTTGCCCATATAAAACTTCACTTACTGCTTTTCTATATAAGAATACTGATTATGTAAACAAGTTTTAAAATATCTGTTGGCCAGCTAGAAAGAAATTCTACAGAACATCATATTCTTAAATTTTCCTCCTTTATCATATAAAGCAAGGATTAAAATATACTGTTTACACAGGCTACGCACAAACATATTTTTGCCAAGCTGGTCAGAGTGATGTAAAACTTTACTGTCCCCATCTGTTCAATTACTACTTCTGCACACTTTATTAAGGAAGCTTCCCTTGTACATAAAACAAATTAACTTAAATCACCTTTCTTTAGTGATTAAACTGAACTTTTTTATGATTTAGATTGTTTTATGATTTAGTTTATAGATTGTGCTCACACTATCAATTACAGCATCTCAACCATGATATCCAAAATCTCCAGTGCAGGAGAGGTTGTAAAAAGTTTGACTAAAACCTCAAAAGTGTCTATCTGCAAATATAGTCTTCATTGCTTTTTTGTATATATTTAAAAATAAGCATATGCAGTAACAAAGGGCACAGAGGTTTTTTGCTTTTGGAAGCTGCTTACATGTGGCCAAGATCTGAAATGTAGAGTATTACTGTAAGAAACAGGGTTACTCTCTCGTTTTATTTTTCTTCTACCTAGACAAGTATAGATGTCCCTTAATCATTAATTCAAGTATACCAGTAGCCCAAGAAAAAGGCAAGATAGCCCAAAAACGTTCTTAGATCACCCTCAGTGACATCAAAGATTTTTAGCTAGTTTAGGGTTTTATAAAAGAACCATTTTAATGGGTTTTCACTGAAAAAGCAAGTGTTTTTTTGTGAGGTTCTTCATGAAGCTTCAGCTTTTTGATTGCTCTTAAACAGCTTCAGATTAATGTTAGTGGTAGCTCTGAGGTGTAAATGTTAACTGTTGGGATGGATTAGCTGGCAGCAAAAGATCTTGATTGGTAAATTTGAGCTCATAAGTGAGAAAAATTCCTGCTCTGACTTCACATTTGACATCAATACCTGATACGGTTAAAGAGAAGAAACTACTGCAGATTCTGTTATTTCAGGATTTGTGGATTTTTAAAAAGTTCTATCATTTGAAATTCATAGACAAAATACACATAGTTATTTACACAAAGCTTGGCCATATATTGGGCAATGCCATTATGAAAACACAAGCAGATAAACTGCGGTCCTGCTAATTGAGTAATGTAAGAAAATCTTCACTCCCAAGAAGCTCAATAACAGCAACAAAGACAGGTAATCCCAGCTCACATATATCTCATTGGAAAAGGTACTTTAATGTCAATTGGGGATGACTAAGGACAACATCATCAGAAATTTCCCTATATTCTTACTGTAAAAAAGGACTGAGATGTAAAACTTGATATTAGAACCAATCTCCATAAAATTAATCCAAATATATGCAATTACACAAGCAATGGAAACTACTTAGGCTAATCAGCTGATCCTTTAAGCTTTCTGGACTGATCATATAATCAGACAAATAATTTTGTTTTCAGTTCTGAAGTCAATTACCATTAACCAAACCTTAAAAATCATAGGAATGCCATGTATATTCTTTGACCGATACAATTCTTCAATCATTTTTTGCGTGAACATTTGGATATTTTAATGAATTTTCTGGAAAGCATATGTGATTACACACCCTTCCCCCATCCCCCCCGACTATTGCCAATTTATTGGAGCTTTTTTTCATGTCACTTTTAACCTCCTTTTATGTTTTTGCTTGACTTTTTTTCCTAGATGTTAACCTTAAAAAGTCAATTAAAAACAAAGAAAAATACTACTCTACTAATACATCAAACTATCTTAAATATGTGTTTAATAATTTTAATTCTTCTGTTAGTATTTTGTAGGCCAGTACTGCAGCATGTTTCTTACTCATTTCTATCCACGACTAATCTTATTGTCACTGATGTCTGCAGTTAACCAACATTTCAGTTAATTAATTTCTATTTTACATTCTTCTTGCTTGACATGATGTTTTCTTCCTCCGTACAAATGATTAAATCAATTTATTCTCTATAATAGCTTTATTAGGTAGAAAACTGAAAACCTCTAGCATATTGGCCATTAAAAAGCATCTACCAACTCCTAAGTTAAAGTTTTCATTCCCTTTTAATTTGGGTGCACTGAAAAAAAAAACCACAACAAAACTAATGATTTTAATTGCAATAGAAGTTTATCTTGTAAATATGCTCTCTCTAAAGGAAAGGTGGTAGAGAAAAATTAGAATGGTCTTTGTTACTGTAACTTCTTTCTTATTTTATTCAATGTACAATTCAAAAATGTTGAAGACAAATTTTTCCATTTAAGAGTCTATGGAGTAAACTGTCCTGGAAAAGGTTAACTCCACTTTTCTCTGTTACTTTTCCCTGTAACTTTTCCATATAATGAATGTCTTTTAAAAATTTATTTATTTTCTAATGCTGATTCACTTTAAGGTGGTATGACCTGAGTAACAGAGGTCAGAAGAATTATATTACAGATTGTGTGAATCTGTGTTGGACTGCCATTGTCTATATCTAGGAGTGTAGAGTCATCTTGAATAAAATAGAAAAGCTAATGAGTTTAGTGGACATGTATAAACATTTCTCCCACATCAAGCCCCCAGCAATGTTATGAGCAGGGATCTTACACAATCAAATGTGAAAATACCATTCTTCCCTATTTCAGGGTGAAAACATATTTCACTGTATTTTCCCCAGAAATAGTAATAATTAAATATATATTTTTAAAAAAATTATTTTAAAGAGGGAATACTATTATGTGTAAGGAACAACGTGAGTATATGTAGTGGAAAAAGAAAGAAGAAACTGTATTGGGCAAGAGTGCAAAAAGTCATTAGAGATTTTTTAACTTTTCTTATTGTGTCTCTATATTTGATTGTGACCTGTTCTGGAGTCAGAATTTTGAATTGCTTCAGATAATTGAATTTCAGCATAGCCTTCTGGTATGTCCTGTTTCAAACTGGAATCTTAAGAGTTTGTTCAGAATCTCTTCTTAAATTAAAAAAAAAAACAAACCGAAACCGAAAACACAACAAAAAAAAATCAGAATGGTAGCTCAGTATAGCATCTTTTACTGGGTGACCATTGGTTGAAGACATATTAGATAATCAGATGAAGTCCATAGCATTTTTGAAATAAATAATGATCACTCTATTTTGAATAGTGTGCCAGGAAACGTCAGCTACTACTGGTTCCAGAAGTAGTTTTGATTTAAGAATGCAGATATTCATCTCTGTTTGTTCCTACATACACTAATACCCCTTGAGGAGAATGAGACTTTTAAACCGCGATACTTGAATTTTATGGTGACTTAAAAGAAGTATTTCACTCTTCTAAGTTGCTTTCCAAATCAAATGCAATGCAAAGAAGAAATGTTTAGGGCTTCCTTGTCTCAACAACTAACTGAAAGCATTGAAATATAGTTGGACACACAACGGGTGACTAAGTTCACCTAAGGCTTTAGTTAGCTTTTGGAGCCAAGTAATTTTGTAAATATGTGGAATGAATCCAGGTGTCTGTAACCAACAGTGCATATCCTTCATTCTGGATGCACATATTCCATCCAAAAAATGTCAGGAATGAGGATTTAAAACCCCTCTAAATCACAAGCTTATTTTATCAGTAACAGAAAACCTTTAGAGGGGAAAGAGACTTACAAATTATGCATTTATATACCTGTTTATCTTATATAAACTTTTACAGCTATTCACTATGGTCCTAGTGCCTATCTAAACCAGTGATTAAAATAGTCCAAACATCATTTTATTGTTCTGAGCACAAATGGCTCAGCTTGGATAATGTTCATACAGCTGACTTCCAACCAACTACCCAGAGTGCCCTTGTGCATATCGCATACTGGAAAAAGTCCTTTATCACTCAACATCCCAAATCATTCCTAGGCATTGTCTGAAAATGTTCATATTGGCATAAATCAGATATCTACTAGGGACTGTACTGGCAACCAGTAGGCACAGATAATCTTGCCCCGGCATTGTTTTATTTGGCCCACCAGTACAGATGTAGCCACAGCATAACTTCTCTGGAGAGTGTTAATGGATTCTGGTTTATTCTGTAAATACCTCTTTCCTACACCAACAGAATACCAAGAAAAAATCACCCAGTATTTTTGGTGTCACTTATTATTAGAGGTGCCTTTGTTTAGTTATTTGGCTATCAATTAATGTGCACCAGTAAGCAAGGAAGCTCTTCATTGTACGTGCTGTGTTCAAAATGTTCAGACTGTAACTTCTAAGCAAGGAGTATTTTATAAGATCTGACAGTGTGAGCTTAAAAGGGCAGTACGACCACAGCCTAGGTTGATGTGTAGATCAGCATGTTGTTTTGCTTCAATAGCTTATGAGCCAATAATTTTTGTTCTAGATGAAGATAATTGTTTTGGGTAGCATCTAATAGAGGCCCATAGTCCCAAGGTCAGAGAAATGAGAAGCATGTAAAACAGTATCCATCATTATATCTTTTTTAGGTGATCCATTAAGGTAAAAGAAACCCAACAGCTAACAAAACAAGCAGGAGGTCCTGCTCATCCCACTCATCTTCCTATCGGTACCTTTACACCAGAAGAATAAAGGGGGCAACTTAAGCCTCTTGTAAAAGAAGAAGAGGAAATTACATTAATTTGCTCACTTGTTTCAAGGTTCAAATGAACCTTGAAAGTTGAAGATTACAATTATCCACTCATTAGCTTCTCTGAAACTGACAGGTTTCAGAACTGACAGTGGCCCAAATTGCCACTCCTTCCTCTGAGAGCATTCATTACTGATTTCAGTCTAACAAAGCTTTCTATCCCCATGTCTTTCACAGAAAGGGAGAGAAAAAAAAAAAAGTTCAGATCATCTCTCAGTCAGAGCCATATTAATTACAATTATAACTTGTTGAGAAGAGGGAATGAAAGCTGCTTGCTAAATTCATAATGTGCTTCAGATATATGTGTATTAAGATTCAACTAAGAATAATTTTTTGCCCTTCTCTGATGGAACATTGAGTTCCTTCACTTGCTCAAATATGAACTGCCTCTTTTTAACATGGAATGATAAACCACAGTACGGATATGTGCTCTCTATTTATATCCTTGATGTCGTTCATCTGTTGATCAGGATAAAAGCCATCAACCATAAAGTCTGTCTGTTCATTTTATCAGATACCCTTGAATTTGAAAATAAGATGGGTTATATCTTACTTTATCAACCAAAGAAAAAGAAATAAGGAATCAGGTTGGATTTTTCTATTAGTCATTCTCAATATGGTGTGATAAAGCTGAATACTATTTTCATGAAAGCTTATTTTGATTTTGATTACAATGTGAACAGAATTATATTACTATCCAAGCAATCTTCTACATTTGAACAACCACATTAAATGACAGAGCATCTTGAAAGACAGTGATAGAAATCCCGCTTCCAAGTAGCAGTAATGTCCATAATATAGTCATAAATATACATAAATAGTCATGAACTGGAAATGTATCCTAGCCCCAGTGACTGCACATATTTAATTATAGTAGTTGTTTAGTAGTACTCTGCTCAGTAGTTGTAGAGACAATATAAGTGTCAGTAATGTCTAATAATAACACAGAAAGAGCAGTAGTTTGGAAAGAACTAGCTCAGTGACTTGCACACTCAAACTTATAGACTCATTTATACACCAAATATAAATTCTCTGTTTATACAGAACATGTTCTTGCTATATTGTCCTCATTCATTTCTGTACGTTAATTTCTGTAAGTCTTTGATGATATTTACAGAGTTCCATTCATTTCAGATGTAATTATTAACCAGTTCTGGTAGGAAAGTAACATAATGTAATTTGTGCATGCTATTGTGGAAATTATACTTAATCTCTATCTGCAACCTCAGGTGTTTAAATATCTTGATTTAAGCAGCTGTGAAATGCTCATTTAAGACCTAATTTGCTTGTAGCCCAGCTATAATACTCATAAAAGTACAAAACTAGGAAGGTATTCTTAACTTCTATAGACAAATGTTTGTCCCCTAGAGCCTTGTACTGACATAGACAAGATTAAGGTATCTGTTTCAGAAGAGTGAATGTAAACAGCGTGACAGCTCTTCATAGGCACACTGTATCAGGCACATCTAAATATTTTATGTTAATTAGCCAGAGATTTCATGCTGACGTTACAGTGAAATTCAAAGGTCTTACTTCTGTATCTGGTAGAGGACTTTCTGATGAAACATCTTTTTGCTGGATTTAGTCCATCAGAACCTGAACTTCTCATGGAAGCTTGTCAGTTCTGGTAAAACTTTTAATAGGTCAAGTAAATTCCAACTAAAGCAGAGACATAAATTGTAGGAATAATTCTATAAGGAGAAAATGAACAGAGTACTTTAAAATTCCAAAATTTTAGTCTTTAGGTATGGATAAAAATTTGCTTTGCTTTTGATCCACAGATACTGGCACTTGTCAATGCAATTTCTTCAGTTTCAGCTCTGAAAAAAACAAACAAACAAAAGAAAACCAAAACAATAAACCACCAAGATCACAAATCACCCAGCCTAAACCATTTATATGTATCTTTTGAGAGAAGAAAATTGGAACACCAGGTAACAGGGACATAAGACCCACAATATGACTTTGAACAAACATATCCAGTATTCTGGAAAATAACTTGAAACTAAGGCTTCAGAAGAAGCTATTCCAGCCATTATTTGATCATTTACCAGTTTTCTCATATAATATACATTCATATAATAATAGAAATTTATCCGTGGAATATATTATTGATCTGAATAGTTCAGCTTTTGTTCTGAAAGGCTTGGTTTTTAAGATTTTTGACTTGTCAGTATGAAAACTGAAGGAAAAGATAATCATATTTCTTATTAATGAGAATATACAATTTTGATTAATGTACCTTCTAGGTGACAGCTGAATAGGCTCTTATAATCACTGTGCATATAAGTATTGCATTAAGATAATGGTTGAGTCATTTTACCAATTTTTTGATGTGCTGGCATGGCAATGAAATTATCTTAGTTGTAAATTTCAGAAACAAGATACCCCTTTAAAAAAAGCAATAAAATTATTAAGGGAAGAGTTTCTCAATAATTTAGTTTCTCTTACTAAGTTGGCAGAAATTTTTCAAGGCAGCTACTTTAAACTTCACAAATACAATACAAGAAAATCTTAGTATGAACTTGTGCATTCGGATCATTCTGTATCAGTAATTTCAGCAAGTTGATTAAAAATATAAAAACTTATTATAAACTGAAGAATGATAAATGTTAAAAAAGAATAAATTAAAAGTTAGTTATATACAGTCAGATTGAAAGTTTTCCTTGTTTATTAGGATAGGCAGTTCTGCCGAATTCTTAGTTTGTTAGTCACTTTTGCTTATTGTCATTGAATGACTAAATATATCTTTCAATATTTCTCTATAAAAATAGGCATAAAAAAAGGAAAGAAGTCTTACAGAAGCCCTGTCATTAGGCAGACATAAAGTAAATTGTGGAAGTTTACTGGTGGTTTTGGTAGACATAAAAATTCACACAAGTACTACAGATCCCACATCTTTATGTTTTATGTTATTAAATGTACGCATATGTGCTTTGATGTTCAAAAACCTGAAATATATTTATTTTCTTTACTTCCTTTTCTTTATGGTTTGCAGATAATCCCATTTAAGTCATTGAGTTACTTGATTTACCTGAGTCTGCTGTCCAGGAGATTTCAAAATCATTGCCATAATCTCAAGTGGACAAGGCAGTTAAATAAGCAGAAGTAATTTGAAACATCTTCCTGCTAAACAGCAAATAACACATCAAAATCCTGTCTGGTCTGGCAGTTTTTTGACTGTTTGTCTGACTTGTCAGTAAAAAAGAGAAAGCCACTAAGAAGTTCTTTTCAAATTATTTTGCCTCAAGACTCTGAATGTCAGTTAATTTTAAAATGGAAATAATCAGAAAAATACTTCTCCAGTACTGAATAAAAACATTTTGTTACACTTTTGATATTCTTTATATGTTCTTAAAATCTTAACCTATTTTCTTTCATATATATACAATGAAGTACCTGGTTTCCAAAACCAGCAAGAAATAAGCTACCTACGCTAAATACAGCATCTTCCTTTGATGTCAAATACTCAGATCAAACACATCTTGCCATATTCTATTTGTAAATGAGAAGTCAGACAGAGATTTGAGGTGGAAATATTCGATTTGGAACTGCCGACTCATTTACTTGTTAAGAACATTTTTAATATTGTTTGTTCTTTCTAAAATAAATATACTTCAATAGGAGTGTTTGGTTTTTTCCTAAGTACATAACTACTTTGTGATTTTTACTACTAAAAATGATGCTTAAAATTATATATCCTTAGCTGGTATGGAAAATTGATTTCAGAGAAAAAAGAATTTCTAGAAAAATATCAAAGTTGTTATTCTTCACAATTACTTGCAGTAGCATCTGAAGTATGTCATGGACTACAAAATGTCATGTGTGTCCCTTATTCCCAGCCTAACTGTATAATCAAAGCATTATATTCATTTTTCAACTATATTTTATATCAGGTCTATATACATAAAACAGAGGGAGAGAAGAAAATGAAAAAACAATTTATCCTTCATACACCTCAGTGTCACAACCAGTAAAATGGGATTAGACACAAAGCATGCTAAACTATTAAAATTTATAATTTTGGATGACGTTAAAATCATCAGTTAGAAGATGTAGCACTTTTATAACTTTTTTTCTGTCATCCTTGAGCACACACACCCAAGTGTTGGAAACTGACAATAACTTAATGACTTGAAAACTGTTACTTAATCTTGGGGAGGACAATAATATTGTTTCTTAGTCTGTGTCCTCTCCAAATCAGGGTGCCTTACAGCAACCAAATCATTCATAGACATATTTCACAGAGTTATACAAAATTCTTCAATATCATGTGACATTTCCTTGGCCATCTAAAATAAGTCAGTGTCATTGAATCGGGCGTATACTTTTCGAGAGGGGGAAATTTTATTAGGAAAACAAAATTTGAAATATGTAGAAATGAACATTTCTAGTTCAATGGACTATAGAAAACCCCTGTTTCATAAGAATGTGAGATAAGTGCAGACGTCATATAAAAGGAGGGCAACAATATACAACTTTACTAAAAGATAAAAAAGATATAAAATTGCAGAAAACAAACCTCTGAATGCAAGCAAACTCAATGCAGTAAAAAGAGGCATCTTTCACAGCACAGAGTTGGAGAAAAACCTGCAAGAGCAACTGGGGTTGTCTAGGGTCTTAGAGATCCAGAGAGTAATGGAAATAATAGATACATGCTCTGATGTTGACTGAGCCTGCGTGTGTGTCATCAGTTTAGCACCTTCATCTTGCTTGGGCTAGTCCCTGAAAATAAAAGTAGTAAGTCAGACATGGTAATAGTCAGAATGATGTAAGTTTTGTGAAAAACCTAGGAGGAATGGTGGAACTGTTGACAGATTGTTTGATAAATGTAGGCCGTGTAGTCATTGGACAGCACCCTTCAGTTATTAATATGGTGACCTGTAGGTAAGTTAGATTGCTTCTGAACAACCTCATTTATACTGCAGACACTAAATTAAAATTTACAGTACTTCATTAAGGCGGTTGGTACATCTGTCCTGTGCACACCAGCGAAGTCCAAAAGAACAGATTGGTCACCAGAGTATGTCAAAAGCCTGGAGAGGGCTGTTCATCCAGATCTCATGCTTTCTAAATGATATGAGACGTCAAACATTTGAAATCAACGTGTGCTCTTCTAAGCTGCCAGCAGCTGGTGTGTACAGATTGTTACTTTTGCTGCTTCTGCTGTAAAAATCATGTTAATTGCATATATATTATATGCCATGCTTTTAAAAAGTTGGGCAAATGACACATTAATCCTATTTTTGATAGGACAAGCTGATGTTTTTCATGAGAGCTCTTTGAATTAATAAGCGCTAAAAGACACGTTTTGCAGCATCACACACAGATGTTAGGCATCTGACACACACTGACATAATGAGAATTATGTACTTTGGGGTTTTATAATTCTAAGAATCTGATTCAAATTGAATCCTTACTGGTGTTAATGGAAAGACTCCCACTGACTAACAATCAATGATGATGTCAAAAGCCATTCAGATATTCAGATAATCAAAATATAACTTCTTAAATTAAAACCAGGTCTCTATCCCCTTTTCCCTCCCTCAGTGAACTAAAACTTTTTAATCAGATGTAAATTAATATCAAGCAGTTGAGAAAAACTGCTCAACTTTTTTCATAATATTGTTTTTCATCAAGGACCAAGATTAAGATATTTATTTTTTTTAATATCATGAGCAGGATTGTGGTGCATCTTGCAAGAGATAGTTGAGACTGGAAAAGTAAAACTGCAGCTCGGAAGCAGCTGGGTCTGTCCTTCTGAGGCTGAAAAGGATACGGGAAGAAAGAGTCATAAGTTTACACGTTCAGAAAGACTCAAATACTTGAAAAAAAAAAAAAACAAACAGACTGTTGGTGGCAAAAGAAGGGTTCTCACACCAGGAAATTTACTGAAAAGACAAAGGGAAAATCATTTCTGTATCTCCTGGTATAAGAGAAGTAATGAGTTTAAACTGCAGTAAAGAATGTTTAAATTACACACAAGGGAAAACTTGCTAATTTTAAGGATGATCAAGAATTCAAATGGATTGCCTAGCCAGAATGCTGGAATCCTTAGGGATTTAAGAAAGGATAAAACAGACATCTGTCAAGAATATGTTAGGAAGAGGTGATCCTGTCTTGGGAAAAAAAGTTGATTAAATTCTCAAAATCTCTTTTAGCCTAACTTTATTTGATTTCTTCTTTCCTTTTTCTCATCCAGAAGGACTGACTTTGCAGAACAGACTGTGCCAATATTTTAAGTTCTCATAAAGCTGCTCATGAAGTGTGCATTCAGGTAGACAGACTGACAGCAGAATACGCTTAAACAGATGTTTGAATTCAATATTTAAATAGAGAACTTCTCTGAAAATAGGAATTCAAGGTCATATCCTTCCATAATTCACCCTTGCTTCCCAGTTTCAGTGAGGAATATCTTCATTTAGTTGGGTGAAATGTATTCTTCCATGTGTTATTTTCAGTTTTCTATTTAAGCGGAGTTTAGAAACAAAACTTTACAAAACAGATATAGTAGGCATATCTAGAAATTATAAGAAATATACCACTTTTATTGGTTTGAATTTAACTTTTCTGAAGCATTTTATTTTGCAAATAGTAATTGCATTAAGTGATTTTATTATAAATTCTATTGCATTCTGCCTGAAGAATTTTCTACATATTTGTCTTTGGATGTCAAGACTGTTGTTCTATTTGTGCAATTGTTAATAAAGGAAATATGAACTTAGTGGGACACAATAAGTGGATGATAACCAAGATGTGGTCTGAAAGTCTTGTGACCAAGCAGATTGTAATTCATTTTAGCAGAGCTCCTTAGAGACACAAATATTTTTTCACTGAACAATTAGAAGGGAAATGGCCAGTTATTGCCAAAGCAGTTAAAAAAGTTCAGTAACTGACAATATTTTGGGGCATAGGTCTCAGGTCTTCCTTTTTAAATATTTTCTTCCTGATATGAAAAAACATCAACATGATACAGTGCACTGAACAATCAAATCTTTTTTATGTATATAATTTTGTTTTGCTGAGGGAGGGAGAATTCTTTTACTGCAGCACTATGAATTTACTCACCATATTCACACTTTTATTTCAAATTTGCCCTTCCCAACAAGGCTTATTTACTGTAAAACAGAACTTCTTATTTGTTTTACTCATGTCATCTACAGTGATTTGTTGCTCATTAATGTTAATAGTATGTTATCAGGTGAATTAGTATTACAGTCTTATAAAAGTACCCTGGGATTGATTAAACATGGGAGATGCACTAATTGAAATTAATGTGATGGAGACTGGTTGCTTGACAACAGATGGCCTTTCAATCCTGAATATGCCTAATGTCTAAGAATATCTGGTATTACAGTTCATTTGTTCCTTTGTGATGTCGAATTCTGGTTTTAATGTATTTTTAGTACTTTCTGTTTTTCTAGAAAGTTTACATTTTTTCTAGAAATACAAAGTGTGAAAGTATTGTAGATAAGATCTGAATTTAATTCCTCTTCTTCATTTTCCTAATTTTAAATATCTCGTATTACTTTGCCATGGTGGACTGCGTCCTTAGGACATTTAATCAACTAAGAAAATCTTGTGTTGCCCATCCCATGGACTGAATTAGACTCACATTCTGTGGGAAAGTAGGACATGATACCACATTTATCCTCATCAGAAGGTTGTCTGATCAACTTCAACTCTTGTAATTTGTAGCTTTTGTGTACTGAAACACTATTATTATTGTTTTGATTCAGTTCCTTCTTGCTACATTACTTATTACTTCCTTCTGCTGACTAGATTTTTTAGAACAGAACAGGAAAACCAATTCCAAACAGCAAAATTATGTTCACACAGCAATTCTATCTCAGTGCCCTTCTAAATCCAGTACATTCTAGAAGGAAATGGCTTTTTCTTCCTCTCCTATACCTTTGGCTCTTTGATCCTCCTGTTCCCTTGCACTAGTATATTCATTTGCTCATTAAGGCAACAAAATACAGATGGGAAAAAAACAACCAAACAAAAACCCATTCATTTTTGCTAAGTGACACATCGGTTCCGTGGTCTGAGTCTCTTGTGTGTGTGCACATGCAGAGGTGGCAGCAAAACAGAAAGAGCTGGAACAATGGACCATTAGTCTCAGTGATAGTACAAACCTACAAAGGAATAAAGTAGCTGTATAAACATAGTTGATACCCACATGCATGTCTGGTAATGCTCACATCGTAGGATAGCTCAGATCTAGATAAGAGGGTGATGTCAGACATGCTAAAGGAGCTGGGAAAGAAGAAACAATACTCACTGCCATTAGGCTACAAAACTGTTCATCAGACAGAAGCAAAGACTCAGGATATACAGAATTTGGTTGGGAAGAGCAAGGCTGGCTGGTAAAAACAGCTTCATTAGACAAGGGTCACTAGGTGAAAGCTCAAATATCTCAATAGACTATGGTTACAACAGCAAAATGTTCACCTTCTGTTGTGAATGAACTGAACTTTTGGGTAACAAAAGCAAAATGTCTGTATATTCTCATTTTATCTTGACCGCAGTTCTCATTTAAACCTTATTATTAGCTTCTACAATGTTTTGGATATCACCAAGAAAATTAGACACACTCATTTTCTGTAATTTCCTGTTTAGCTCTGAATTTGGACTTAAATTTTTACTTCCCAATTTATGTAAAATTTCTCTTGCTGCTTTTTTCCTTCCACTTGCAATACCCTTCCTAGAAATTAGTCTGTTCTGTTTTGTAAATACTCCTACACTTCCTGCTTGCTTTGTATCTGTTATTTACTGCAGTAGCTCATTAATCATATTATCTTCTTTTTTTAAGCCAAAGTTAAGAAGGGTGTGAAAGAACTTTCTTATTGCATTTTCCACTCCCACTTTATTTCCTGTAAACATGCTAGATGGGAATATGAAAGGACTCCGTATCTTTAAAATTGAACTTGCTCTTTTATAAAGGAACTATTTCAAGAAATGTCACTATTGTTGCCAGTTCCTCAAACATATGTTCAGAGACTACTGGAACACTGTCTTCAGAGTTATGCTAACAACCATAAAATGATGCTGCAAAGTACCCACTTGTGTTTAAACATGCAAACAGTCATTATACATACTTTCTGACTGTGGCTCATAATATCTTTTCGTTTCTGAGGAAAATTGTCGCCAGTTAATAACACATTCATTCTTTATAATATGAAAACCCAGATGGGAGAAGGTTTCTCTCAGTGATGATTGTCATTGTGTGCTTATTAAGTATAGCAGAAAAAAATCATTAATCAAAACATAATTTGACAAATTCTTGATTATACCAATATGACTAATGGGAAAATAACAGTCATTGAGGAAAAAAGGTACAAATTTAGAATATGACTTTGCATATTTGATTGTGGTTAATAAGAAGCTCAATATAAAATCAAAATACAGGCTTTGGAAAGCTAGATAATTTGTGTTAGTCTGCATGAGAAGCAAAGGTATGTTATGGTAAACAGTGATAACGTATTAGTCAACACTGAATAATCAGAATTTTTTGTGTTCTGAGGTTTACATCAGAACTTCAAGTGCTTGAGCAGAAGACTTTGCAAGATATTGCTTCATAGGTTAATTGTTTTCCAACAGTGTTATTCACTGTGACATTACTTCTGCATGTCCCTACTGATACGTGCTGTTAGAGTAATTCTTTTTTCATTAAATTTGTAGAGATAAAATTTTCTATGTTTTCTTTTGAAGTGTTTCATTATTGTCTATGGATTTGAAAAGTCTTCTTTTGGTGTACTTTAAAGTAATAGGTGAAGGATTCAGTTATGTGCATTTTTACTTTTTCTTCCAGAGAACTTTAGGTGGTAGCACACAGTCTTTTTTGAAGGATATGGGGAAGAGGTGATTTAAAACACTTTAAATAATAAAAATATTAATTGAAAAGTGTAAGAAAATCATTAGCATAATAATCTCAATTTTATTGAAAGAATAAGTGTACATTCTGCCATCTTTAACTGATACTTTAAGGAAAAGGTCTAAGAGAAAATAAAATACAGATACATTCTCAAGGGTGTACGGATGGATTTAGTTCTATTTTGCAGTGTGGTAACAAAACATTTCTGGGGAAAAAAAATAAGCAGAAAGCCAGAGCAAAAAGGTGAAAATATTGTGCTTCCTTTCATCTTTTTATCACTGAATATGCTCTCACAAATGTGATCTCATTTAATACTTTCTTATATTTCATCAAGATTAATACTGATTATTTCCAGTCATAGATGATGACATTCATTAAATTGACATATGTTCAGCTGTTGTGCATTTTGTCTCTGTAATTCATAAAAACATTTCATTCTCAAGTCTTTTTTGGTATCAGTTAGAAAAATTTCAGATTAACTTCTTCACACTTTTCTGTGCTTTGCAAAGCATTTCCAGTGTGTAACTCTGAAAGGATTAAAGCGTGGTGTCAAATACACTAGGTAAAATTTTCTGGTTTACATTTTGTTGTATTTTTATGAATATTATATGAAGTTCTGGAGCCTAGTTGGTCTGGCTTTTCACCCAAAAAACCCCAGCAGCCTAAAATCAAAAAAAGGAATTTGTCTCAGGCTCAACAGCCTGTAAGAGCTGTAGGGCACATGGATCCTGTCTCCACTGTTCTTCTCAGGAAGGGAGACCTGACCCTCTGTGAAAGTTAAAACCCAGTCCCCAGGTAAAAAGGAAGCAGGAAGCATCATGGCAATGGGGCTCAACTAAAGCTTTCAGGGTTTTGTTGGTTCACTGAAAAATTAGAATCCTTTTCCTAACTTTTCAGTGTATCTCTTTGCTTTCTTCATCATTTTTTTTCTTTGTTCTCTTTCTTTTTTTAATATATTTCTATGTACTATCACAAACCACAGAGAGGAATGTTTAATACAGAAAACAAAATAATTGTCAGTCAAGTCTATCAACTGTCTTGATATTGTAAACTGCACTGTCTCTGGTAGGTTGGCCTATATCTTAAACTGGCTTGTTTCAAAAATGGCAAAAAAACATAAGGTTTGAATTCATAAATTCTGCAGCAACTGAAAAATGATTAAACTAGGCTATGTATCAAAATGAAAAGAGCTAGAGCTGTATCTCATATGGTACTACCAAAGCTAGTCATCGCTCAGCCTCAGTTTTTTTGGTTAAACATGGGATCTACAAATGCTCTTCAGAACTGCACTTTATTTTTGAATCTTTATTGTGAACTTGGTTTTAGACAAAATACAACCTCACAAAAGATTTGATAAACAAAAGTTCAGCCTGAAGCATGTGCACAAAGATTTGCTTTTTGATGGAAAATCTGTTGTATGAATTAATAAAGTGGATTAATACGAAGATTTAGGGCCTGTATGCTTGTTTATTCATATAATGCATATGTATGTTCTAACAAATAGACACAATGAATCCAGTATACCTGAGCTGTGGGCATCGGAGGTGAACTACATATATGTGAACAGAATCAGGTGTCCTGTTTACACGCAATAGCCAAGTTTTGAGGGGGTTGGTTTTTCATGTTTTTATTTTTATTTTTTAATTTGTAGATGTCTGTAATTATGAACAGACTTCACTCTGAGCATTAAGAAATGCCTGCCTTTTAAGATCCTAAAATCCGTTGGACAGTATTCTGTATCCAGAATACATGCTAGCCTTGTGAAAACAATTTTATAATGAAACATCCTCTGGAGAAGCTTATGTAGAGGAGCTTTTCCATTGAACATCCAGAGTCCGGAAATTTCATTTCCACAATATTTATGCATATAGAAATCATTTGGTCATGATGTTTTCCCTGTGTGACTTTCAGATTGGGTACTTTTTCCCGTGATTGCCAGACTCTTGAGGGATGGGCTGGCCCTTCTTATGTATCAAATTAATTGCTTGGATGACTACACAAAACATATTAAAAAGTCTAAGGAAAGAATGTGTCATTAATTATAAGGATTAAATTTCCAAAGGAGTTGAGTGTATCTCTGTGAATTATCAAAGGCTTTCTTTTACTTTTAAAGGGTTTTCATTCTCCACTGGAACACAGAACTTGTAATACTTCCATACATCCTATAGAAATTTTTTAAATTAAAATGGATTGTAGGTTATATAAGATTTTGATACTATGATTTGAAGTTTTAGGAGGTACATAAAATTTAGAAAATTAAATAAGCACTTTTAATTTGGAAACCTAACTGATATTAGAATTTTGCATGCAACTTTGTAAATAATTTACAAACCCTAATATTGCTAATTCTTTGATACATTCATACTAATGGATGAAGAATATTTAGAAGACATTGTAACATCTCTGGACCAAAGCTGACCAGATCTCGAAGCTATGTTACCTTTATACAATTTGTGTGATTAACACAAATCGTACTTTTGTCAAGAATTTGATGTCTTTATTTATTTATTTATTTATTAATTCACCAGACAAAAACCAGAGGACTAATTACTATATCAAAAGTATTTTACAAATTATTAAGGGCTTTATTTTTTAATTTCAGAAATACTCACTTTTAGGTAGATGAAAGAAGCTGATTAAAGTTTTAAATTTGTTTTAATAAAGTCCTGAAAAAAGAATAATTAAGTTCAATATTTTTTGGCAGAATCTTTTGCTTCAGATTTTTCTTTTTTTTTCCCCCCAGTGCATCGTTTGTCAAAAGCTGTGTTATAGGTCCCTCACTTATCTACCATTAAAACATTGAAAAACAATGCCTCTCTTTTTCAGGAACTAGGGCAGGTTAAACGGGCAGTGTCTGTGGAGTGTTTTGGCCTGGCCCTGAAAAATTGACTGAAGGCACACAGACAGAAGAATGAAATAATATTTTTGTTATTCATTTCATAGCTATAGGAGAGGAAAAGATTATTTATTTGTTGGTTTGTTAGTTTGTAGACAGGAAAGGAGTTTGATTTTCCACCTCTTCCTTTATTTCTGAAGACCTACAAATCTACAAAAATGAATGTCTAGTAATCATTAGCTTATAATGGCTCTATTCCTAATATCAAATCAGTTACTTAATTATTCACAGGAATAATCTCACTTACTCTTTTTGTCATATCTATTTCTTAAGAAAATCATGGTCTGGATTATCCTGTTCAGAATGACGTAGTTTAAAACATCCTTTTTCATAGAAGAAAAGTAGGAAAGAAATCAATAGAAAACAAACAAATTTTATTCAGAATGGAAGATAAAACAAAAAGTTTTTGAACAAGAAAGCAGAACACAGAAAACCAACTAGCTGCCACCCTTTTTAGAATCATAGAATCACAGAAGCATAGAATCATTTAGGTTGGAAAAGACCTTTAAAATCATCAAGTCTAACTGGCAGCCTAACTCTGCCAAGTCCACCAGTAAACCATGTTCCTAAGTGCCACATTTACACGTCTTTTAAGTACCTCCATGGATGCTCATTCCACCATTACCCTGGGCAGCTTGTTCCAATATTTGACAACCCTTTTGGTGAAGAAATTTTCCTAATCGTCAAATCATAGGATGGTTAGAGTTGAAAGGGACCTTAAAGATCACCTGGTTCCAACCCCCCTGCCATGGACAGGGACACCTCCCACTAAACAAGGTTACTCAAAGCCCCATCCAATCTGGCCTGGAACACTTCCAGGGATGGGGCATCCACAGCTTCTCTGAACTGCCTGTTCCCGTGTCTCACCACCCTCACAGTAAAGAATTTCTTCCTGAAATCTAATCTAAATCCACCCTCTTTCAGTTTAAAACCGTTACCCCTCATCTTATTGCTCCACTCCCTGATAAAGAGTCC
>KZ505690.1:1520394-1531959 GCA_002844005.1 Limosa lapponica baueri
TCATTCCCACTGTCCGTGTTACCAACAAAGATGTTAAAAAGCACTGGTCCCCAATGCTAACCCCTGAGAAATGTCACAGGTCTTCACTTGGACATCGAGTCGTTGACTGCAACTCTTTGAATGTGACTACCCAGCCAATTCCTTGTCCACCAAATGGTCTATCTGTCAAATCCATGCGCCTCCAATTTAGGGACAAACGCTTTGCAGAAGTCCAGGTGGATGGTGTCAGTTGCTCTTGCCTTATCCACCAACACTATAATCCTGTAATAGAAGGCCACCAAATTTTTCAGGCACGATTTGCCTTTAGCGAAACCATGTGGGCTCTCATTGATCACCTCCATATTTTCCATGTGCTTTAGCAGAGTTTCCAGCAGGATCTGCTCCCTGATCTTGCTGGGCACAGAGGTGAGACTGACTGGCTTGTGGCTCCCTGGATCTTCCTATTTTCCTTTTTTAAAAATGGGGGTTATGTTTCTCCTTTTCCAGTCAGTAGGAACTTCACTGGACTGCCACAACTTCTCAATAAGACCATAGCCCTACAGGCATGTGCACGTCTCTAACTCCTCTTGTTTATTCCCCATACTACATGCATTTACATAGGGGCATTTAAATTAGGCCCCTGATGAAGCTAACTTACTGGCTGGTGGTGTGGGAATTCCTTTGTGCTGCACTCCAGGTGTTTTCCTGCTGACCTGTGATCCATCTCCAGGGTCTGGGAATCTATTGCTTCACTGGCATCAGACTGGTAGGAGTGGGATGGATTGAGGTTGCCCTCCCCTAGCAACTTTAGTTTAAATCTAAAACCTCTCCTGGCACAACCTGAGGCTGTTTCCTCTCATCATATCAGCTGCTATTTAGGAGAAGAAATCAACACCAACCTTGCTACAACCCCCTTTCAGGTAGTTGTAGAGAGCACTAAAATCTCCTCTGAGTCTCTTTTTCTCCAGGCTAAACAACCCCAGTTCCCTCAGTCACTTCTTGCAAGACTTTTTCTCTGGACCTTTCACCAGCTTCCTTGCTCTTCTTTGACACACTCCAGCACTTCAGTGTCTTTCTTGTACTGAGGGGTCCAAAACCGAACACAGTACTCAAGGTGTGGCCTCACCGGTGAAAAGTACAAAGGAATGATATATGTATAATCCTCTTGAAAAAATATTTTAGTTCTATTCTGTTCTCTACCAAGGAAATGGAACACCTTTCCACTTTCACATAAAAATCAGAGAAGGTGTTTTTTTCCCCTAACATATATTTTAGTTTTAATTGTAAAACATGCTTATTCTAACAAATAGATGGATCTGACACTTTTCATTTATTCCAGTACTCCACTACATAGCCACTTAGTATGAAGGAATGATAAAGGTTACAAAAATTAGGGCTTAATGTCTAGCTTTGGGGCTTCGTCTATATGAAATCATTTGACCAATATAACAGATTAAGACACCAATTTAATTCAGTTATCTTACAGCAAGTCTGAGCTTGAATATTTAAAGTAATAACTAGCAGTTTGTTTCGTAAGTTTGTTACCACCTTTAGTTACTTTTAATGTATTGACCTTTCTTTTCCATATCAGAACTATCTGTTCTCAGTTTAGTCTTCAGATGCTGACATTTTGTTTTGCACAGGGGAGATGATGATTCTTTTAGGATCTCAGTAAGAAAGACACTGACACTCAAGATTGGTTAAGCGGTTTATTGAGTAAAGGGTGGAAATTATAGAGATGTTAGCAATATTATGTCCCTTTCGGTGCTGGGAATCCTGGCTGTTGTAACATCAGATGAGCCCCTCCTTGTAGATTCTGGCGTCCCATTTATGGTGAGGTTCTCCAGCCTCAATGTTCTTCACATCCTTATAGCATTCTGACAAGTGAACAAAGCTATCAGTCTTTTACTTGTGCATTGATAAACTTTCTAGATGGCACACCAAGGTCCACTGAGAGTGTTCTGTTTTCACACAGCTCCATAGGAACTACTCTTAACAAGGAGTATGTACAAGTGGTATTGTTAAAGGCAGCACATGCTTATGTCATAGTGTGCACTCCGGTTATCCAGCTGTTACTCATACAAATATACAGGTCTCTGAAACCAAGGCCTACAATTAAACTCTGTTTGAAAACACTATCTACTACTGCAATATCTTCTGCAGTGGCACACTATATATCTGCCCAGAAAAAAATCTTTACTCAGAGAAAAGCCTCTTCAATGACACATCTCAGAACCTTTTGCCTGGCTTAGCTTTTTTCTGATTCTTTCCCTTTCTTGACAGTTTTTAATAAATGTCTTTTACTACTATCTTTGAAAATTCCAAATTGTTGTCTGGAGTATCCTGTGATCTAAGAGATTATCTGAAACGCTCTTAGTTTAAGACCGCTTTCATCTCTTACTTGCAGCCAAAGGAAGGGCTTTCTCTGTGGGAGTTAAAGTTCATCATTCGCTTAGCTTACCTGTACCTACAAATGACAGGTGCCAACACCAATATGTAATACATGTACTACAGTTATTGTCATATAAGTAATAGCTTTTTTGAATTTACATACCTTTTTCTCCTTTTTGCTGTTACAGAATACTCATAATTTTTTTCTGTCATTTGATCCATTGATGGATTTTGAACAATGAATTTGTTCATTCAGCCATACCATCAGTTATATTTTTCTGGAAAACTTTCAGTGACATAGATCTAGTAAGTACTATTTGTAATGAGAGCTTTTGAGTAAGGGGAGAGCTAGTGAAAGCATAAAAAAAATAGGTTCTTGCTTCATGCAAATGGGAAAGAGTGAGGTAGAACCCAGATATTTTGTTTCTGCAAGTGAGTATGGGGTACCTAGAGTGCTCTAACTTGATGTTCTTGTTTATACACATTTGTTTTCTTCCATGACCAAACCTGTCAAATGAGAACTTCTGACATGGAGGTCCTCCTTCAAAGGCAGCATCTAAATTGGAATATTCATAATTGCTTCTTGTTGAACTTCAGAGGAATTTTGGAGAAACAATTAATTTGACGTAATGGAAAGACTCTCTTGACGTCTTATGACCAATGCTGCAAGCAATCCTGAACATATAGCTGCCTTTACCCATGTCTTTTTTATAGTAAGATCACACCATACATCCTCTTTTGTATCTATTATCTGTTATCCTCACACACTAGCCTCCACTGAACTCTCAGCATTTTCCACCCTCTCATCTATGCACACAAGGACACTCCTTGTGTGATCACTTCAAGACAAAATAGATTAAGTTACAGAAAGAATTTAATCCATATTTATTGGAAAATACGACTAATTTTGCCTAAAACAGAGTAGAAACAGAATATACAAGTAGCCTAGCTGGTAGTTCAAAGGAAACTGGTTGCTATATGTCAACGTCTCAAGTAAAGATATCAAGTAATGATTATGTCTCTGCATGATACTTTATTGAGGTTAATAACGCCTTCTAATTCCATTTCTAAAATGCAGATTGTTTCTTATTTCCTGTGCATCAAAACTACAGAAGCTGGGACAGGGCCTCAGTTAGCCCTAAAGTGCTTCAATTGTACTGATGCTTACTAGGGTACCTATTTTGCTGGTAGGTGTCTGACTTTTTGAAGGCATTATCAATGGAATTCTGATGGGAACTGAGCAGTAAAAATCCAGGTTTAAATGATGACAATAGCTCCTCAAGACCCTGAGAGCTGTAAAAATAACAGGTCCTATGCCCTAGCATAAAGCAGGCAGCTCATTTAGTTACATCATTTTCAAAAGGTGTTTCAAAGAGCAACTTCAAAGGTATATTCTTCTGCTGTTCCAGACCAAAGATGCAGGGAGGAATGGAAAGAAGAGTTCCTGATTAGTAACATGTATTATTAGCTATCATCTTCTTTAGCTGCCTATTAGATAACAAATACTCTGCTACATACCAGCTTGCTCTTATATTGTGTCACTGGGCTGCAATATGTCGAATACTTGATTTGATTTTCACATTTTGATGATAGCAGATGCAAATTAATCTAGTCTGACATAATTGGAAATTCATACACTTTCCCAGGCAAAGCTGTCAAACAGGTTGTATAGATGAAGCTGCTTAAGGATTTTCTGCCTGTAAAATGGAAGGGCAGGGGGAAAGATGATAATTCTAGTAAGTTACATAATGTTACAAAATAATAAAAAATGAACTGTCATAGCCTCAGTCTTGTTATATTTTAATTCACAGTTGAAATGAGCCCAGACTGTCTCATTTATACCAATCAACCTCCTCCACTTCTTTTCTGAGCTACATGGTTCAGGAAAACAAGTCTAACAACGACAGAGAAAAGGAAGTATGTAAGCAAAAAGTAAGCAAACTGATCATCTAAGTTACCCTTCAGCTATGTGGAGCAAGTATTGTCAAGCTTTTGTCTTCAGAGGACTATTTAGCATGCAGGATAGCAGGCTGAAAGCTACTTAGAAAATTTATCTCCATCCAGTGTGTGGCAGGATACCACACTTAGAGAAGCCTCTTCAAAGTATTCTTGAGTGTCTGATGACCAATAGAATGTGCTTTGGGAATGTCAAATCTGATTAGTTCATTAGTGACCGGTTCCATGTTGTATAGTGCCATCCTGATTCTCTTTTCTGACCGAAATATATCATTTACTGTTGACAGTGAAAGGCAAGAAACATGTCTTAGTACTGTTTAGGAAAGTATATGGATGGGTAGGATCAAATATCCATTTGGTTTAGCATTCAGGAGTTGCCATTACCCCATGGCCAGGAAGAAGTCATAAAAGGGCAAGAATAAACAACAATTCTTGCTAATACTAGAAATAAACTTTCCTGCTATTTTTTAGCTCAGGAACTTCCTGGAGCAGGAATGGCAAGCCTGGGAGAGCATCAATGATCACAATTCTTGTGGCTTTCAGTTGTTTTCATTCTAGATTACACAGGAATGGTATCTAATTGTAGCAGCGGGGATGATAAGAATATCACTGTCATTCAACACTTGAAAAATATGCTTTTTTTCATGCTGTGTTCTATGCATAAATCCAGAGCCTGCCCATTGCATGAAATAACTGAAATGAAAGACAGAGATGTAATAAAACGTAATAAAATACGGCTTTGCTATGAAATTAAGAGATGAACAAAAAATTCTGAGTTTATAGATATGGGAAATGTCCAACTCAAAACTATTTTAAAACACAATGAAAAAACATTGCAACTGAAACATCAAATTTTCAGCAGTCTCTTAACTTTCATACTGTCAAAGGTGTAGTATAGTAACATGAACAAATGCATCGTACCATTAAATAATAAAAAATATTTTGAATTTGTCAGATTGAGACATTAACATTAAAAAAGAAAAACAAATTTCAAACACAATTATTTCTTTCTAATGTGAAATAAGTTCAATTTATTATTTTTCTGGTAAACATTATTTTCAATAACTCAAATTATTATTACCAAAACTATGTATAAATCCAAATGCCTTTGTATCTCTCTTTGCAAGGGACAATCAATGACCATGAGTAACTTGAAATTTGAATATGGTTTCTAACAGGAAAGGAGAAATCAAGCTGCTATAAAATAAACTTTGTTTTGCTTTGTGTTGGGAATGACTTGAAACTATTAATACCTCTTTAAAATAAACTATTCTTGTTATTTTTAACACAGTAAAACTGTGAAAACAATAAGGTAAAAGTCTATTAGGGAGAATAGCTTAGGGGTTATAGCTATTCAAAGGGACAGGGACCCAGAAGTTTGGTACCTAATAAAATGAGATTTCTCCTACACTTTCCCCTGCCACAAGTAGGTGCTGGAGAAAGTAGCCAAAAGGATAGTTAACGTGCCTTTCTAAACTTTAAACAGGTGTATGTATAAATAAATAGAACAGAAGAGACTCGGATCAGAAGTTTCTTACAACACTGCTCAAATTTCTGTTAAACAAAGTGGGGAATAACCAGCAGTTAACCAAATTTGATTTCATTTGAACTTCATTTATTGATATTTCTGGTGAAATCATTTTAGCATGTCTAATCTGATGGAAACCTCACAGCGGGGAAATACGCAAGATGATCAAGTGCTGCAAAGCTTTATTGCCATTAGTGACATCTCTCCATAATTACATAATAGAATTAAAAAAACAGTGGGCCCCCTACTGAACTGTTAGTTGTCAGTTTTTATTAGGTAACCAGTAACAGCTGGGGGGAGGGGGAGATGCTGCTTCAAAATAAGGCACAGATTAAAGAAACAATTAGCTGAGTTTGTTGTATTTTTGCCTGCTATAGATATTAAAATAATTGCATAATATATCAGTGCAAAGCATTTTCTGATTGTTTGGTATTTGTTTTCGACATCCTGTATGGCTCTAATGCACTAAGTTCTGGAAATATACATATATTACTAATTGTCCTTTTACTGAAGTGATTATAAATCAGCAGCAGAGCACTTTTAACACATGATATTTTATTTGTAGTTACCTGGACCAAGCATTTCAAATCACAGTTTTTCCAATTTTTATTTTTTCTTTGAAAGTTTTGTCTCTTTTTCTCTTTTTTGATTGTTTTCTCAGTTTCTTTACTTCCACTGGGGCAATAAAATGGACCTCTAGGCGTGGGTTTGTTTTCTAATTAGCACAGAAAACATAAGGAAAAATCTACTGGGGTAGTCCAGACAAAGCAGAATAAAGAAGTTATAAGACAATTCCGTTTAACATCAGATTGAATCATTAACAATTTTCAATAATTTTGTGCATTTTAACAAGAATCTAAGTATTGTTCTTTCTCAGATATATTTTGCTTAAGGATGCCTCCATTGCTCTATGTTACATATACGTTTGCAGCAGCTAAACAAAACCATTTAATTTCTTCTAATCTTTTTAATGCTGGAAGCACTAAACTGGCCAAACAAAACTGTTAGTTCCTATTAATCTTTTTCATTTTAGAAGCCAGTACTGATGCTTTTAATACAATTTAAAAGAATAAATATAATATCAAAATTTATTGGTGGTAAATGAACTTTTCTTTGAGACAAATGTTTATGCCTGTGGTTCTTCTACAGTTCAGTGAGAAGGACTGGAAGAAGGTTAACTAGGATCTCATCTCATATAATTAATAGCTGTCTGCAACAAGAGGGATGAATTTTTCTTGGAAGGTATCTTTCTGTTTCTGTTGGCTTCAGAGGGAGACTAGATGACTAGGTTAGCCTAGAAGCCTCAGCTAGTCACTATTTTTGATAGTTTTGGAAGGGATGAGCTTAATATTAATTGTATCTATTCATATCTGGACATGACAAGAAAATGACAGCAGAGGGCATTTTCATTTAATCATGCAAATCAGATGAAAGATCCTTAGAAGGGGCAGCAAGACATCCTCTAGTACACCTACCTGCTCCAACTCCTGCACAATAACATGTCCTGGTTGGTATAATGTGTCACATACTCCAGTACAGTTACTGACTGTATGTATATTCACCCTTGCTGTAGGTGTCGTGAGTCCAATGTTGACTGGAACTCTGGCTGGACCTTATAATAACCTCTGTGTCTGGACGCTGGCCAAGAATCTGTAGAACATTTCAACAGGTGTCTCTCTCCATCTGGTGTGTTAATTAACCTTTGTTCTATGATGGGCTGCTTTTACTGCTTAGTATTATCATAAGCCTAAGGAGAATAAAAATGCTAGCAGTGAAGAAAGGCCAGGGACTGCCAAAGATGTGTTTAGGTTCCATAAAAACATGAGGAAGGACTCTCACAATAAAAACTCTGACAGTGTGGTTTTATCACCACAATCTGTCACTGCTCCTAGTATAAGATAATGTTGAATTTTTGCAAAAACAGAACAACAAATTGAAAAGAAAAAGCTGTTTCATTTCCATCCGAAAATAACTGTATTTTGTCAGAAAACAATCTGAATGAACTTGAAATTCATCAGACTCTCACAGGAGCAGCTGATATTCCTGAAAAGTGAACACAGAAAGTCAAAGATGCTGCAACATTTAATTCCCTCTTTAATTTTTCAGAATGCTTGCTAATAATTTTCTATGCATAGAGACAAGCTGAATAAGGACGCATCACATCTGAGGCTTGCCTGTGTTATCCCATACAATTATCTCGGATATAATATTGTACAATATGAGCATATGAATAAATAATAAATCATAATAACAAAAGTATTTAGTTTCTTTATTTGTTATTTGAAAGACAGAATAACTAACATATTTAGTTACAGGTATGGAAAATAAATAATAATGTGTTGTAAATGACTATAAGAGTATGGCCAAATACAAGAAAATATTGTAAAAGAGGTGTTGTACATATGTAAGGGAATGTGACAGGAAACAGCCTAATAGGTTTGGATGAAAGAAGAAAATCTGGTGCTATTTTTTGTGTTTTAATACTACAAATCTTAGGAAAAACAATCAATTTTTATTAAAATATGTTATGAAACACTGTGCCATATCTAGGTACAATGCCATATCTAGGCTGAAAAAAGCTGAAAATAAACATTTATGGTGGTAGTCAGAACACCTAACTTTGAGTGACTGACTAAGTTCTAGATTAAGAAGTTAGTCACATGCGCTGCATATAGCAAAGAGACATAGTACTGCAGTGGAAAATTCTAACAGTTCTGTATTGCCATCTGTCACAGTCTCTCTCTCTCTTTCTATTGACTATAATGGGAACATAAAGATTATACTTCTAATTTCAGCACTTCAGTAATTAAAATTATAGGGAAGAGAATAAATCCTTGAGGTTCAAAGTTGTCTCCAAAACAGCATTGAAAGGCTTTTGTTTTCATTCTTCTGAGGAACAGAAGATTGTTTCTTGTGATTTATTCTCATTAATACAAATAATAATGTCATCTTCAGTTGGCTTCATTCAAAAAGAGAAATGCAGAATAAAACAAGTGTAATTTTTATAACACCAGTGTAGACATTCATGGCTGTAGTGACATATGGAAGCAGACTATTCAAGGAAAAATGTGGCCTGCATATTCACAGAACAGAAAAGTTAAAATATTCTTATGAATGACACATAAGACTACAGCAGAGGCTGAACAGTAAGTGAATTAATACTGAAGTCTCAAAGACATATATGTCTTTGCTGAGGTCCCACAAAAAAAGGTTTAGAGATATATAAATATAAAGAAAAAAATATTTTTTTGAAAATATGATAAGGTCTTTAAGGTTTGGAGTGAGAGGAAATAAATATTAGATTGTATTTAAGTGGTAGAAAGAGTTTCTAAATATTAAGATGAAGCTATATCGTGACATTAAATTCCTTTGCTATCCAGATAGGAACTAAAGAAATCTCAAACACTGTATATGATATTAGTGGATATGCAGGTGCATAAGCATGTCATGGAGCCAAGGAAACAAGGGAGAATGGAGCATGTGCAAGAAGATCCCATACTATATTTCTACTCAAGAATTTTTACTATTCTTTTCTGATTGCTTCTTATCTGTAAAACGTCATTTTTATTTTTTTTTCTGTACTCATCAGTATAGGTAAGAAGTAGGATACAACAGCGAAGTGTTTCTTAAATCTAATTTCCTTTTAACTCAGAAGGGATTGATACTTATAGAAAAAATAACTCAGACATGGACTTGTAAAGTTTTACATTTAATGTATGACTGTATAATGTTACTGAAGATCAAGGAGTTGATCACCACTTTCTTAACTTTTTAAACAAATTAAACACAAAATTAGATATTAAGCTAAAATCTTAAGTCAGTGATCTCTATTCTAAAACACTAATAGCTTCCTCTGAGGTCAGCTGAAGCTTCTCAGTTTTTGGCAAATAAAACTCTTGACCTGGTTTCTGTACCACTTTTATTATCGTTTGCAAGGAAAAAGCAAATATTATTTCAATTATTTGTCTTTCTGTAGAGAACCTCGAGTGAATTATTGCTAAGGAAAAAACAACAGCACCACCACCAACAAAATGTAGCTATCTTTATACGCACTTTGACTGAAAAAAGAATTTTTCCCCCTTTCTTCCCCCTTTCAGTTTCTTCTGTTGCCCTTCTAAATTTGAGAGAATTGTTTAACTTAGCCGGACACTGACAAAAGTTTACCTACTATTGAATTTTTTAACCCTCTTCTCTGGTTTGGGTTAAAATGTTCATTTCTCTGCACTGAGGTCTCACAGGCATTTTAAGACCCTTGAGCTATTTTGTTTCTGGAATAGGTAAGATCTTGTGTAGTTGATACTGAGTTCCTTAAGCTTGAATCAACACAAATTTCATGAACGAGTTTCAGTTTTCATATCCATGGAGAAACTTTGTCTTGGGGATGATAGAAAGCTGGTGGAAGAGATTCTCCTAAGATTGCACAGAATAAAGCAATGAACTCTGGTATCTCAAAACTACTTGACTGTTCTCCACATAAGTGTTAAAATAATAGCCTACTCTGTCACTGTTGAAAATTGCATATAATTTTTTTTATTTGACTCTATTTCTTGTCTTTTTAGTTTATAAAAATACCAGTTGACATATAGAACATTAAACAGAATTTGACTTTATGAACAAACATGTAAAAATAGACATGCTTTATGTCATACCCTAAGAACCAATAGGATTAGTGTTTATCAGGCTCTGACAGCGTATCCCATAGCTGAGTGCCTTTCAATACAAATGATCTCCACAAGACATTCTGGTTTTGATATAACCATCATGAGTATCCTTCTTGTTCTGCACATACAGTCATTTACTCTTGTACAGGGACAAAAGTATTCATTTTGAGGTAATTTTAAAGCATTTTATGCATTTGGTTGACAGAAGAATATTTCATCAGATGTCGAAGAATGGTTTTTAAATTAAAAACTGTTAGACGTTTCCATTAGTCTCTATCATTGTGGGAAGAGGTCTTAGTTTTCCAGACTTTGCACTTGGTGCTAGGAAATATGACAATATTTCATATGTAGAATTCACTGCATGGAGTTCCCTCAACACTGTGCAAATGTTCATAAACAAAGCAAGACCAACCGAGTGAGAAACAGCCAGGTGTTTTCCCATTGCATTTTCTGTCTTATGGAAGAAATAACTCCAGTCTTCCTCTTCTTAATCTGAACTATTCATTTGTTCTCAGGAAATGTCATCCCAACATTATTGAGGTTTCCGCAGTTTGTATTAAAGATCAAAGAAGCTGATCAGAATATATCATTAGAACAGCAACAGAATGACCTATTTATTCACTGAATAAATTTTTCCTTCAGAGAAGTCTGTAGCTTATCTGGGGATTAGTGACATAAGCAGAAATGGAATGAAGGTGAACATCAAATTTTATAAAATGCATACAGAACTCTTGTATTTGGTAAGATGAGAAGGTAGGATAGGAGCTGTGCTCACTGCTGTGCGATGGTGAATTTTACCACCAATACTTTAGGATTCACTAAAACATTGTATTAGTAATTGGTTTTATCTTGCTTAGTTGTTAAATTGTTTTTTTTTTTTGCTTTTAGTGGGCAAGCTCCTTGGGGCAGGGCTTTGCGCTTTCTGTACATATCTTTCACTGAATTTCACTGAATATTTTTAGAGTTGGAAGGGACCATATAGATCATCTAGTCCAACTCCCCTGCTGAAGCAGGATTGCTTAGAGCATGTTACTCAGGACTGCATCCAGG
>KZ505690.1:1536943-1560929 GCA_002844005.1 Limosa lapponica baueri
GTTGATAACAGAATGATGAACATAACTACTGCAATTTGATTAAGCTGGTATAACACATCAGTGGAAATTTTGACCCGTTGAGCTTTTTCCTGACTTGATGTGACATTAAAAAAAACACCTTAGCATGTAATTTGATGGTACAGCTGTGCAACCTAAAGGTTAGCTGCTGCGGAAAAGGGCAGCCCTCTGTCCACTCTTCAAGTTCGCCACACATTTACCCCTCTCCCTTATAATTCGTACCAGAACAAAAACTTGCCTGAACAGTTGGTGAACTGTTTCAGGGAGTTAGATGGCATAAAGGGGATGTTTATTTTTTTGGCCATAGCAATTTGGTATGAGTTTAACTCCCTGAATGGACTCACTCACCAGAGAAGAATTAGGGAATAGGAGAGGGGAGGACAGAAACTGCCTTTGTTGATAGTAGAAACATAGGAAAAAATGATTGAAAGACACCGTTGATGATCATATAGTCCAAATTCCCACTCACAACAATGGGTTGGGAGTAGCTAGTCAGAAAATTGCCTTAGCTGTAACATCAGTCAACACTGTTTTGTTAAACCAGCACAAAATGGTTGTATCAGTATTTGAGAAACTTGGCTGGGTGGCAGATTGCCCATCATTAAATTACAAGGCTGCAAGTCCTGCTCATGGTGCAGTTCTGTATCAGACATAGCCATGCTGCAACTGTACGGATACAACTATACATTATGCTCCTCTATGCATTAATGCGTCTAGTCGCTCAATGCAAATGTAGCTATACAGACAGACAATAAGCAAGGATACTGAGAGGGAGAAAGGACTATTTTGAAGAAAGAGCTAACCAACCTAAAAAGGAGTCCTAACAAGGAGTTACATCCCATCCATTTTCACTGCTCAGCCCTAATGTTTTTCCTTTTCTCGATGCAGCTTTTGCAGGTGTGGGCAGGGGATGCCTCTGGTTATCTTATTTTCTTGCTTCAGGGTATTTGTCTGACAGCTGTATAATGGGAGAAAAAAATATAGCCATTATACTGAAAATGGTTATCATATATCTAAGATTCTTTTCAGAGAAAGTTTCTTTTTTCATGCCTCAGAACAAGCTGTGAAAGCTTAGCTCATGCATGAGTCTTCCTTGTAATTTATATCTGAGATAACTGCGGTGTTAATCACTGTATCTTCTACGTTTGTATAAGCAACCTATACACTAAGGATTATTCCATCTTCCTCCCTCAAGGAACATACAGATATATTGAAATAAATTGTATTAAAATATTTTGTAACAGATGGAATATATGAAAATAGTTTCTCATTATAATTAATCTTTGTTCTATTATACTGGTACAGTATATGGCCTCTGTGATTATACATAATATATCTTTAGGGCATAGATCATTGCTTCATTTTATTTATGTTCCTCTCAGCCTGACTGCGTATTACAAGCACTCTTTCTTGCTAATTAACTCCAGTGATCCCTTTAAGTCCTGATTAAGTTCTATTATTAAATTATTAAGACCTTTCCCTAGTGTCCTAGGTTTTTTCCCTCTAATTTTAGATGACTTTTTGAAGCAATAAATATTCTTATAAAATAATTTTTTGCCTTTTTTCCAATGCACATATTTCAAAAGTGTCAGGCTGGCAAAGTATTAGAGTTAGAGCTTATAAAGTAGGGGATTTCACCTGGAATGACTTTGAAAGACATGTATGGTGAAACTTTCTTATTCTAAGTTATCTAGCATTATCCAATGGATTGTAGCAAAGTTAATTCCCACACAAAGAAGCAAAAAAAACCCAAAACAAAACGAAAAACGAACCAACCAACCAAACCAAAACTGCAAGCAACCAAACCCAAACAAACAAAACAAAAACTCTGCCAAACAAAACCAACCAAACAAACAGAAAACCACAAAGAAACCCTGGACTTTCTTCCAAACCCTTGGAATGCTTCAAGCTGTAAAATTATTTTAGAAATAAATTTTTGAAAGAGAGGTGCATATTACATTACACTTTTAGTTCTTCATACTTCATTTATCAATGTCTTTGTAGAAAGCAAAGGTTTGCAGATATAAAAGAGAGGCATAAAAGATGGAAGTGTGGCATGAAAGTGCTCTCTTACATAGACACACACATATATGTACACATGCACACACCCTTACACTCATTGTCACTCATATATGTTGTTGTCAAATTTTGATTTTTTTTATCCTTTACAGTTGTATCCAATAGACAATTTATTCAATATTCTAAATAAAACTATCATTTTGAATGGGAAAATCAAAATACTTTCAATAAAATATCCATACAAAGATTTGAATTTAATAATAAATCCCCTTTTCTGATACTATTTACTAATTGAAGATATCCAACTGTGAATATTTTCAGTTAATGCAAAATATTTTTTATAAAAGCTCAATCCCTTTCCAAACATATTGCCCATTTCTGAGTCACTACGTTCAGCACTGCTTGCAGGTATCAGTACAGTTCCACAGTTGTTTTCAAAGCAGGCTGGGTAGCCTTTGCTGAATTAGGGTAAAAATTGGCCAGGAGGATAATCTGGTGAGGAGCACAGCCCTGGAGAATGAATTATGATTTCTATGTTTATGTCTTTTTTTATTTAATGAGATGGATAAGCAGACACACATCTTTCTTTCAGAATACAAAGTCAAAGAGAGATTTGGGGGAGGAGCAAGGGACAGTGAGAAGACAGTCAACTAAATTTTGGACTAATAGCATAGCTCCTTGTACATAAAAAGACTCCTATGAAAGGTCCTTTTGTATTTTTAAGGGTTGTTTTTTATTAATAATTATATGGGCTTCCTGCAATATCTTTATCATACTGAATAATCTTTCTTAAAATACCAACTGAAAATGGCATGTTAGCTTTGTATCCACAACAAAACTAAATAAAACCCATTAAGAATTGATACTTTTCTGGTTCTTCTGCCTTAAAATTTTAGCTTCAGCTCCATTAAATGACCTGCTGTAAACTTTGGGCTTTGAAGCTCAAGCTTACCTTTGTGGAGTAAGTACAAATGAAAGCACAGGTACACACTTTGAGCAGTAATAGGATGTGACAGCACAATATGATTCAATCATGTAAGGATACAATAGTTATATAGAAGGATTTGTCTGCATTTTCTCATCTTACCAAAAGGCTGTTGCTTTTAGTAGTTCTTTCATTGAAGGAGGTGATCTCTTTAGCTTCACGCAAAACAGATGGGAAGTTGGGGATAATACCCAGAAAAAGCAAATTCTGCTCTATTGGAGTAGTTGGACTAACTGTGACTTAGACAAGGTATAAGTTTTACTGTAAGGAATAACTTTCTAATTATATAAATCATAAAATCTATCACATTACAACACCTAAACATTTATTTATCTCTGTCTCCTGCTTGTCTCTGGCTCTTTTCCACTTTTGATTTTATTTTGCATTATTGTCTTTAGCTTTGGCCTGACAGTCATGCAATACATTTAATCAGGCTGAACAGTCATGCATTATATTTAATAATTCACACTGAGAGTTCAAGTGACCAAGGCTATAAAAGCTGAAATATACCTGAAGTAATCACAGGAAACATTTCATTCCCTCCATAATGGCTCTGTGGTTGACACTATAGCGGTACTTTCCTGCTGGTCCACACCACCAGGTGGTAATGCCTCTTGGTATTTAGCAGTGAATTGTGAATATGGGAAACAAATTTTCATTTGGGCACCCTTTATCTGCTTCAGGAAGGAAGGATTAAACAGGTAATGGTTTATTCAGTATCCTGTCATTATTAGCTCTCCCAACCCAGGAAAATGACGTCATTTGCAGCCCAGACATTTTTTTTTTATGGTACAGTCATGAACTAGTGTTTGAACAAGGACTGAAGGACAAGCTGATGAAGAATGAGTAAAGATATATTGAAAAAAGTTATGCATCTTGATATACCAGCTCCAGAGATCTCACTGAAGATCAAAATGGCATAACATACTTAATTTACATAAGAGATCATTTCTTTTCCTAGATAGTGATGAAAAAGGAGTGCTTTCCTCTAAACATGTTGAGCTGATAGAAAAACTGATAGAAAACAATTTTCATTTGCAGAATCACCAAGTTTTATGTGAATGTCTCGCAAAGTGCTTTGCAGTGATTGAAAAATTTTACTCATAAAAAGCCCTGACAACTGTTATTACAAAATAACAACAGAAACATTAGGTAAGCAAATGACAGGAAATTAAATCAAAAAATGGAAACAAAGTGTATTTTGGAGAGGATTTAGGAAAAAAAATGGAAACAAAAACAATAAATGTATGCAAGGTGCAATCTTTCTAAGTAATGAACAATTGATTCAACTTATTTGACTGCTTACAGGTATAAAGTGTGGCTTCTGGAAAGAAATTTGCTGCATTTTTTTTACTTTTAATGCATGAAAGCAATGAATTGAACTACTCCATGTCACAGACAGATTGTATTGGCTTCAGAAAAGTTCTACTGGGAGTAGACTGGCTTGTAACACTGTAGAATGAATGAACCTCCCTGGATCTATAATTGCTAACATCTTTCTCTGCAAATCCCTCTTTCGGCCCTTTGGGTTTAGTTTAACCTTATAAATATTTTATCCTTTGTAAAAGTTAACACTATGGCGAACTTTCTTCCAGACCTTGAAGAACATGGATTAATTGTTTTTCCTTTTTACTTTTCTGATTATATGTTTAGAATACACTCTTTTTGAAATACTGCCTTTTGTTAAAACTTCTTTGTATTCCTATAGAATACAGAAATAGTTCATATACAAGCCCTTCAAAATATCCATATAGTTAAATCTGCTTTAAGAAAAAATCAGTTGTATTTAAAGATAACAATAAGTAAAGTTAGGAATAGTTTTCATTGGGAATAGTCTGAGTTGTATTTATGTGTCCATAGAACCTCAATTGAGAGCAGAAGAATCTATTTCTCAGTAGAAGCAGTTATTTTCAGCTGGCTTTGGCTGAGAGAAATATGAGAGACCACACATGTGAGAACATACTGCACTCTGTTGGCAGATTGTACTTTAAAAAGAATTTCTTCAATAGGTGTCAACTAGATGATGATGTTTTTAAGCTCCTATATATCTATAAGTGAGATCAAAAATTCCAGTTCTGGAATTGTGAAGCAGAAACCAAGACTTTCTAATAGAGCTGTTGAAATTACCTCTTTTGCAAAGTATTCTGTTTTGAGAGATGTAAGATTTCATATTATACTTCAGTTTCCTTTATTAAATCATATCATGTCCCCATATTTGCAACACATTTAATTTGGGCCTTGGCTTGTGGAAGAAAATCTTATAAAGGATTGTAGTTTCAAAAAATTTTCCACCAAACTGAAGAGCTTAATATATCTCCAGCAGGAATTTTAGCCCGTAAATTATCTGAAATGTCCTTCTGAGCAGTATACCTGTCTCTGCCAATCATCAGAGGGTCCTAAGCCAGATGTCTGTACTGCATATCTAAATTTTTGAGTTTCCTGTGATAACTGAGGTTTTGGCATATGCAATCATAAACTACAAGTGCAAAGTTTTGGGGTGATTTTAGAGATTGCTTAAAATTAGAATTTGATAATGATTGTATTAATGTACTCACTCTGTGGCACAGACCTTATCTGTTTTCAGAGAATAATAACAGCAATACTGTATATTGTGCTGATAAGGAAAATCTTTTATGTTCCAGAGGCTTTTGTGCTAGTTCTAGGATTAAACTATAAAACAGAGGAGAATTATCCTAGCTTGCCCAAACTGTGAACAAGATGCCCTGTAGTACATAAAGGTTACCCTCAAGGCAGCATATAAGTTCATTCTAAAGCATAAAATGAATCAGTTTTGCTGAATTTAGAATTAATAGAGAACATCTGTTTTCCCACAGTTGAATCGTAACACATGCTGGCTGAAAATAATCATGAAGCAAAACCATGTAAGACATCTACAGGCAAAACTGCAGAGGTTTTTAAATTCATAGAATCATAGAATCATAGAATGGTTAGAGTTGGAAGGGACCCTAGAGATCATCGAGTTCCAACCCCTCTGCCATGGGCAGGAACACCTCCACTACAGCAGGTTGCTCAAAGCCCCATCCAGCCTGGCCTTAAAGACCTCCAGGGATGGGGCATCCACAACTTCCCTGGGCAACCTGTTCCAGTGCCTCACCACCCTCACAGGAAAGAATTTCTTCCTGATATCTAATCTAAATCTCCCTCTTCCAATTTAAAACCATTACCCCTTGTCCTGTCACTACACTTCCTGAGAAAGAGTCCCTCTCCAGCTCTCCTGTAGGCTCCCTTCAGATATATTGGTAGGCTGCTATGAGGTCTCCCCGGAGCCTTCTCTTCTCCAGGCTGAACAACCCCAGCTCTCTCAGCCTGTCTTCATAGGAGAGGTGTTCCATTCCTCTGATCATCTTCATGCATACAAGTAGTCTCATAGGCCGAACAGAGCTAAGTGCTCTATTGTGCCATTTTCATTAATTTGCATAATCCAGTACCCTAACCTGAGTTTTGCTTGTAGAAATGATGAAATTATACGTTTGACTTTGAGAAATGTAGAATCTAATGAAGAAGACTGTAAAATCATATAATTCAGAAGCACAACGACATTGGAGATGCTTGGGAATCTCTTTTTTTTACTCTTTACATTAACATATATTTTAGCAGCAGAGATATTCTGGCATAATATATTCCAAATTGTCCAACTTGTTACAGCTATAAGGAGTTTTGGCTATAGTGAAAATTTCTCTTCCAGGAAACATAGCTTCCTTTTAGACAGTGCATCCCAGGAAAAAAATGTACTACTACTACTATGTGCAACTACTTCTTGATTTTTGAAGGAGGTTTTGGATAAAATGATGTAATTTGACTGCCATTCTTGCTGCTTAATAAACCAGAATAATTAATACACTACAGATCTCCATAGTTCTCGGGGTACTGCTAAGAAAAGAGTTGTAGAGAATAAGGTTTTCATTGGTAGAATAGTTTGGTTGAAACCTCCTTGTGAGCAAAACTCTTCAGCTTTCCTTCAACCTTCTGCATTACAGGTTCAAGTGTTCTGAAAATTTTCAGAAGAGTGAAGAGAAATTGCTTTCAAGGTTTAACTCCTGAAGAACACTACGTTTGTGCTGAGGTTAGGAGAAGCACACTGTAATACACCCTGTGTGCACAGTTTCCTTGCGGGGAGGCCAGAATGTCTTAGAAGAGAAAGTGGAGATTTCTCCTTGAGCATGTCTACATCCCACTGCAGTGTAGAGTCAGGACATAATTTTAGTGTGTGGAGAATACTGAATCCAGAAATGTTTGTGAGTCTAGTTGTTTAGATATGGTCTTAAATTGAAGGAATGGTATTTGAAACAGTATTTCTCACATGGACTATGAAGAGATTACTAGAAATCCCTTTGCCAACAGACTCTGCAGATGGCTAAGAGCTATGTGCATAAATGTAAAGTAAAATGTATACTTATAAGGTCAGAATTACACATGTTCTTTTTCTTCAGCATAATGGAACATCTTTTAATTGCATGTACAACCGGTTGCTGTAGGTTGTGCTGTATCTTATCCATCAAATGCAGAAGACCAAAGAAGGGGCTTTTATTTGACCAACCTGAAGATTCACTCTTATACATCTAAAATTCAAGTTTTTACTCTACCAGTTGGATGTGCACATTGGCTGACACAATAATTGTGAATTAGAGGAGCTCCTCCAGAAAAGATTCTGGACCAAGGACATCTATGTCTTACCTCTTTTATACTTCTTACATAATAGACGATGAATTGTATTTTGCAAACATGTATTTCTCTTCATTGGTTCTAACAGAAAGCCTAGAATGACCTGCTTATATATTGGTGTTTACAATGACAACGAAATTTTAGTTTGAGATGTAGACTGGCAGTATTAGTCATTAAACTTTTGCTGGTGTTCACCAAGCTGCTATTCTTATTAAACAAGAAAATAATTTGTTTGCCTAAGTCCTAGAATGTTGATCAATATCAATTTGTTGAGATTTCCTGGTTAAATTTAATTTCTGTCGTCTTAGTTTTGTTTTAGCATCATATCAGTGTCTTCTGTTTTTTTTAAAGCATAAATTATTTACTTTGTTTTTCTTCAGTTATATGACGTTATATACTGATCAGAGCTTCTGTTGCTATATTTTTCAGTTTCAAAGCATATCAAACCTTCTATTTTCATTTTCACTGGAGGACTTTCTTTATACTTGACTTATTTAGGATAACACTTAATTGGGATAATGTTCCAAGATAATCATATGAGTTGGAAATTCTAGAGATGCTCTTTCCTTCAGTGGTACTTCTGTACAAGTGAGTTTGTAGACTCAAATGTGAAATTCTTGTGTTTCTTTCGTCTTTTTTACTGGGTACTTTAATGTCTCTCAGATTCCAAAATCCATCCAAGCATAATATTTTTGCATGTCTGCTTTCTCTTTTTCTTCTCTTACACATCACATATGAAATGAAACAAACTGATTCTCACCTGATTCTGAGCTTTTGCTTGTTGACAGATTGACATCATAGCCTACTTACAGTTTCAGCAAATTAATTTAATACACCTAGTACTGTGAAGTTTACTATTCCTTTTTACAAATAACTTCAGTTGACTAGGTCTCACACACCACGATGAACAAAGATACCTCAACTCTTAAACAGACAATAATGACTTAAGAAAAGATGTAAAAATAATATCAAGGTGTGATGGCATGATGAAAGTTATTACATCAGATGAAGTTCTTAAGAAAATATATATTTTAAATGTTTTAAAACCAATATCCAAATCTTCTGGTTGTTCAGGATCACATGAAGTAACCTGCTGATTACATCAGTGCTACAACACTGGAAATAAACAAACAAAGAAATAAAAATCTGAAGTGAGGAAATATGTGAACAAGTCATTTTCTTGCTGCTTCTTAGAAGGCTAAATGGTCTGTGAATTGGATGCTTCATTATTCAGAAAGAATATGGATCTGGGCCATCTTGTGCTAGACATCATTGAAGTAGCATCTTTTTGGAAATATCAGTGGTCTTGGAAACATTAGTATTCCAATTCTAGAATGTCTTTCCTAGTCTGAATTCTAGTTTCACTTATGTCCCAAAGTCATTGGGCGTCAACAAGGCTTTTCTTCTTAAGGTGCCTAGATAAATTATAATACCAGAGCCTTAGCTGATTTATAGTTCTACTACTTCAACTGATGAGCAAATCCACACTTTCAGATGATTTGCATCAATGAAAGTCAGTGGGTGTCCCAGGGTGCCCAGAAATAGTTGAAATAACTAGAAAGCAATTTCTACATGGTTGTCTTCCTCTCCACAGAGCACTCAACAGAATTTCCTTAAAGCATGCATTTGGAAAAGAGAACATTGCTCTGCTAGGATTACAAAAATTACTAGCTCCTACAAAACTCTAGAAATAACAATATTTTCCATTTTTAATTGTTTTGGATAACATATCAGTTACAGTGAGAGAGTGGTTGCCTTTTCCCATCTTTATTTTCCCCTACACATATAATTTCCACAAAGCCATAAGAGAGAAATACACTCTAATGCTTACTTACAGAATAGAAATTCTTAGTTCCAAAACTATTCCCATTTAACCTGTATTTTTCCTTTTGTAAAGCTATAGAGTATTTCAGAAGGAAAAATATTAACAATTTCTATGAATAAACATTTTTAGAGCTGCTTTTGGGCTTGAAGAGAATAACAAATTGTCCCAATTTCCCTTTCAGTGTGCCTCAAGCTTATGAGGAGTAAGATGTCGCCAAATATGCAAGTACAGAGAAGGGAAGATCTCCTACCTTACCTTCTTCTTAAGTTCCCACAAGTCTATTGTAGATTCTGGTCATTGTATATCAATTAATTAAAATTAATATAAAAGATAAATGCTCTTGTAAACATAGAAAAAATAGAATAGTAAGATACCACTATTTTATTGTCAGAAAAACATTTTAGCATAAGATTCACTACAAGAACTGTGTCCTGTTGTCATTGTCCTTGTCCTAGTAGAACATGGGCATTTGTTTATCTTTTTAGTTCGTGATCTTGAATGGCTTTTCCTTCACTTTTTACAAAACAATGATGTAGTAAAAAGTACTTGTGCAAATTCTTTGCTGACATGGTAATAGGCTTTGATTACATTCATGACCTCAAGAAGTGACTGTCTCATAAATGTCCTTGAATTTGTAATAACTTTTTTTTTCTTTTCCTACTGTAACTTTTTTCCTATGACTGTTATAAAAGTTGTTTTCTGAATACTTATATATAGACAGTGTTTGCTTTCACTGCTTTCAAGTGCTCTGTTTGTATTGTGTTGAGCTTCTGCAACACTACATGAAGATATCCTTCATTTTTTGTTGTTTCCCTGAGTGTCTCATATTTTAACTCACTGAGTACTGCAGAAGCCAAGGACTACTATGTTTTACCCTAGAGATGAATCTAGAGTGCAGTTGCATTTCAGCAAGTTATACAAAACACCACATATACAGACTATATGCATTCTACCAAGTAATGCCCAGACCTAGAATATGACCCCTGAAAATCACAAGAGTCACAGATGCTTCCTAAGATCATAAGAAATGTGCAGATTATCCGATACTTATAAAAGAAAACCAGAGAAGAAAAAGAGCAAGAAAAGAAAGCTCTGGATCTTAGTCGTCCACACTGTTTTATCGTTAACTGACTCCTCACCTCTGCCCTTGAACTACTGCTGCAAATACTTACATCTACCACAAGGGTTAAATCAGCTCTGATCAACATGGATGTGGGCCGATTGGTGTCATGTGGTCTTGACCTTTTACTTAGGAGAAGAGAGGCTGTCTTTTGTAATATTGGCATTGTTTATACTGTCATCAGGCTTGCTCTCTTGCTTAACAGTCTTTTTAGACAGTGAATGAATGAAGAGAAAAGATGAATCTACGAAACTACAGGGAGTCAGACTTTTTTATACGAAGCACGAGGAAAGTTGTGTGAGACACTATTCCCATTCACAGCGTGTGCTTCAGCCTTGATTTAGAAAGGCCCTCAGGTATATGCTTAACTTGAATCCCTCTGAAGTCAATATATTTATATGTGCATAATGTCTGTGGCTGTTATTTGGGAAAGCATTTTTTCAGTGCATCTGAAGGAGGTATGCTAGGAAAAAACAAAGTGGTATCTACAGAAATATTACCAGCTGTGGCTGTCTCAGACTGACAACAGCAACACAGCACAGAATGCATTTGTGGATGGCACATGTTGTCTCCTAGGGGTTATTGCTTAGAGAGCTAATGTCCCTTCTCTCTCCCAGAGGCTGCAGTGTGTGCTTGAGTGGTATCTCCCAGGAGCTATTCATGGCATGGCAAAATCATATCCCCGATTGTGTGCTCCAGAGCTTGGTGCCACATAAGGAGGCAGACGCAGCAGCGCCATTCCTTTCTCACTTGTCAGGCATGACATGCTGCAGCCTCTTCATCCCACTCAGTAAAGTCCTATCTCAAAAGCTAGATTTTTCCTAAACTGTTTTACTTTAGGGGTGCTCTAATTGGATCACATACTTTTTGTATCTAATATTTAAACCACACTAAAGCTGTTAAAGTTCAAGTTAGACACCTGAATTTTACCACATCTTTCCACTTGCCCAGTGCTTGTCCCAGACATGGCTGTGTGAGTATATGGTAAGGGCACGGAAGCTTCTTGTGACTTTGTATTCCTTCAAGCTCTGGTATATAAACTGCTCTTATTAATAACAGGAGGAAATTACATCTGGTGAATCTCTGTTAATGGCATTAGTGAGGGGTTAATTTAGCATTGTAATTTTCACTGGGGACTTGTTGAAATCAGCACAGAAGAGAGTCCTGTTGTTTAGTGCTGCTTTGAACATCTTTGCTGAAGAATTAAGGCAAAGCCTTTCCTTTCCACCCTGATTTGGTTTTGCAATGGGAGGAGTAGGGACATTTATTGTGATCCATGGAGGTTACCGCTCTAGAAAGCTACAAAAGAGCATTTCATCAAAGAAAACAAAGATACTTGTAGAAGCAACAATGAAATTAGATAACCTTTTAATCTATTTATCAAAGGGCCCACAGTTCCATTTCAAGGCAGGTGAAGGAATACTTATTGAACCCAGAAAATGAATCTACCTCCACAGAACTGAGATAACCAAAAAAGGAGAAAGAAATCAGCCAAAACCGTTAGCACCTGCCAACTCTTATTAAGAGATTAGAGTGCTTAAAAAGACAGAGAGCAGCTCAATATTTCCTTTTAAGTTTCTCTTGGCTGATTTCTCATGCGTGCTGCTGTGCACCGCAGTGAAACAAACAGGCCATATTTCAGCTCCTTAGAGCTGCGAAAACACTTTATGACAGAAATAGCAAGTAGCTTCTCTTCAGACTTTATAAGATTTCTTTAAGCAATCTATCTGTGCCCAAATGATTGACACTTAGGAAACAGTGAGGCTAAGAGTTTAGTTTTTTTCTTGAAGCTAAGAAATTTATTTCTGAAATGTGACAGTAGAGTTACTTTACACATGAATGGTGAGTGATTTAGGAATTGTTCTGGGTTACACCGCAATATCCTACAATTTCAACAAGTTTCCTCTTTAACCAGTGGAAAGCCTGGTTTATGAATAGGCTCCTGGTGAAACAGTGATGAAAGCAGCATTGCTGGTCATGCAGATCAGAGAGTGTAAATCCCAGTGAAGCTGACAGGAATGCAGACATATGTTTTGAAATGGACAGAGCTATTTCTGACAGAAATGGGTGGCCCACTCCACTTGTGAAATGCTAAAGCTTGCAGAGGAAAAGCCAGAGGTCTGCAGCTGGCAGTGTGGGTACCACATGCTGCCTGTGAGGGGATGTTCAGGTGGCCTGTTGCAGTTGCTGCTTCATCACCCTTCAGTATAACCAGAAGCTGGAGCAAACAGGGTTCAGGGAATATACAACTCAGGGAAAACTGCCAATTACCAAAAGAAGGGAGTTAGTGCTCTGATCTGCCTGGGGTCATGCAATTTATCCCTTGTGGGGAGGAGAGGAGGGGTTTAAGGGAAACAGTGCCCCCAGATAACAGAAAGAAGTGGAGTTTGCAGCCCTGTGATAGCACCCACAGCTGGGGTGGGATAAGGCAAGCCTGCAAGGCTGTCATCCTCAGATAGGCAGAAAGATATGAATCTTTTCTTCCCCTAATTTCTTCCTGTTGCCAGAAGCCAGGCACCCAGGAACACCTCTCTACTCCCACTGGTTGAGCTGACATGACCAGTCCTTACATATTTGGCCCATTTTGAAAATAAATGGCTGCAAAACCTTGGTGAATAGTGATACCCCTGAACAGCTCTTCCCTCCATCTCCTGGCATTTTTATGTTTGTGGTTTTTTAACTCTGAAATGACATGCGTTGTTCAGTTTTACTTGAAAGTACAGATAATAAATGCAGAATATGTAAGATTCTGACTGACCAGAGGTCACGTCCAGCTATAAAATACACTTGCACAGAAAATGTGGTTGAAAGAAACGAAGGCTGCAGTGCAATCAGAAGAACTCTGCAGAGAAATAATAATTAAAAAAAAAAAAGAAAAAGTAAATGTTTTGAAGCATCCTAACAGTACTGGGAGCTGAAAGTAATCCATTGTGGTCAACTTAAGAAACCAATTTGAAAACAGATTTGATATAGATGGCATATAAGACACAGATTAACTTCAGTTTGTGTTCTCCAGTTCCTCTTCTGTACTTCGAAGCTGTACTACAAAAGATTTAACTCTCAGCTTTCTGACCGATCCTTTAGGGCTGAAATAAGCCAAAGTATAGGCCACTTTAGGAGAAAATGTGAACATGACCTTCTTCAGAATGGAGACAGCACAGGGGACAAAGGAAAACATTTAGTAATTGTGTGTCTCCTGAATGCATTTACACAATTGTCCCTTTGCACCCTCTGAAAAATGATTTGAATATATTGCATAGTAATACTACATATTTCTTGTAGGAATGTAAAAGCTCCTCTACAAACATGAGAAGCCCCTTTAGTTAAGGCCTGTTCAATGAGGAGGTACAGATCAGCACATGGATGTGTGTTATGATTCCATGCTTGGATAATGGCCAGAATAAAATATAGTCCTCAAAGCCAAACAAGAATACCTTATTTATTTCCTGGTTTGTCTCATTCTTTATTTAAAGCAAATCCATATTTTACCATACGACTAATTTAAAATTAAGCATTAATTGAACATATATTATTGATCTAAGCTCCAAAAGGGTTTACTGAATTTCTCTAAATTTTCTTTCAATCACCTTGTGCTCATTTTAATTAATTACATTGTGTGCCCTCAGCACTTTTGTCTTTAATTAGAATACAGCAGAGAAAGATTCTGTTTTTTAAAATCTTGCCTTATCTCTTATATGCTTATTTACGGAAAAGCTTTTGTGAGCGGATGTGGAGCAGTTCAGTCACTGTGAATGAAGTAGAAATAGGCCCCTTCTTTGTGTGTACATGTATTACTTTAATGGATTAATATTAGGATCCCATATTTGCATTTGTTGACCTTTTACTCTCTACTACTGTTTACATATTTGTCAGACATTTTTCATGTCTCCCTGTGGGTGGTGAGAGTTACCCAGTGTTGACAGTGCCTTTGAGAACTGTGAATTTAGCAGTACAAAGTATCTATAGTGAGCTGTACTGTGCTGCAAATTATTGACACGAAACAGTTATCATTAATTTCTGTGATGGAATTATGCTTTAAAGTAATGGCATGATATGTCTCATGATTGTTAGTAACACACCTTACAAAGTTATTTGTTCTGTGGTCTACTAAACCAAAAGATTAAATAATAATGTCTGTAGAATCTTCAACAAGTGTAAAAAACTTAAAATTAGCAAAAACACTGATGAATACAGGTAGATCAATTAATGACAATGTAAAACAATTTTTCATAGGTATCAAGGAATATAAAAATAAAACCATTATTCTTCGTTTTTCTTTAACATTTCCTAGAAATTTTTCTTATGTGATTAGTTCCCATCTCTGCTTCCACATGTCTTTGCTTATAGATTATTTTGCCATGAATAAGAACAGGATGAATGAATGAATTTCCCAATGAAGTAATGTTCATCATTTCATTGAAATTCATACCTGTCTTTGCCTGTCCTTCAGGAAAAAAAAATTAATCAACTGTCTTCCTTATAAGATTTGTCAGCATGATAGAGCTAATATTAATACATTTTAAATTGAAAATAAATAGCAGAGTTGACATTTATATACAATTTTAGAATGTGACTGGATACTGTATGCTGTGATGTGTGTTATTGGCAGATGCAGACTGAACACACTATCCCCTGCATTCTTTTTGTGCATAAATCAGTGTAATTATTTTATCTTTACTTTTAAACAACTCACTTTGGTTTAGCTCCATCGTTTCATTGTACAGGAGTAAGATGGACACTAGAATTATTTCTGCATTTCACAAAGAGGACTTCCTGATGGGGGAAATTGTATAGCAAATTTTGTCAAGAAATCACTTTGCACAGTTTGTCGCAAAGTCCTTGGCCTGTCTTTTAACAGGTCATGTTCAATTCAAAAGCAGAATTGGCTGCCAAAACAGTTGTTCCTGATTTTGTGGCTACAGCACTTTTTAGAATTAGAGTTTACTAGTACTATTGTTACTGGCCGAATTCTAACATGTTTTTGAGCTATTTAGCAGAAGGTTAAATTTACAGACAAAAAGTATGTATCTACTTCTCTCCCCTGTGTCCAGACCTAAATCCACAGAACACAAAGTCTACTTGCTTGTACAGGCACATGCTCTTTAACAAAGCAATCATATTTAAAAACAAAAAACCCACCACATTTCACAATGGCTAATTTTCCCTATCATAACCTTTTCTTTGTAGAGAGAATGCCAGATTTCCAGCATACAGACATCTCATTGCATTCTATGATTCATTCACTCCATGGTCTGTTAATGTAAGGCAAGACTCCTCAGTAAAATCCATGCTAATAAACTTCCTTTACATATTTGGGTCTATTTCCTATCTTTAGAATTAGCAGCAGTTTATCAATAGAATGTGAGTTACTTATATCCCCTAATATAGGAGTTTAGTGTAGAGAAGGATAATCTCTTTAAATCTCTGCATCCCTGGGGTAGATAGGCAGGCTCTTTCAGCAAGTGAGTCATAGTAGGAGTCAATGTGTCTCCATTGATCATACAAAAACCACAGAAAAAGAAGACCCTGGCACCTGAATTGCCCAGTTAGTAATGCTTCATTAACATTTAAACAGATGTAATCTTCATCCGTGCAATACAAGTACAGTTTGCTTGAGCTGAGAGTATGACTTCCTGTTAGAAACTGAAGGCATGAATTCTATCTACACTTCCCTTTCCCGCAGCTAAACCACAGCCTAGGATATTTGATGCTGATAGATGTTTGCAACTGTGACCTTTCACAAAATGTATCAAAAGAGACTAACAAAAAAATAACTTAATCATATTTGACAAAAACGATCCAAAATGAGAGAGTAAAAAATTTTGTAGAGATTTAAATAACTAAAGCTTACATTATCGTACCAAGAAAGAACAAAGTCTGTTTTGTTGTTCTTTATTTCTGGTTGGAGCATTTTAGACAACAGAGGTGAGATGACATCAAAGTGCGTGGAATGAAGGTAGGAAAATATAGCTTTATATTTTGAAGTTATACCTGCAAGGAATTGAATATAGCTGCAGGGAAAGAGAGAGAGGCCATCAGATATACTGCTAGGTTTCTTACATCTCTTCAGCCTCTTCTTTATCCTCTCTTGTGTCCCTCTGTCTAATTCTTTTTTAAAAAATACTAAAAATTAACTCCTGGTCTTGACAACTACATATTTGGATTCAGTTCATGAAAGAACCTTCACAAATCAACCCTTACAGGATTTGCAAATCCTACTTATTATTCAGTTTACAATAGCTCATACAAACACCAGAGAGTGTTTTACTGACGTAGAAAACAGTGGTCAGAACAGTGGGGTTAACAAGTTTTCTTTCTGAAGTGTATCCTAGGATACTTAATGTACACCTAGACAGATGAGGTGTTGTACTGGCAGTAGGCTTCAGAACTTTCCACCTTGTATTTCATAATGCGCTGAGTGGCAAAGGTACAGTGTTTCATTATTCACACCTGACAGAAAACCATATGGAAGGACATATGGAGTCTTTAAGCTTTGACTGACCCTCTGACCAGGTCCTATGGTCTACTTCTCTCTTGCAGACTTGGGGTCTCCCACAGAGACACATGCCCATCTCTTCAAGCTGGCTTCAACCATGACTCACTCCCTCTGCTCATGTTCTGAGGTTTTCCTCTCCCTCAAAAATCCATGTGTCTTCTGGCCCCCTATCATCCTTTGATATTCCAAACAAAAGTTTCCCATAAACAAGATTTTCATGAAGATTGATCATCATGATCATGATGAAGATGATCATCATGAAGATGATTGAATTAGCAGAAGCTATTTCCTTAAATATTGTTGGGCCAAACAGCATGGAGATACAATATGGGACAGAACTGCTCTATGAAAGGTATGAAAAAATAGTACATAAATGCCTTTAATCCAGATAACACAGTAGTGTCAGGGAAGAGTGTAGTTCCTGTTCTGGTAATCTCCAAGAGAATGGTTTACTAAGAAATCTTCTCAAAATAGTTTATTGTGGTTCTCCAAAATGAGATTGAACCACAGAACTCTGTTCACTATGAACTCTGATTATAACACAGTGTAATATCCCAAATCATTGCTCAATGTGGCTGCATATGATGGAACAACTTGTTTATTTGAAGAGTAACAGTTCTGGAAACAAAAATAGTGGAAAGAGTTTTTATACAGCATCACACAGGCAGTTTTTTATTACAATGTTGAGACCATAGCAATAGCAGCAAAACAAGTATATTCATGAACAACGGAACCATTGAAGCTTAGCTTCATATCTTGAGTTAAACTCCTGATGGCATCTTTGATGTTTAGTAAGGATTAAGTTTGTATTTTGATCTCTCAGTTGTATTTCTTTACTGTATTCAGTGATATACATTTACAAACTTGTGGAAATTCGTTGCCTCTGGGGCTTCTGCCTTTGTGAGCAGCTTTCCTGCATCATTTTAACTACATAAAGACTGCTTTCTATCTAAGAAAGAAGGAATCATCAATTCAATTGCAGTCAATGAGATACATGGTGGTTTAACACCCATGAAGACTAGATGACTGAAAAGAGATTTTATTTTTCAAACTTCAGACCTAGACTTGTCAGTGGTCTTCTTCAGTGTTGGATTTTGCCTATTCCAGTTAATTCCTGAGTGACTGAGCCCTTATTCTGTCCAGGGACTGTAGCCCCTAGGCAAGGTTGTGAACAACAGGTAATTAAATATGGGTGCACTTAGTGCCAGTGAACAAGCAAAAGAAATGAAAGCAAAATATGAAGTAAAAAAAATAAATATTAAAAAAATCAGATAGCACAGCACGGTTGGGAACGAATTTAGTATAAATAAGTCATTAAGAAGGAAAAAATTGACAGGGAAGATTTGCTGAGTTTCCAAGCAGCTTGTTAGCATTCATGAGAGTGGATCTTTAGGAATTATCATGTCACACAGCTAGTTCATAGCCTAGATGAAGGATTCTGCATGTCAATCAGTGAAACTGTAATCAACCAAAAAAAGAGGTGTCTGAGGCTGGTTTCTGAGATTAACCAACTTTGAAGGAATTTAGAACTTTAAAGGCAAAGGAACACAGGAGCTTAATGTATTATTTTCTCATTCTGCTAAAGAGGAGAACTTTTAAGAAGACACGCAGGCTTGCCTTTATAAAGATCATTATTAGTAAGGGTGAGATTCCCAGCATGAAGAAGAGCACTTGATCACAGAAAAAAATTATTTGGTTCCCTGTTCTTTTCCCATCCTATATTCCGCAAAATACCATTGTATACAGCACAGGTTGACAGACTATGCTGCCAGTGCTGACTTTCCAAGATGTCTTTGATATTCATAAAGTCAGTATCTTCATTTTAAAAAAAGGATAAAACCTGTCAATATGAGAAAAAATACAGCCTCATAAAAGGATAATTAACTAGGTCACAGGCTAGCAAAGGAAGATCTGCAATTATTAGGTTGCGTGCATTTAGGAAAGAGGCATTTTGACAAAAAGTCACAGCAGAGCTTCCAGACATAACAGGGTTTGATTAAGGAACAAAAACCATCACCAAATGACAGTGAAAACTCAAAAATAGATATGTATTCAAAAGTTTTAAAGCATCTAAAGTTCCAAACAAAAGTTTAGAGATAAAAAATAACCTGTGGCCTAATTTTAACTAAAGAGATGTTAATGTCTCTGATTAAAAAAAAATATATATTGTTAGTTATTGTTTAGCTATCAAATCACTTGATTACATTCTGTATGGGGTTTTTGCAATTTTTTTCTTCTTCAGTCACTCCTGGGAGAATATCACACAGGAAACATGAACTGTAGTTCTCGTGCTACAGCCAGTCACAAGCCATCTAAAAGTGCAGGTTTAGACTCCAAAGCCACTTTAAGTCCACCAATGAACAGGATTGCACAAAAAAACCATAGGGCTTCCTTACTGCTTATTCCCAATTAGTCTTTTCTCCCATACTTACAGTTCATGGGACTGGATCACGGATCTGATTCAACTGAGAATTAAGTAAGTCAGTTAAAAAGACCTAGTTTGCCTTAATATATGGCTGCACTAATACTATTGCCTTTACAAGAGCGGCAGCAGGAATGCCTATCTAGCATAAAGATGTGGGGAGGTTAGTTACTTTAACAACAGCCTGTATATTGGCTTGCAATCATCATGGAAACAACGTGTAAGAACCTGGGCAATTAGAGAAGCTGGGTCTAAACTAGGGACTTGCATTATAAAAAAACATGAATCTCTTTTCTTTTGTCATTTATCCTTCAGGGTTATTTTTGCTAAATATTTAAGTTTTACCTTTAGTATAGTAAACAAATACCTTTTTACTTTTTTATCGTGTTATTAAACAATGTTGGCAAATCAGACCATGCATTTCCATTGGCTGCTTTTGTAGGGTTCCCATTGACTTTGGAGACAAATATGAGTGTCCAGTGCTTGGTCAACAAGTAGTAGAAGCTCATGAAGCTTTCTGAACCTGTCATGTGCTTCAGGCATGCATCAATGAAACTGGCACATGATTTATTGACTGTTGCTACCCACTGAAATTAGGAATAGTTCCCTAGAAGGCAAATGCTCACAGCACAACTGTCACTTGCAGGATTTATCAATAAGCCATCCCATCCACAATCTTGTTTCCATGGGTGTCAGCAATAGGCCTTGCATAGGAATTTCCTAATCATTATACATGTGATATACATATTATATAATCGTATATATAATATATGATATTATAATCAGATATTTTCTAAACCTTAAATATAAAAGTGAGAGATTTTCTTGAAGACTTTGTTTATACTAATACTCTTTCTGTTAGCACTATAAGATATCCAAGCCACCTTGCGTATACTGGCATTTTAAGTATTTAGTGCAGTAGCTCTCGTAAAGTAGATATAAATACCTTTATATAAGCAAAAGTGAGAAATAGCTACAGGTTCTTCAACACGCCAGTACACCTATACAAAGTGTCTAAGGTGGGCACAGTTTTGCTCCCTAAAATTCTTCAAAAATCTTTTTTTCCTCTATTAACTGTTCAAATAAACATATGGACTTACCTTAAGAAAATAATTTTCTGAATCTTAGCTTCTTGTTCTCAAGAAAATGTTATTGTATGATTGCCAAATCTAAGTATTATATGGAAAAATATTTCCCTCTATTATTTCAAAAATGAGACTTTTCAGTCTCATTTTCTCAGTCTTATTATTTCTTTGCCCCTTGGTTCTGGGACATAAAACAACGACATCAGAAAATTGTCCTTCTTCTGTACAATACTCATCATGTTATAGATCTTTCCCTGCCACTGCTTGCTTCCTGAAGTTTCATAACTCAATCTTTCAGTCTTTTTTCAGAGTTCCCAGTGATGGAAATGCTGTCCGCTTTTCTGTAATTTTGTCTCCCTTTCAAGGTAGGATTGTCTGTTTCTGGGTAAAGTGTTCCAGGTGAGGGTGTGACGTTGGCTATGCAGGAGACTTTTTCTACTTCATTTCCCATCATTTGTGCATCCACTTGTTGTCTTTTCTGGTTGTAACTGCACAGATCTCACTGAACATCAAGACCCAGATTGTTTTCCTGGACTCACATACTAAAAGTAAAATCCCTTATGGTACAGAAGTAGTTCAGCAAGTTTTCAGTTCAGCTGAACTTTAATTTCTCTTTTTGGACTTGATTACCTTTTTTCTTTCTCTATACTCACTTTCTTTTTGTTTAGCCCTCTTTCTAATGCATTAATATATTACTAAGCAAAACATAACATATATGAAACCCTGAGAAACCCTGCTTTTAACCTTTTGTACTGACAAAAATTGATTGTTTTTTTTCCTTCCTTTGTTTTCCCTTACCCAGTTTGTATACGTGACTGTATACTACTCTCAAGCAATAATAATTCAATTTGTTTATTACCTTTTTAGAGACCTTGCTAATGGATTTTTGAAGTGCTAAATAAATTGTCACTAGGATCCCATTTTCATTTTTATACTTTGGAGGAATTCTAATTCATTAGAGAGAGAATTTACCTTAGCAGAAATCTGGTTAGCCTTTCTCATATCACCATCTATATTTTGTTTTATTATTCCACTTTTAAATACTTTTTTAACCAACTTATTAGCTTCCAAATATGTCTGTGGCTTACTTGTCAGAGAAGCTCTGGATGACCCAGGGTATCATTCTGAAATATAAAGTAGAATATTTTCTACCTCAACTCATCTAATCTATTAACTTTTCTTAATGAAAATTTTTGGTAGTTGTTCTGATGTTTTATGCTCAAATTCTTTGGTAGTCTTCCAATGTTGTCTTCCATTTGCTGAACAAGCTGTAGCAACAGCAAATGAAAGTAAATTTGAAGGGCAAAACTCCACATCTCAATATTTTCCCTGATGTTACTGACCTATGCAAATTGTCAGATGTGTCAGCAGATAGTTGCATTCAGACTTGACCCCCTGTAGCAGATGAAATCATCTAAGAAAAGCTGCAGTGAAGTAAATATTTGAAAATCTGAGAGAAAACAACACTTTTGTTCAAAGAGAAAAAGTTCCTTTTACAACAGCTTGTAAAAATGCCAGTTTTGCATAACTCAGGCAATCCTTTATGAAAAGAAAGAGAAGACAAACACACTATTGTGATGGCAAAGTTAAATACATATAATATGGTAGTGATTTAGTGTATTCATTACAAGCTCATCTTGTTTCATTTGTCTGTAATTCTTTGACAATATCACTGTGGAAGACACAGTATCTTTTCAGATATCATTATTGCATACCCATCAGCAAAGGAATAAAAATGAAATATGAAAAATGTTGAACTTAAAATCCCCTGATTCTCCCTAAGGTGGCACCACACTTAACAGGATCTTTTTATTTGTTCCTTCTAATTGACCAATAATCAAGATAAAGCAGCTTAAAGTTGTGAAGAGCCATTACAAGTTCAGGAGAGATCAAAGATGTATTAGATCTTAAGTGGCAACACCTCATAAATCTAGGTATTTGAATAATCATTTCTAGTGTTAATAGTGCTTGAGAAATTCCACTTTAATCTCTGAATGTCAGCAAGAATATCTGGCAATAATCTCTGCTTCCAACATTGCTCTTAATGGTGGAGAATTTCCCTAATAAAGATTTAATTTTGTGTTGAACTGGATCAGCCATCTCTGTCTCATGTGTGACACAGTATATGATGGCAGTGGTTGAATAATTGGATAGGGTCTTAAATATCTTAAATTTGTTTTACTTATTTTTATACATGTTCAAATGTAGTAGAAATGATCAAAAATACACTTCAAATTCTCTCCAAGGTAAACCCAGGACTGGAAGGGTTAATAAATAAAAGGAAATTTCAAAAACAGACAGTGAACCATGAGACTGCTGATGAAGTATACACTGAAGAAGCATCATGGTTTTTGTGTACTGGTAAACACCATGTGCACTAGCTTTCAAGGGAATTCTCAAAATACATTACAGTGAGATTATACAGATAAAACAGAAAACTGGGGAAAAAAAGGAGAAAAAATGTAACACGGACTTCCTCAGGTGGTTAAAAGCTGTGGGCCAAATTGCAGACAGTCTGCGCAGATCCTTGGTGCTTCTAACTCTTCTGAGATAGGAGAGGTGAAAAGATTGTGTAGCAGTCTCTGTGTAGATGATCACCAGATTGGCAGGTGAAATGGCAAAAAATATGTACAAGAAGTTGTCCTGTTGCTCTGTAATCTCCCATGATAACAAGCTTCATTCTGCTGTGGCGAATGTCTAGTCCCTTGCAGAGCCACATCAGACTGGGGAAAATCCTCCTGTGGGACAACTGCTCTTGGGTGAGCTTATTGTTGAGCTTATTGCTGAACTTCTGGAAGAGTTTATTGTCATGTCCCGGAAAATGTGATTTATCAAATGCACGATTACAAGCTGCTCTCAGGGCTCTGACTGCAACATCATATATATCCCCAAATATATCCCCCATATATATCCCCATCAAGGCAAGGTTTGGCTACCTGAGCTCAAGTCAGCTTTTCGTGCAGCTGTGTGGCGTCAAATCAGACCTGTGTGAGAAAGAAATTGTGAGAAGGGGGAACTTGTCTCTCTTCCTTGGGAGCTGCTTTTAAGCTCTTTGGATGTCTGGATGTCTCACTTCAGTGTCATAACAACAGCACACAACTCTGAGGTCTTCACGTCAATCTATATCACAGAATCACAGGATCACAGATTCACCTAGGTTGGAAGGGACCTTTAAGATCACCTAATCCAACCATTAAAAAAAAAAAAAACAAAACAAAACCAAAAAACACAATCAACCAACACTAAACCATATTCCCGAGCACCACGTCAACTCGTCATCTAAATACCTCCAGGGATGTTGCCTTAACCACTTCCCTGGGCAGCCCATTCCAA
>KZ505690.1:1562515-1595943 GCA_002844005.1 Limosa lapponica baueri
GAGTCCTCCTCTTGCTATTAATATATTTATAGAAATTCTTTTTATTGTTTTAAACATCCAGGGCCAGATCAAGTTCTAGCTGGGCTTTGGCCTTTCTAATCTTTTCCCTGTATGACTTTACTACACCTTTATAATCCTCCTGAGTGGCCTGCCCCTTATTCCAAAGGTCATAAACTCTCCTTTTTTCCCTGAGCTGTGACCTTATCTCTTTGTTCAGCCAAGATATGATTACATATGTCACATGTAAGGGGGAGAGGTAGCACAACTTGAAGACATCGAGTACAACAACATAAATTAGAGCAGTGGCACCTCCAGCCCTATTCCTGCATTCAAAAATGTGTAGGGAAAAAAGTAAGACAAATCTGCTTTGTCTCTAGATAAGTTACAGCACAATAATGTTCTTCTAATCAATTTCAAAAGACTATGATTAAAATAAACTTGCATTGTTGATACAAATTACCATCTTTATTAAAGTGTATTAAAGAGTGCACTATGACTGGCTCCCTCCACTGTTATGAGTCCTGGTGGTTTTTTTCTTTTTTAATAGATTTCACATTCTAAACCACTTGTATTATCTCTGATGCCTTGATTTTCTTAGTTATTCTGGATTCATTGGCTCCTTATCTTTAGCCTTTGTTATTTACTGACTTTTCAGATGCTTGTTTGGATTTAGTCAGAGAATTTTTCAGTCTACATGATCAAGATGAAAATTTAACATTGAAGCTGAATAAGTCTTATCCTTAAAGAGGTTAAAATTCCAAATGGAAAGAAATTCAAGACACAGAAAACTTTTTCTTTATATATGTTTATACCAGCCTATTACAAGTCCCTTCATCTGCCAGGAATCTGTAGCACCTCTTATAAGTTGGTTGAAGTCCCTCTGGGCCCATAAGGGATTGTCTTTTCTGAACAACACCGGAACTTTTTAGGCAGAAAAAAAAATTCAAGTCCTTAATTTGAGAAAGCAGAGGATATAAAAAGAGAGACTGTCCTGGCTTCCTGCATACACTGGTAGTCAGCAGTATCAGTCTTCTGAATAATGTCAAGTTGAGCTGATTTATATAGACTATCATCACTTTAAAAGTGATAGAGAGCAGAGTTGAACACAGAGACTTACAGCCTTGAGAGGTTGCTTGGTTCATGAATTCAGATGTATTTTTAGAATAGACCGTAAAACTTTAAAGCAGGCCCCTGCCCATTGTGAACTGACTTAAAGTCAGTGGTCCTAAGATCTTCCGGGGAAGCTGATCAGACACTTTAAGGATTATTCATTTGTTTTATTTTAATCATTTGAACATTTTAATATAGTATCTTATTAGAAGAAGTACTACTCAGCTCACAAAATCAAAGGCTAGTGCCCCCTTTTTACTTTTTACCAGACTACTTATTTCTGTAATGAGTTATTTAATTTTCAATTTCCTTTAAGCTCACGCAAAGGGATGTTTATGATCTTCAAAAGAAAGTTTCTTTGTGATATTAAGTAAGAGCTAAGATTGAATTTTAATATAGATGATGAGTTCAGGTTTTAGGGTATTATAAAAAAATGGTGAAGTTAATCATTATGATGACCCCAGTTGATTGGATGGTTAATCACCAGAAAGATAGGGCTGGTGGATCTGGTTTTGCACAACATCTATTCCTTGCAAATGCTTAATTTGTTTTGGCAAATAAGAACATTGTAGATCTCTTCTATATCTATGACTAATTTCTCTTTAAGATTACCAAAGTAAGAGTAAGACATTGATGCCATCTCCTCTGCAGTAATTTCTCCATAATCAAAGAAACATTAGGAGGTGGCATATTTGCACCTTTCTGGTTATCTTTTCCAATATAAACAATAAAGATGTGAGCAGAGCAGCTTGTCATTCCTCTCATTTGTTTTCGGCTAAAAGATATCTTGTTATATAGTGTATGAACTGAAGCTAGGATCAACAATATTCTAGCAAATTCATTTCAATCTTAGTTTACCTTTCCTCTATCTTCAAATAAAACAGCATGCATGTCTTTCAAATGAAATTATTCATACAATAGTAAAATAGGGAAAGAAACAAGTTTACCTATTTAATTTACTGTCATTTAGGAAACAATAGAAGTTTTTGTCTCTTAATACAATAGTTTGCATTCACTGGCATCAAGATCTTCTGGATCAATTTTAAAATATCTATATTATGATATTCCAACTATGCAGGTACAGAAAGTATTCTTTATAATAAAATATAACTGAAATCAAATGTTAAAATAACCACCAGACAGATGTGTTTGTTCCCAAATTACTGTAAATTTCAGGCATAAATTTCCATAATGCAAAACAGACATTCTCATTTCCTGGTGCAGCTTTTTAACAAAAGGAATTTAAGAAATGCATGTAGAAAGGAATAACTGGAAAATACAATGTCGGTTCTACAGGAAGCTCAGATTCTTAATTTGTGTTCATTCTGGATCAGATTTAAAAAAAAAAAAAAATTGAAAAAAACCCCAGAATTCCACAGGAAAAAAAGAGGTGTGGGTGAGTGTATGTGGGTGGGTGTATGTGCATGTACAAAGAAACTTCTCTACAAAGCAGAACAGTTTTGAGACAGTATTAATGTAATAAAACACAAAAGAGTGTTATGTGTATTTAAATGAATGTTTATGAGCAATGTTTGGCTGTATAAACATAATGACAGTAGTTTATTTGGAAAGAAATATTTGAATCTTATTAAAAAATATGTTCTTTGAAAGCTTGTTCCTGTGAAATATTTTCAGCAACGCACATATTTGAAAGCCATTGTTTGGTTATATGTCTTTTACTGCACATAATGAAGAAAGTTTAGTCACCTGACAGTACCACTGACTCTCATTAGTGAAGTTGTTTTACAGTGGATCCCTCTTAGCCATTCACTGTTTCTTCACTATTCGTGTGCTTACCCTGCCCTATTCTGAGGCTGCGCACGGTCCCAGAATGGACTGGGAATGAAGGTCAGCAGAAGAGAAATGCCATCAGCAGTCCCACAGCTCTCATGGGCAGAAGGTGCTCTATAAGAGCTGATCTTTATTTCATAGTACCCATGCGAAATGCACTTTTCCTGAAGTCAGACAGTCCTTACTGCTCAAAACTGACAAACTTCCTGGGGGAGCTCACTTTCGTAACATTACCCTTGTCAGACTTAATCAGATCTTGTATCAGTTAGCCATCTATATTTTGGTTGTGTAGTCTATATAAAATACACTTGTAAGCTATCTAAAAGACATTGTAAGCTATCTAAAAGACATCTCTACTTGTACAACATGATATCTATCCTGATGCATAAAGCAGACACTGAGATTGACCCATGTGTTTCTTAAAGAAGATGCACTGTCACTCAAACCAACATATAATACCCTGGTGATCCAAATATAAAAAGCTTTTAGAGACTGCACTGCACAGACAGTGTGTTAGTTGGTAGGTGACAGCAGCTTTACTTGTCTGCTGTACAGCATGCATAAAATTTAAAGTGAAGTTTACAGCTTTATCACAGGAAAAAATAGGTGTGCTCTTCTGAAGTCCCTTATGGCTGGCATGAAACCCATAATTACATTAAAATCTCATCCTTTTATTTCCTATACATCTATTGTTTAATATATTCATCTTTGTTTTACCAATGTTCAGGCACAGTTCTGAGTGGATGTCTTTATTTGGACAAGTGAAGGTTTAGAAGGTTTTCCAGCCTTTACCAGTAGCTTTTCTCCAACTCCGTTATTGACAACATTTCATCTCATGCAGACAACTACTACTATTTTTAACTCCCTAATATACATGGTGACCCTAATCTTTAAGGTTACAGGATTGTAAAACAAACTAAAATGAAGTAAAAGAAGTTAGGCTGAAGTAGATTAAAAATTTTTCGCAGAAAGGTTGACATGGAAATTCTAGAAGAGACAACATTATTGATTGTCATAATGTTGCAGAAAAGCACACAGAAGCAACAATTAACTCTGGCTCAAAAATAAGCAAAACATGGGATTTGAACATATGTTCTAACTTTAAATGCACATATAACGCCTTTAAATAGTTCATACCTCCATAATTCTATGAATCAGGCAGAGGTCAGACATGTAAAGTAGATGTCATCTGTTGCATACAGGCAGTATGTTGCATGCTAGAATCTTCAAGGTTCCTTTTGGCTACAGAAAAATGAATGCTAGAATTGAGGCTGACAGGAAGAGAAAGATTTTGCTTTCCGTACACAGCTTATTCACTGTTGTTGTCAATGATTCAACGTGAGCTGAGGACTACTGGAGTAGAACACAGCAAGTGCTTGAAGGCCATAGCACTATTCTGGAACCCAGATTTTTACGTGTTTTTTAATTGATCTTGTTTCTGCATATAGTTCTGCTGAAAAAGCTCAGCTTACGTAATAAGTTATTCCATGAATATTCTTGGAAAAATCAACTGGTTAGTCAGTCAGAGCCTGATGTACTCCTCAGTATACATAAAGACTGAAAAATTTAGCTCAAAATGCTGATAAGCTTTGGGAGGAGTTGAACTGGAATCATAGCACACTGTCTCAAGGCAATATTGTTAATTCCTTTATCCCAACAAGGTATATCCTGATGTGGTTGAAAATGTCAATGAACAAAGCACTTATGAATTTCTTGAGGAGTCTTTTCCTTTTCAACTGGAAGGTGAAATTGTTAAGTTGTTCTCTGTTTGAAGACTTCATTTTCATACTGGGGAATGTGTATGGTTGCAAAGCATCAGTGCAAAGCAGTTAAAATTTATTTTGATTCAGAAAATTTACCATTTTGAGAGACAGTTTCTGTTGTGACTTCTCTGTTCCTACTTTGTTTCTTCCTCGCCATCCTACACATCTACACTGTAAGAGCTATCTCATAGAATCATAGAATAGTTTGGGTTGGAAGGGACCTTTACGGGTCATCTAGTCCAACCCGCACTGCCATTAGCAGGGACATCTTCAACTAGATCAGGTTGTTCAGAGCCCCATCCAAACAGACCTTGAATGTTCCCAGGGAAGGGACACCTACCACCTCCTTGGGCAACCCATTCCCGTGTCTTACCACCCTCACAGTAAAGAATTTCTTCCAAACATCTAATCAGAATCTACCCTCTTTCAGTTTAAAACTGTTACGTCTCATCCTGTCATTACACTCCCTCATAAAAAGCCCCTCCTCATCTTTCCTGTAGGCTCCCTTTAAGTACTGAAAGGCTACTCTAAGGTCTCCCCAGAGCTCTTTCTCCAGGCTGAACCACCCCAACTCTCTCAGCCTTTCTTCATAGGAGAGGTGCTCCAGCCCTCTTATCATCTTTGTGGCCCTCCTCTGGACTCACTCCAATAGATCCATGTCCTTCTTATGTTGGGGGCCTCAGAGCTGGACCCAGTACTCCAGATGGGGTCTCACAAGAGTGAGGAGAGGGGCAGAATCACCTCCCTTGACCTGTTGGCCATGCTTCTTTTGATGCAGCCCAGGATGCAATTGGCTTTCTGTGCTGTGAGTGCACATTTTTGGCTCATGTCCAGCTTTTCATCCACCAGTACTCTCAAGTCCTATTTGATGATTTCTATGTTCCCTTTTGTATTATTGTTTTGACAGCCCAGCCAGTAACATGAAATTTTTGTTCAGTGAGAAAAAAAAAAAAAAAAAGGCATTTTCATGGAGAATAGCTAGAGTAAGTACTTCCTGGAAATTTCACACTGTTCTTTAAGAACTGTGACGCTAACAGTAGTCAGAAACAACAGGAGAAAGGGCAGAAGAGAGATGAATTAATCTTTTGAAAACTATGAAGAATTGGCAGCGGTAGAGAATGAAACTGATTGAGCTTTTCCATTCTGCTCTACTGATACATCTCATGCAGTGTGACTCAGATGATTCAGGCTACATACTCAATCTGTTTTGACAGAAATTAGGTTCTTTAGAAACACGTGTATTGTGCATGTATGAGTGAATGAGAATGAGACGGGAAGGGAGAGAGTATGTGAGCATATATACGTAGTAAATACAACTTTATCTTCCCATCATTTTTGCAATATTAGTAAATATTGGTCATACAATTAAAATTGGTTTTGTGCAGTTACAGAGCCACTTGCAGTCAGCTGGTGTAATGACCAGGGCTGTGGTCAAGCAATGCACTGTTCTTCTTGGCGATACTGCACATGTTGTGGGCAGTGGCTCTTGGCCCCTCTCTAAGCAAACAGTGCAGCCATATTACCTATTAGTTTTGTTTGATGGCCTTTCAAGACCAGAAAGAATAACTCTGAGACACTGTCTAACCTCAGGTGTGATATGAGACACAGAATAGCCTAAAAAGAGGCAGTATCTGCCCTACTATTCCCTACAAAGAGACACAAAAAAGCATTCTCCCTGGTGTCCTGAGAGAAAAAGCACATGCTGTGCTCTTTTCATTTCTCAAAATTCTCCACAACCTTGTTTTCTTCCTCTTAACTATGAATCCAATTATTATCTGTAATGATTTGACAAGCAAATGCAGTTTAGTGTCTGGTTTGTTTGTGAAGTGTACATTCCTTGAATTGCTGAAACTGGTTATTTGTGTTTGGGCGCTTGGTGACTGAAGTCAGAAAATATTTTTTTCTGCTTCCAGGCACTGGCTTAAAACTTGTACAGTAGAAATAAATATGTCAAATAATGAATTAATCTGCCTAATTAATAATATACTTTATCATGATATTATTAATCATTTACAAACGCTAAAAAGATTTTGATGATGATTGTTCTGGGTAAGCACTCAGGTATGTAAAGCAAGGACTAATTGGTGCACTTTTTCAAAAGTGTAATTTTGAAAACCGACAGGTTTGAACCGCATTTTTGAACCAACAGTTCAAAACTACTACAGGTAGTGTTGGTTTATTTTATTTAGGTGAGCAAAATTATCACTAAATTCTTCCAAGATTTCGTAGTTATGCTTCTGTACATGAAGGATGATCTTATTCATATATGACACTATCTTTTCAACATAATATCTTGTCTAATAACCAGGCCTGTATCTTCAAATATAGAGTGCCTGAAGTTCTGTTGATGATAAAAAGATGAAATATTTAGATATATAGTTATTTACTGTATTTGTGTGGTTGCCATGATGCAATCCAGTTTATCAGAGTTCTTTCCCTTAATAAAAAGGAGTAAAAACAAAACCAACTGAAAAACATGGTTTTTCCCATTCTTTGAGATCAGTCTGCCAGATTGCTATTAGCAACTATGATTTTTCAAAGGTTTTCATCATCTCCCAAACCAACTGAAAACACAAGTCCATTTTAGTTGTTTTTCTGCATCATATGCATGCCACACATACACAAGATCATAACATGTAACAGAAATTATAAAACTAAGAAATTCAAAATCTATATTTTGTGTTAGTTTTGTGTTTGGTCTTGGTGGCTTGACTTAAATTCACAAAATATCTACTAATAAAAATGATGCCTTGGTCTTCTGAAGTTGTGATTTTGTATGAAAATCACTAAATTTCCTCTTTTTTATTCAAAAACTGATTCTTATATTCTCTCTATAATTTATATATCTTTCCTACTCTTACAACCTGGTTTAGTTCAGTTTGTGTTGGGAGTTAGCTTTGGTTTTGTTTTCTTTAATTGAGGAAATATTAAAGTGAAAGCCTTGTCTGTTGTTGTCACATGCCCTCTTTATTTTCCATGAATTTTAAACAATGAAATTTGTTTTATTGAATTGAATCTTAAGAAAGTGCATTTTTTGAAGGAGCAAGATTTTTGCTCTAGAAGACTTTACTTAATGGAAAATCTGGAAGATTTTCCTAGCCTCTGGCTATTTAACACATGATCCTCTCCTCACATCCAACTTCCATTTTCTCTGTCTTCAGAGAAAACCCTATATAAGTGCAGAGAGCAGAATTAAAGTAGCAGCCAGAATGCAGTGTCATAATATCACTTAGAACCAGAGTGAATGCATATTATCCTGAAATAGAAAACAGAAAGCATATGGGAGATAAGGGAAAACAGTGTATTATAATGTGCATTTATGAATTTTTTATTGACTTCTACTTCTTATAAATTTTCTTGTTCAGAACAACTCATATCAGCTATCATTTGTAATGCAACCTTTTTAAGCTTTAGACTTTAGGAAAAAGGGATGGGTCTTGGAAGCCTAGTAGTGAGGCACTTTGCTCAGTTGTGACCATTTTCCTGGATCCTATGAGGCAGATTGGCCTTGTTCCATATGACTACACACACAAAAGGCCTGTTGATGCTTAGACATGACCTTTTTTTGCATGATAAGTAGTAGCTAGCAGGTTGGTTACAAAAGGTGCTGTTATTCTAGATTTTAGAGTGTTGTTTTGGGGTTTTTTTTCGACTTACTTTGATTTGGATCAATAACTTAAGAAAGCTTAAGAAAGAAGGCAGAGATTATGTCAACCCAGGAAGACAAAGATAGTATTATACCAATGTCTTCAAACAAGATCTTCTACACATTTTTTCAGTGACCCATAATTTGTTGAAGCCACTTCAAAGACTTCCCATACATGTAGTTAAGCTACACTGTAGAGAAATATTCCAGCAATGAGAGTTATTTATCTGTCTCATTATGCCATAGTTTATGTGAGAAAGAAAGAGAATATTCTATTAATGCTCGAGAGGAGGATGTATTGTTTGCTAGGTTGCTAGGTTGCAAGGATGATGTGGAAAAAAATGGCACGAAGATTTTATATTTTAATTAAAAATATCCTTTCTTCAGTTTTTTAAAAGAAAATGTGTGATTATTACCTTTCTTTTTCACACATACCTAGGGATCAGTTCAGCTCAGGAACTGATATCAGGCTATTCAGAACAGATGTGAAAAGAGCAGGAGGGAGGAGGGAAGAGCCTGGCAGAAGCAGCGTTTAATTAAAGAAGAGCAGAAAGAAAGGAGAAAAAAACTGCCCTCAAAATGGTCATATACAATATATTTTGTATTTAAATGAGATAAAAAATAACTACACCATTTACAAGACATGGAAAGCCTAACATATGTAACATACTTTCTCCATTCATACGAGTAATACTCATTTTGAGTTTACACACTGAAAATTACATAGAAGAATACTAATAGAATGTAAGTAATACTTTAAAATGTTCTATATGCAATATTTAAGAGGAGCATTTAATGTGATTATAAATCTTTGAGTTTAGCCATTGATGTCCTTTAAAAAAGTAAAAATACCCTCTTATGAAAGCACAGTTTGTAAAGTGCATACTATACTCAAAAATGCAAACCAATATGTATTTTCATTGGTAGCTTCAGGCCTTGATATACAGTGTGCATTTTAAAACTCTGGAAATCAGCATTTTAGATATGCTAGGAGATACAACAGAATTCCCAACAAACCAAAACCTATATTTTCCAGGGTATAAGAAGGAATACTGGCTGATCAAAGGTGACAATATTTGCTTTGCTATTAGGAAAATGTCAATAAATTTCAATATATACCAGTTTCACATCACATCCAGTTTCACATATTCTTCTGATATTTAAGCTAAAGAAGTCACCTTTCACTATCATTGAAAGAAAGACAAGACTTTGGACTTTTCTGGATCTACTTAGTCAGGTCAGCTATGTGACTCATGCAAAGGCTACTGAACAGTGAGTGGTATGCACAGATATGTGTTCTTACGTTTCTGTACTCCCTCTTGGGTACACATCCTTAGGCACCAAAGGAAGATTTCTGTGTAAAGCCTTTGGTGCCTAGAAAGTCTAAAATGTCCAAGAATGGTAGAAGAGGTTATTTGGGGTCTTTATTGGCAAAGTAGGCAATTAAATCACATCTCTACTATTAAGTAGGAGTGGAGAGTGACTACTCTCTGTTCTACCAGCTGGCCCAGCACGGCCCATCTGTAAACATCTACATTTTTTCCTTTTTCTCCAAAGAACAGCATGGCCATATCAAAACTGCTTACTGGGTGAGGTGCTTGGAATATACCTTTCCAGAGACAACGGCTGGGCACTGACTGAGAAGTAGGAGTTAGCACAAGCCAAAGCTGTGGAGGGAGTGGGCTAACAGCCTGACACTAAGGGTGGGCCTTTTCTAGTACTCAAATCTGGCTTTGACCCTTTTTTTTTGTTTTTCTTTATCCAGATGTGACTTAAAACTCCACCTCAGCTGCACTATGAGTACTCAAGGGTTAAATTTGTGCTTTTCCATGATGTTCACTTCTCCAACTACTCACATTCTTTCACGCCATTTCTCATGCCTGAAAAAGTCCTGGGAAAATGGAGGATCTTTGTGGGAAGGGCTGAAGACCAGCATTTCCTATCTTCTAGACTAGTTCTCAGGACACCCTGAGAGTTTCACCTACTAATTCTTGGGCATCTGACAATGTTCTGCAGACATATCTTGTCCCACAAACCTGAAGTTTCTTTTGAAGAAACCAGAGATCAGGGTAGGAAGGCTGACAAGTGTCAGCATCTCACCCTGAAGAAGGATATGATCTAAGTTCATATCCAGACAGAACTTTGAAAATCTTAATTTCCAGGAAGTCTCACTGGCCAAAAAGGAGCAAAATGAGGGCCATCAAATCAGAAATCCCAATATAGATTGCAGAAAAGGTTGAAAGGGGACACAATAAAAAGGATACAGAGTGGGAGACAGTTCTCTGAGAATAGATCTCAGGTACGGGTACACTCATGCATTCTTTAAAAATATGTACAAGTATTCAAATGCAATTTTGAGCCAAAGCTGATGACTTGTGAATCAGAGCAGGAAGATGATGTGTACAAACTGAGACTGGATATGTAGAAATGTTCACAGAAACCTATGATCGCATTATTTACTTCTTTTCTTGAATAAATGTTTGTTTCCTGTCTTCCCTAAGTAGGCACATGGGTTTGCTTGTTTTCTTGTTACCATGTACGGCATTCTGTTCAATACACTTCCTATAAACCAATGTACAATTTCAAATATGATTCATAAATCGGCTTACTACTCTTGGATCTATTCTATGAAGAGAAAATGTGGATTCATACTGAACAGATCTACAGTGTTAGTGATCAGGAAGGAACATCTGTGAATATTTATCTGTTATTAGAGTCAACATTCCTGCCTCCAACCAATAGACTATGTTCAATGACTAATTAAAAATGGAAAAACAATTATGTCATTTCTTGTATTACTGCAAGTGTCAATATAGAACCTGAAGCATTAAAAATGGGGGGAGGCATGCATAGTCAACACTGAGAAAACCTCTTGCTGTTTAGAAGTTTGTTTAAGAACAAAAAGTACACACATTGCTTAGTCTTCCTTCTCATTTAACATTTACTGTGGATAAGAAACCTTTGTAAGCAATTAAAATTGAATTTGTAATGAAAAAAATGTGTTCTACGAAGTGTAGTAAAAAAATGCCACTATAAGGAGATAATCACAAGCCATAGATTATTAATAAAGGCTTCGCTTTATCACCTAGCAACCTTTCCCATACCTGCCACAATTGCAAAGAAAGTAAGATAAAAGTTTCGCAACTCTGGGACTAATATATTGAAATTAATTATACACCTTAAGCTGCTACTGACACTAATAAAAATTATAAATGAGACTGAAACATACTGAAATCAAACCAAACTCTCAGCTAGATTGCTCTTTTTAGGTGTCAGTTTTTGAATTTTCCACGCTAAAAAGTTAATCTAAGTTTCCTTTTTTATTAAAAACAGGTCTAGGAAGAAGGAAAAAAAAACCAAACAGCTGACTATTGCTTTTCAGTCTGTGAAAAGGAAAGGTTGTTTCTAAGCTTTTCAGATATTCTGAATGAAGGACTTTTTTTTTTTTTTTTGTATATAACAACCTAGATAGCAAGTATTTAGACAGTAAATACTTCAAAACAAATAAGTGGAAAATAAAATGGGAAACAAGCAAACCTCTGTGTACTCAGTCATACAGGTTTTTCATCACCTTTGTAGCTTCATGTCCAATATATTTTTGTATGATCACATGTGAAACTTTTCTATGTCCAAAAACCTAGTTTAATTATTATGACAAAGACCAGTGCTCAGAAAAGAATAGGCAAAGAAAACTAAAATCAACATGTTCATTTTGCTTTTCTGTTTAAATGGTGATAATAATTGCAATAATCACAGGTCCTGCAGCCATAGCTACATAGAATAAGATAACAGCATCTTTAATGTGTTCTTTTTAGCTCCCAAATGTAGACATTGGTCCTTGCTGTTGCAGATTTATCCCCTAGTCTACAGCTGTTGGTCTTTAGGTATCCTAATGTGTGTTTTAATGTTGTGGGTTGGATAAGGTTTTATTTGAAGGGAAGCAGCACCATCTATTGCAACCTGATAGCTTAGCTTTAGATGATATAAAGAGCAGAGCTGGCCTGAACCCAGTTTTAAACTCTTTCTTGTGAGAGGTTAGGATCTCAGTTTGTATATGATAAGGGACAGGCGTGTGTGGCATGTATGCCTGTGTCCAATAAAAAGCTGCATCTAAGAGACTTACCTGTTTACAAGCTAAGATAAAATAATAGCATAAGCCTAGTCTTGACTAACTGTTGCTTTTAAGTGACTTGGCTGGAGTTTTCATTTCTGAAGTGGGAGGATAGTCAAAAGTTAAGAGTATGTTTTAGCCAGGTGATATTCTCTAAAAATTTGCTTTCTGAAGCAGTATTAATGTAGGTGTGTAGTACAGTATGTTCTTCTAATAATGACAGTGCTATTGTCATCCATCTATACTTCTGGTTCTTCTCTTTTTCCAGACTGTCTACAAAGCCTGGCTCTGTTCCCAGTATTTTGAAGTCACACAGTTTCACTGCAGCAACAGAATTCCTTGCAAGCAATACTGTTTGGAGGTTCAGACGAGGTGTCCCTTTATATTACCAGACAATGATGATGTCATCTATGGAGGACTATCAAGTTTCATCTGTACAGGTATTGTATAGAAAAGCTAATTTCACTTGTTTTCATAGGTCTAAATGTGAAGGAGAGTATGAATAATGTTTTTTCCATTAGCTCAAAGAGAGCCTGAAGGTATTCCTCATCACAAAGAGTTCTTGGAGGTTCTAGGATTTGAGCCCAGATTTACTAATGCACGTTCATGGTACAGCTTGCCACAGTCATTAACTTTACAAAGCAAAATTACTAGAAGAAATTTGTTCTGGTTATTTTTTACGCTTAATAATTTGATGGAGGATTTTTGCTGCTCTGTGTCATGCAGTGTCTCTGTGAAAAAGAGACTCTGTGTTGTGCGATATTCAGAAAAAAAAAGACAAAGGCGAGATCAATTTCTAGTATATTCACCTTTGTTCACCTTCATTCTTCTCTCAGATAAACAAAGAATCTGAGCCATAGCATTCACAACAGTGCAGCACCTCTTGCAAGGTAAATGTCTAAGGAAAGGTCTTTTTCACTAGTGAAGAGTTTTAAGAATCAGTTGTTCCCCTTTGAGGAGCTGATCTTTTGGTCTCTTTTTGAATTTTGTTACGTCCTTGTTATGTTTTAAAAGGTATTGCTAACATAGGTCTATGCATTGATTGGTGAGATGGTTTGATTCCTTTTACATTCCATTCTGCTTCAAAGATTATCCAAGAATGATCCAACCAGAGTGGACATAGTAGGCAAGAAATACCTTTAGTAAACTTCAGGTACCTCGGATACTTTTTTCAGGACTGGTTGGGAGTCATCCACACAAAATTTCAGCTTATATCAATGTTATCTGCAGATTTCTGGTGCCTAGAGTATCATCTGAGAATCTTGAAGGTATTTAGGCAACTTATTCCCACTAAATCAGTAAAAAGGCATTTCAACTTAGATTGTTTGTCAGCCTGGTCCAAATATCAGAAATTAGACAACCTCCACCTTAAATCAGGGTTGCACTGGAAAGGACAATAATATATGAGTTCCCCAAGCTGAGCTACTTAATAACAGAGTAAAATATGAAACTCCATAAGTGCTCTACACTATCTCAGACATAATATTTGTGACAACTCACATCACCTTATACACTGTGTTTGGATTTAAGGGTTTCTGGTAGAAATATGTTTACTGAATTTCTTCTTGAAGAACACAATCAAGCAATACCCATCCATATGCAGAAGATAGTATAATGAAATGTAAGCTGAGTTACAATTTGGTAGTCATTAATAAGGTAATGGGGCTTAGCACTTCAATGCATTTTGTAAATATTAATATCCTTCCAATATGCATACAGAGTAAGAAAATTAGGATTATTTTCCAGTTTAAGATAGGACAGTAAAAGCTGAAGTGAGATATTTAGGACATTTTTATTTACAAGGTATACAATACATATATGTGTGTTTGTGCATGTATATGCACACAAGTGTGCACACTTGCATACATACACAGTAGCAAAGAACAATAAACAAAGCCATCTTAGAATTTTTTTCAGAAAATCTCTAAGGAAATACATATCCATCTCTTAATTTTCCTTGTATATCTCCAAGTCCAAATTCATTCCTAAAATACAAAATAGATGACTTTGCAAAGATTACTAACAGTCAATATCTCTGAGTTTTGGGATGAAAAGCAGATTTAGGGGAGGGTTAAACTCATTTTATTGCAAGTATTAGTAGTGTGGGTATCTACACATAAATTCTGTGACTAAGCTCTCACTAGAGTCACTGAAGATCTGGTCTAGTCAATATAGCTATTTAATTCAACCTAAGTAGACACTTGCACCCAATGAGCTGACTAGCTCTCTATGCCCCACTAACAGTACTGACTGCAATCTATTCGCTGTAGTTGCTGTTAGTCACCAAGGTCATATTGCAGACACTTAAATCAGGGTGACCTGAATCTCATTTCAACAGTCCATTAACTAATATTTGGTTGAACTTTGTGTCCACTCAAGTCAAGACCCTGTGTTCAGGGATTCCTCATGAACGGCAATTTGCCAGAGCCGATCACTCATTTAAATTAGATTTTAATATCTCTGATGCTCCTGACTCCTATGGTATCCTATAGAGACAAATACTACAGGTCCTCTTTTTAAATTTTGGCTTAGATTTTCAGAGAAAACCATCAGGAACTGAATTAGATTATGTTGGTATATTTTTCCCCCCATGAAACTAATGGAAGACTAGCTGGCTAGTGAAGGAATGATGTTAATCATAAAACATTGTCTGGAGGAAAAAAGGAGCCCTCCTGTTTATAGAAGGATTTATCTTTGAGAAACGCCAAGAATTTGTGGATTCTGATTTTCTTTAATAATGTTTTAGAAGCAATAGTTTTATAATAAGGGCTTCCCTTCCTCCTCTCTATGGTAACAGACTATTCCCTCTAAGGCCCAGCAGAGATTTAGGTTAATGGAAAGACAGAGTATTGATTTCTATAAAACATTTCAATACACCATGGAAGGCAACTAACAGGAAAAGGGGTACCAGAATCACAGAATCACAAAAATCATAGAATCTCATAGGGTTGGAAGGGACCTCTGGAGATCCTTTAGTCCAACCCCTCTGTCAAAGCAGGTCCACCTAGAGCAGGTTGCAAAGGAAACTATCCAGGTGGATTTTGAATGTCTCCAGAGAAGGAGACTCCACCATCTCTCCAGGCAGCCTATTCCAGTGCTCTGCCCCCCTCAAAGTAAAGAAGTTCCTCCTCATGTTTAGGTGGAACTTCTTATATTCAAGTTTGTGCCCATTTCCTCTTGTCCTATCCCTGGGCACCACTGAAAAAAGACCGTCCCCGTCCTCTTGACACCCACCCTTTAAGTATTTATAAGCACTGATCAGATCCCCCCTCAATCTTCTCTTCTCTAGACTAAAAAGACCCTCAGAGACTAAAAAGACCCTCAGCATCTCCTCATAAGGGAGAAGCTCCAGGCCCCTAATCATCTTTGTAGCCCTCTGCTGTACCCTCTCCAGCAGTTCCCTGTCCTTCTTAAACTGTGGAGCCCAGAACTGGACACAGTACTCCAGATGGGGCCTCACCAGGGCAGAGTAGGGGGGGAGGATAACCTCTCTTGACCTGCTGGTCACACTCTTCCTGATGCACCCCGGAATGCCATTGGTCTTCTTGGCCACAAGGGCACATTGTTGGCTCATGGTCATCTTATTGTCCACCAAGACTCCTAGGTCTTTCTCCTCAGAGGTGCTCTCCAGCAGGTCAGCCCCCAACCTGTACTGATGCATGGAGTTTTTTCTTCCCAGGTGCAGCATCCTACACTTGCCCTTGTTGAAGTACCTCAGGTTCCTCTCTGTCCAACTCTCCAGCCTGTTCAGGTCTCGCTCTATGGCAGCACAGCCCTCCGGCGTGTCAAGGACCCCTCCCAGTTTTGTATCGTCAGCAGACTTGCTGAGGGTACACTCCATCCCCTCATCCAGGTCATTGATGAACATATTGAAGAGGACTGGACCCAGTACTGACCCCTGGGGAACACCACTTGTTACAGACCTCCAACTAAATTCTCTGCCCCTAATAACAACCCTATGAGCTGTGTCTTTCAGCCAGTTTTCAATCCACCTCACTGTCCATTTTCTAATCTACACTTCCTAAGCTTACCTATGAGGATGGTGTGGGAGACGGTGTCAAAAGCCTTGTTGAAGTCAAGGTAGACAACACCCACCGCCGTCCGCTCATCTATCCAACCAGTCATGCCATCATGGAAGGCTATCAGGTTAGTCAGACATGACTTCCCCTTTGGTGAATCTGTGTTGACTACTTCTGATAGCTTTCTTTTCCTCCATATGCTCTGAGATGATGCCCAGAACAAGTCGTTCCATCTTTCCAGGGATGGAGGTGAGGCTGACTGGCCTGTAGTTTCCCAGGACCTCCTTCTTGCCCTTTTTGAAGACTGGGATGACACTGGCTTTCCTCCAGTCCTCAGGCACCTCACCTGTTCTCCAGGACCTTTCAAAGATGATGGAGAGCGGCTCAGCAATGACTTCTGCCAGCTCCTTCAGCACTCGTGGGTGCATCCCATCAGGACCCATGTACTTGTGGGTATCCAGTTCACTTAACTGCTCCTTAACTTGGTCTTCCTCCACCAAAGGAAAGGCTTCCTTTGTCCAGACTTTCTCTGATTCTTCCAAATTCTGTGGCTCCTGAGGGCTGGCCTGAGTAGTTAAGACGGCCTGAGCAGTAAAGACTGGCTATTACCAGCAATAACCAGTTTTATTTCATGTTGACTACAGCACAGGATGTACATATAAACATTACAAATTGTTTTCCAATTGCAGCTAGATAAGAGGCTGGAGTCTTTGCATGTCACTGGCAGCGCTGGGAGCTGCTGCGGCGGTACCAAGTTGCTGCCTCCCCTTGCCATTCCTGTCCCACTGCAGAGGTCAGCAGGGGCATAGAGATTCTGCTGGAAGTGGGGACATGGTGGCACTTGTGGACAGGGAACCCACATACTTTTTTTTCTTTCAGGGCAGGATTTAGCTGTAAAAATAAAAAAGTATGTTAAAAAAAAAAAAGGATGTAAAAAGCAATAGTAACAAATGTTTTATCTTTCTTTGGGACATTCATGTGATGAGAAAAGGGCATAGATAGGACTGGCTATTTTTTCCCCAAGAAAATTTGCGGTCATTTTTATCTTAGAATTTCTAAATAAGTATTTTTTAACTGCTTTAAAAAAGTAAATATGGCTATATGTAGAGTCATTATAGGGGGCAGGCTGGAGCTATAATTGTGGCTAAGAATCCCTTTTATAATATGGATTAATAATGACTTTTGGAAATTCTTGAAGGAATTTTATAATGAATAAGAAGTATTCTAGGCTGAGAATGTCTTACTTGATCACCCCCAAAGAAAGCAGATAATGGGAGAAGGAGAGGGGATGCTACAGTAGCTGTCTATCAACAGAACTTATCTTCTGTAGAAATGCCTGTGGGGATGTGGGACAATTGCAGTGCAAAAAAAGTACTTGGGAGATTAATCAAAACAATCAGAATCACAGTGTGGTTCTGATTATGGAAACGTGGTTAGCTAGAAGACGTTTGTGTTCCCCTTTTCCCCCTTTCTTGTAGGAAATAGTAGTAGTCTGTCTTTCCATGAGGCAATGTTCTGGTACATACTGTTTTTCAGATTACAATGAATAAGTTCCATGCAAAGTTCCAGGACAAGATTTTTGTCACTTCTATGAAAACAGTGTGCATACCAGTGGGACTGTTTTCTTTCATAGATATAGTCATATTTTCCTCTTTTTTCCCCAGTGTGAATGGAAGATGTGGAAGATTCCTTTCACACATGCTCTTTGAGTGTGAAAAGAGAGCTGAAAGATGTATGACTCTATGTACAGAGCACTGGGAAGAGACTGGTAATACTTTACAGCTCCTGCTTTTCCCATGCCTCCCAAAGTAATGTGGTCTAGCAACTGGCCTGGGGACTGGTCCAGCCCATGAACTGCTTCTGTTTGGTTTGCTGCCATCTCCCAAAGGAGACAGAGAGAGGATGCAGGGGCCTTAAATATTTTCTTCACAGCCAAAACTATCCATTCAGGCTTTCAGGTTGCTCAACCCAGAAAACATGAGAGCTCAGTTTCCATCAAAGGAGCAGCTGAGATACCCAAAGGGCGGGGAGAAGAGATTGCTTCTCCTCTGCACACATGGCCCTTCCCCAAGAAGCCAGGATATGCCATCAACACCAATGCTGCAGTTGCATCCACATTAGCAGTCTAGATCAAGAGTGTACTTTTGAAGCAAATCTCCCATTCATACTCCTTGCTTTTTGACTCGTATTGGAGAGAGTTCTTGGAGAATACAAACTGGGTTCCTTTGGATTAAACTAAACTAGGAGATTTGCTACAGGACCATACCTAGCACATCCCAACCACTAACGCACATTTGGTCTGCAGAATCAGACTAGAGCTAGAGTGAGGTAAAAACCTCTCAAGTACCCTCAGGATTGACATGAGATACTCAGCACCACCTGTTTCATTACACAAATCTTCTCTTTTTGCCCAACACTACTTCTTCATATACATGTAGCCTATTCTGGCTGCTGGGACAAGAGTTCCAAAACTGCTATCCATGTGCAGCTTTACAGTGCAGAATTAGGACTACCTGTGTTGCTAAGGGCTTTCTCTGTATTGACCAAGACTTATAGTCTCTTTGTGCCCTGTGGCATAACAGGGCCATCACTCAGCAGCAAATATCAGGCAAGAAGTCCCAGCCACATGCTCGCACTCTTTACTTGTACAATAGATGTCATGGAATTTAACGGAACACTTGAGTTCCTCCATGAAGGAAAGGAAAGGAATGTAGTGAGCAGCAATAAAGCAGAGATGTGTTGCATTCGCTTCTTCCAAAACCAGCATGGCATCTTTTACTATTTCCTAAGAGCAGTGTCATCAGAACGAGTATACTGCCACCAAGAGGAGAATCAAATTTGTCTACTCTCTTGTGCTGAACAGACTTCTGATACTTTTCAATGGAGAAGGAGAAAGTAACGGGAGAGAATCACCTGTGCTTTGAAGCACTTATATCTTTCCATTCGCTTTATATTAATTTAAGTTCCTAATTTAATGCCTTCTGATTAATATCTTAGTTGCTTGGAATGCATGATGTGAATATTCTCTCATACATTAATTTTTGGCAAATATCACTAACATATGCTTATGTGATCCATGCAAAGCACTCCCTCAGAAACTCTTCCTCCTTCAAAGAAGAGTATTCACTGGAAAAGAAACAGTCATATTACATAGCACGCACTAATGTTTCTAAGGACATAGTAAGAATTATTACAGAGAATTTTCACCAACCTGTAGAAAGGGTTTGTTGACTAACAAAGTTCAATAAAGGTATTTGGAACAATTGTCTTTGCTGAAGCTTCTTCTCAAGGGACAGATGCGTGTCTGGGTTTCACCAGCAGGTTTAGCTATAGAGTGCCTGTTTCAAAACAGATGCCCTGATTTCAGTGCAATTTGAAAAGCAATTTCCTTGAGAAAATGTGATATATAGGATGCATCACAATCTATCTCTTCTTTGTAGAACAATTCAAGAAGAGAAAATCTCTGAATTCAATCTGCTTTATGTTGTTCTTGGCAAACTCAAAAAAATACCTACACTTGATCCAGATTCTTACTCTAAAAATAACTCATAATAATGTGTCATTTGCCTCCTGCCTACACCTCTTATTAGATCCTAAAATATCAAAATATTAAGCTAACACAGACAGCAGGACAAATCCTATTTATGTTTGACAAGCATGGCTTAAATCGTTACTAGCTATGGATTTGCTTACAAGGAAAATTTGACATGGTTTTGCAGCAGAATCCGTCGACTAAATAGTTCTTCCTTTTGAGTCCAATGTTATTCTAGTCTTGAGTATTGGGACTTTCCCATTAATGCGGTTCCATATTATAATAGGTTTATTAGCTGCAAAAGTTCTTCTCCTATAAAAACAACCCAGGTAATTAGCCTGGGTTATCCCTGAACTTTCTATGGCAACACAGTATTTAGATACGTATGACCCTTTCCTTTCCTATCATATCAAAGTAGTAAATCCTTTTGATCAAAAATTGTACATAATAGAAACAAAACTAGAGGGTGGGGATGGGGAAAGCCAAGTGCTTGCTAGAAGCAAGTTATCTCACCCTTATCCTGTGTCTCAGCATAGCAGAGCTGAAAAGGTTCATTGTATAGCCTTGAGAGTCACCTATTTGCTTATGTTTCTGGCTTGCAACAGCTTAGTCAGTTTTACAGGGATAACACTGCGTTACACCAACAGGAGGAAATTGGTCCTGTATGTTTCTTAGGGAAAAAAATCCATGCATGGTGAAGAAACACAATAAATATTTCTTAAATGTAGACGCATACACAAAGGAAAATGTTCCAGAGGCAACTATTTGAAATAGTCACTAACTTATAATGATGAAACAAAATTAAAACACAGCAACCCAGATCTCATCCAACATTTGGAATGGAGTCTGAAATGGAAATTAGCCTTTTCAAAAGAGCTGAACAGCCTTATCCACCAGTTTAAGAATAATCTGTTTTACTAAAGAATAATTTATTTATCTTTAAGCTTTCTTCTACATTTCATTTTATTACTTTTTATAATATGAAGGGTATAAAATACATGCTTATACAGAAGACTCATAATGTGTCACAGACACAGCAATTTAGAAATTGAGAGGACCATCTGCATAAGATCAAAGAGAGCTGGCTTCCAGATCAGATGTAAGCAGTGAAATCTAGTCATATAATATCTAATGTGTTCTCTTGCCTTCTGTAGTTGGAAAATGTTAATATTGAAGTCTCAGAAATAATTCCTCAGAAAGAGAAATGTCATGCAGAGTGTTGGCATTTACTAGTACAATGATGTCACTGCTGGATGGATCACTCTTGGCAGACATTATTTACTTTGTGCTGCACAAAAAAAAATGGAGCATTAGAAACTCCTTGTATACTACATCCACCTATCTAGTTTCTTCTAGTTCATAGTCTTTTCTTCAAGCACAAGAAACATGGTTTGCCTCTTAAAATAAACCGAAATCTACTTTGAAAAGAACGACAGTTTAGAGTTATACAGAAAGAAAATGAGGAAAAAGCGTAACATAACAAAATAGCTGTTTTATTTCTGTGCCTTTCCAAAATACTAATCGAACGACAGCAAATATATCAACAAGATTAGTTTCCTTTGATGGTGACTGGAAGATGCAGAATAATATGGCTTCATAGCTCTTTCTGTAACAAAGAAACCAAGAAGTGGGCCAAGCCAGATCAGGTGCTATAGATACAGATCCAACTACAAGCATGGCACATCCTGACAGTGTTGGGGTGAGATGTGGAAATGCAACCACCTCTTTTGCATGTTGTTCCAGTGCAAAAGAAATGGGAGTGCTCAAGCAGAAACCACAGCATTCTCTGAGTTAGTTGGTGATCTAGCTGATCAGCAGACTGTGCATCCATGAACAGTCTTTGTGATTTTAATTCTTGTATAAGAGCATATTTGCACTTTGCTGTTTTTTCCCCAAAGCTGTTTCTTCACAAAGTGAATACGATGCTCATGCTGTCACTCCTTTTTCTTTCAGTATGATTCAGCTGAGCAGGATACATGGGATTTATCTACCATCATGTCTCCATTAACATAATCTCAGTCAAATGAGTAGCCTTAATTCTTGCATTAGCATTAGTAACACACACTCCCTACAGATATAACTGCTGTGCTGATTATCAAAATGTTATGTGTGTGTGAAAAAAGTAGCTGCTTACAAAGCAAAGAGATAGCTTTTACATGACCTTTGTGAGTGATAGCATATCTGTCTGGAGAATGGTTTGATACCAAAAAAGTATCCTGGCAAATTCTAGGTGCTTGATTAAGATCAAGGTCCAAGAACGTTCATATTGACCAGGAATTCTGCTGGTGAAATATAGGTGAGTGCTGGGAAAAGTTGGAACATGGAGAGCCAGAGCTGAGAATTTGAAGTGAAAAGTGAAAAGCAAAATAGGTTTTGAGCCAGTAACAGCTGGTAAATTAATCTTAGAAATATAATTACTGAACATCTAAGTAATACACAGTAATGAAGTCTACAAGCTGAACAAGAGACAGAAGAGGAAGAGAGCAGTTTGGTGGGTAAAGGTATCCTTTCTATTCCTATCTTGACCTCTGTGTCCATATAAACTATTTTCCTAAAAGAACAAAATAGGGTTTTTTTCTCCATGGTTTTCCAAGGCTGATGTAGCCAGCTTTCCAGGGTTTCTGGTAAGTCATGGGTTCGTAGTCCTCTGACTGAATTGCTGACTGATTAGATCCTAGGGGCCAAAACTTGATACTCATGGCTACAAATGTGTATGTTGTGAAGCACAGTTGTGAAGTTTTACTATTTCAGTGCAAAAGCTGCACAAGCTCTGACTGAATTTATCTAAATGTTCGGCAATTGTCATATGAATAATGGTTCTGTAGTCAATTGATTATTAAATATGTAACTGCAAATTCAAAACCTAAATTTAATTGCTGAATTGAAATAAAGAGGAAATGTAATTTTGCATTAAGGAACAAGTTCAATGCAGCTTTGAATGTGGGGTCATCTTGAATTTATTTATAATTCAGTAGTACATATGAACTATTTAAATGCCTTTTGATTGCCAACTTGTATATGTAGGCTTTGATTTCAAAGGCATTCTGGGCTTTCCTATAACAAGAAAGGCAGGAAATACAGTTTGAATAGTAAACAAGCCACAGTGGGATCAAAGCATTAACCATTCTCTGTGTCTCTTCAATTACCACTAATAGTTTGAGCTACTGCAGTCACAGAATAGATCGTATAATTACCTGCTTTGGGAGGCACTTCCTGTATGTTACCATGTTTAAAAACACACTTATGCACACAAACACCAACAGATGGGTCTCAGAAAACATGATGTTGCCAATAAGATTACCTTATTATACTTTCAACAAACAACTGTCCACAAGTTCCAAAATGCAACAGAATTTCTTAAAAACATGAAGTACATTCAATGATGATCTGAGGGAGAATAAATAATTTTCAAGTGTTGGTGTGCTGTCCTAATTATCTCACTGCGTAAGTGCAAAAGTGACCTAATTTCCTACAGAGTAAACGCTGACTTTACAGAAAATCAAACAAGTTGTTCACATTCCTTTATCTTTAAAAACTTGTTTGAATCCAAAAATAGATGCAACTTCACTTGGACTCATGTATAACATAGTAGCCTGTTTTGTCAGCTATGTAAAAAAGTGCCAGTCTAGATTTAACCTGCATTTTAAAGTGTTCAGCATACCTAATGCACTTATTGTTTAGTTGCAGGTCAATATTATGGAAGTAGGCATGAAAGAGTTCCGTTTTATCTTATTTTAAGGTGTGCTACTTTTCTTTGCTGGTTATTCACAAAACATAGGCAGTCCGGTGCCTGAACCTAAGAATATTAAGTCTCAACTTGTAGGCACTGGTTTTTGAAAGTAATATCATTGCTGTGATACTTTAGATAAAATATAATTCTTGTTCCAAAAAGCAAAGTTAATTTATAAATTATGGCAATTATGTAGCTGCTTTCAAAATCTTTATTTTAATATTCAATACAGGTTTTTTCCTAGTAAAACCTAGCACTACCATATAGTAGTTATTTACTACAAAATTTATTCCAAGATCAGTTTAGATGGAGAAAAGATCCATTATTTTAGACATTCTTGCATTTGACCATTAGTTTAACAGGCTAAATTATGTTATTTTAATTTATCAGAAAAAAAAAAAAAAGATGTGTGAGAAGTAAACAGAGCACTCTGGTTATTTTAGTCTCCTTTTATAGTAATGCAGACAGTATTGACAATTTCCAAAAAGACAGTTGTGTCTTTTGGAAAAGACAGAATTCTTCTAACTGTTCAAAAACTGATAATCAGATCAGTTACTCAGTAAAGTTCTAAGGGCAGAAATAGCCTAGATGTGTAGTCAGAAATATCAAGAGATCTAATTATTGCATGACATGGAAAGATTGTTGTCACCTCTGTGATATGCCAAAGATAATACCCCAGCTGGAAGAACTTATCTGAGGTAGGGTAAACAAGTAGGCTCTGAACAGCTCTGTTTGGAAGCTCTTCCTGTGAAGCTGTTGGATCTGTGTTGGTTAGCTAATCAATATTGTCAATATTGTTAATATATCAATTATTTGTTATTTAATACCTATCTTTTCACAGACAATGACATTACTGGTATGTACTCGCAGACTAAGGAATAATTTCAAGATCCTTTCAGGCTTTGTGGAAACGTCCAGTTTGATTAGCTATTACTTCATCATTGGATGTTACTTCCCAAAAAGAAAGAACTCAAATATCCTTATCATTCAAACATCAGTAATTACTTTTTAACACTGGATCTTTACAACCATGCTCAGTATCATACTTCTGCTGAATGATTTTTGATGCTGTTTCCTGTTAGATGATGCATAGCCCTTCAACAACTCTAATTATACAAAATGCAAGCATTTTTGAGGGCCTCAGGCTACCCTAAAGCTGTGGATTTGATAGCTTAGATTAAACTGTTGCCTGTTCCTTTGACCCACCAACTTCTCTTGTGCCAATGCTTTTGTGCCTGATGCTTATTTTTTCTTGTGTTTACCCCATAGGGCTCTATGAAAACTATCCAACCAATGCAGAACCAGAATGCTGTGATGTCAGATGGGGACTATTATCAGATCATCAATCCAAAGGGACTATAAAAACAAGTGGCTCAACAATGTGTCACAGGACATCGCTCACAGTTTCATCAGCATCAAGACTGTGTAACAGCAGACTTAAACTGTGTGTTCTTGTATTAATACTCTTACATACAGTACTTACAGTCTCAGCAGCACAGAACTCAACAGGACTGGGCTTTGGAGGCATAACAACTTTGGAAGATAATTCAACCAACGAGGAATAAAAGGATTCATCTTATATGATAGAAACACAACAGGCCCAAATGACTACAGGCAAAAATAGCAAGGACTGAGTGTTCTACCCTCAGATCTCTTCTTGAATGACCCTTTGGGTAAAATGAAAAGAATGGGCCACTACCCAAACAACAAGGACACATGAACACAGCTTTTTATTGACTAAAAGGCTGTATGGTGACTTAAATTTCTCACACCATTTTATACACTGTGTTTTAATGTTTGGAGTTTCTTTTTGTTTGTTTTTGCACTTGTTAATACAGGATTTTATTTTTGGGACAGTTTCTCAAAGCTAAATTAAGTCTTTTCTCTGTCAATATATTTCTAGTCATTGTGTGTGTTCATCTGATAGTTCTGTCTTTTATGTCCTGTCAGTTTCTATTAGAGGAATGACTGCTATGATTCCATGACATAGCAAAAAAAAACAAAAAAAAACACAAAAAAAACACAACAAAAAAACAAAAAAAAAAACCACAAAAAGAAGAACAAAACAAAATTTAACAAAAAAAAGGCAAAAAAAAAAGGAAAAAAAAAAAAGCAACCACAAAAAAACCCCAAACAAACCTAACTGTCCTCTTACCCATGGGAACCATTCATCTCCTTTCCCCTCCCATTTTCTTCGCAGACAACATACATTTGCTTCTGTCTGTGTAATCACAATGAATGGGTACACAGTTCCAGTGTGCCTCTGCCACTGTTGCACAAACCAGTTGACTGAGCAAACCCAAAAGGAGCATGAAGGGGGTTCCTTTTAGCTGAACAAACAAGTGCTCTCCTTACAAGGTGGGATCGGACAGTTAAAAAATGTAAAGAAATATATAACAAACTGTTGCTCCAATACCCATTTTGAAGAAGTCCAGTCCTTTCTCACTGGTCAGTTGAACAGGAGCAGCCTTTTTTTTAGATATGCTATGTAAAACCAGTTATGCTCAGCAAGTTGAGTAGTTGGGAAGCCTTCATATTGGAGGTAAAGGATTGGCATTCATTGTGAATTACGTTTTGAGTTCTCCTGCATAACCAGCAGCTTTCCATAAAGAATGGGAGCAAAGAGCTTCCAAAATCCAAGTGTTTTTGTCTCAACAAAACTACACTGGAAGCCTTTGAGCATCTATAATACAAAGTATCTCTTTGGTTTTGATTCCATTGTTTTTCTAGTATCTACGTGTTGTTGAAAGTTACTCTAGTTATTAAGGGTGCACAAGAATGTGTTAGCACAGATAAAGAAACTATTTTGTTTTAAATATATAGGACAACCGTTTTCATAAATGTGCAATAAAAACAGTAAAGATATACTAGGATATGAGTAGTCAAGAGAAAAGATTGTAATTTGATTGCTGATTTTTCATTGTTTGGGTGGTTTTTAATTTGTTTACTTTTATTTTTGTGGGAACATTTCACCTGCTGAGTGTATGAGAATTTGCTTTTTAAAAAGGCTTTTTAGAGTTTACAGTAGAATCAATGGAAGGAAAAGTTAATAAGGGCTGTTTTTAAAAACTTTACATTCCTTCCTATTCTCTAACTACACTTGGGAAGTGCACTTTAGAGATGTTTGCTGTGTAGCTGGGAGATGAAGGAAAACTATAGGAAATGTTCTCTTAGGAAATAAAAAATAGTTACCTACTTTCTAGCTATGAAATACCCCTTGATAAATATTAATGTTGTAAGAACATTTAATCACTGGTGCATAATGCGTTTTTGTATACAATTTATGGTCTGTTAAATTCTGGAGAAAAGCAAAAAGAAGACAACCATACTGCTTAAGTGGTTCAAGATGCACATGTTAAGCTGCGAAAGCTCAGATATCTTACAAGAGTATTTGTTTTGATAGTGTTTTACAACAACCTGGACTGAGGAGCCTAAAATGACCTGTGCAAATATGACAACAACAAAAAGCACCAGCTAATGCAAAATTCTTCACCACTGGTTTGTTTCTATAATTCCTCCCTTCCCTTCCTTGCACATGCTATATTTTGTTCAATAAAACATGGTGCTTTTTAGTTATTTTATTTTCTGTTAGAGGCACATGTATTAATTATATTGAATTGATGCAAAAAGTGGGGGAAAATGTAGAAATGCAAATGAAAAAGCCTTAACTAATGGTAGAATGTAGACTTTTGAAAGGACAGAGATGTTATTGAAAAGTGTTGGAGCAATAACTGGGCAGTGCTCTGGTACTGTACAACAGCTGATGAGTCACGCTACTGAGAAAGCTCTTACTAGGTGAGCTCTTGTTCAACTGACCTCTTAATTCTAGTAAGTGTACCTGGTCAGTAAACAGTTTGTTATAACCTTTATCTACCTCTGCTGTGCAAAGGCCATCCAACATCTATTTCTGTGATGTTCCTCATAGTTTTTTGTTCACACCATTACTCACTGTCATCTATTTTTACACTGTACCAATACAGTAGCAAGTCTGGTTCATCCCAGTTGAATTGGCACATGAAGAAGAGTTATTATTTCTGGTTTGCCTCATGGTGAATTAATGTAGAGAGCTATCTTTAAGTCATTTTCTTTCTTTCCTGCTCTTCTTCATCCTTCATCCCCTATTTTTCTATAAAAATGTTTTCAAGTGGTGTCAGTGAAATATATGACTCCTCCACTGCTTGGCTACACTCGGTCACATGTCATACAATGTGAGAGACACATGAGGAAAAAGAGCGACAACACCATCACGTGCATAAAGTAGCAAAATTAAAATTGGGCGAAATGAAGCAGAAAATAATTACAGACTTTCAGTTACTACACAAGTACAAGATGTAATAAATTCCTCCCCCTCTCCTCACCTGGAGTCAGTGCCTGAAGTTCAATGGTCTGTGAATTTTCTCTGTCATCTTTTTGAGGTCTATTTCTTTAATTTTTGAAGCAAAAAGTCATGTTGCAGAGGTGACTACTGCTGGGGTATCTGTTGCCATTTTCACTCTGGCAGTGTGGTATGCAGCTTCTCTTGGTGGCACCTGGGACATCAGGAGTAGACAAAGACTCTTCTATGAAGTTAAGCAACACGCAATCATGTATGATGCAAAATTCCATTCCATCCATTCCTCATTCGTAATAGTTTTACTGGCACAAACTTAAGCATGCTTGATATTGTGCACATATTACTTTTTTGCCAGAATAAATTTGCATCTTGCCACTGCTATAACTGCCATCTTGTTCCATTTCTCCTTGTACTGTATGCCTAATACATACATGATAAAGAGCTGGCTTAACACAGAAGTAAGACTAAAATATTTCCGCAAATAACTGATGAGAAGAAAAAGAAACAATAGAATAGTATTTATTTAATGATCATATGAAAGAGAGAAATTTCCCATGTCTTTTATCATCTTATTTTCTGCAATAGGGAAAATCCGGATTTTGTGCAATATGTTAATACTGCTAAGCCAAATGTCATATAACATAACCAGAGCTATATGTTATTCCTTATTGCATTTGCATTTGGTAATACATTATATTGGCGCTTTTCTTTCATTAAAGAGACAGTATCTTTTTTTTTTTAAAATATAGCAGGTGAAGGCTGTCCTTCTGCACGCCATAATTTAAAGACAAAAACCAACAAAACATTAGAATGAAGTTTTAATTCTATAAATGATGAAACAAAGCCATCAGCTGCCAAAGAATCTGTGGAACAATAGATACAAACCTAATAAACTTTCAAGAAACTCCTTCTTGAGGGTTAAAAATAATGTTAGTCTAAGTGATTAAAGGAGAAGGAATGAGAGCTGTATTTCAAATAGCAGAGATGGCAGGTTTCATCTGGTATGTGATGTGGCTCTCAGCTTATATAGTTATATACTTCTATTAAAAAGTGAGAGACAAAGACATTGTCTTCTGCTCTCTCCAAATTTGTTATGATAATGAATGTCCTTTTTGTAGGCATTGCCTCTCTGCACAGGAGATACCTGCTTATTGTGAGAGCTGGAGACACCTTATGTACATGCACACAAATTTACACAGTGAAACCTGTCTTAAGCGACTATCCAAAGCACAAGCAAAACTCATTTGCAGAGTAGAGGTAGCTTTAAGGAAAGTGAAACAAATTTGTCACAGGAAAATTCTGGATACATGTAAACAGTCATCTAAGCAAGGGGTTAATGAAGGTGCCTCGTCCTTACTGCAGCTTTCACTATATGTCTCATCAGTGCCACAGCCCCATGATGAGCCCTGCACAGGCAGGCTTTGAGTTGGGTTCAGAGTCATGCTGACTTCAGTGGGCCTCAATACAGGTACAGGCACACACCCACAAAAAAATCACTGTAGTACACAGGTCTTGATTTGTTGTCCCATAGTCTTTACTCAGGAATTGCTCGTGGGCATAGTGCATCAACGGAGGATCACAATGGGTTCAGCCCTAGTGTCTGAGTCTTAACAAGAGACCAGCAGTGGTATGTTAATGGTGAATGGTTCTGGTTTTTTATTATTATTGTCTACTATTATATTAGTTCGGTGAAGGAATGGTTTCAAAATTTAGCTAGGAACACATAGGACAAACTAACAGAAACCTCATGATTGCAGAGATGAAATTAAATAGCCTTTCTGAAGAAAAAAGAGGCTGTTGTCTGTCAGCAGCTGTCAGGAAATAGCAGTATTTTAGAAAAGCTAGGGAAAATAACACGTTCAGTTCTGAATGTGATAGTTCTCACTAAAACTAGATTTTTGGATGGCAAATAAGACTGGAGCATGTACCATCTAAATTGAGGGATTTAATTTGCCAACATGTTCTGCAACAACTGAGCAAGCATGTTTACTGAACACCTCTAAGTTTTCCAGTATTTTCCAACAGTCTTTTCAAATGTTAATAAACTTGGTCTGTCCCTGGAGGGGGATATAGGGAGAGAAGGGAGAGACAAATACTGTGAGTGATGAAACTAAAAAAAGGGGGCCAACTTGGAAAATCCATCTGAGAAACAAGCTATACTTCAAAATATAACAGAGATGGGAAAAAAAAAAAAAACCCTGATGCATATGTAGGTATAGATCTATATAGAAATAGTTCTATTTTAAAAGAGAGAGACACAAACAAATATATGTTCTCCACAATTATTACAAATACAACATACTGTAGAGTAAAAATGCCAAAGGATAAGACCTATAAAATAAATAGGGCAAAATTACTGTATCTATATTCTTTACTACGGACTGTGAATTTCAAGGTAGAATTTCAGCAGCAGAAATATATTTTTTAATAAGTAAATTAAAAAAATTGGGGGGAGGGGGCACATTTGGTTTAGTCATTCTACTATCTTGTCTCCTGTGATCTTAGTTATTATTTTTCTGAACTTCTTATTCAAATCCTTGACTTTTGCAGAAAGTTCCCAGCACAGACCTCATCCCAGCAGTTCCAGCAGGGGTCAGTAGCACAGGAGGTTTCAGTCGTGGGTCCTGAGGGAGGGCCTCCATTCAAAGTGCTGACTATGCTTCAGCACTTCAGTCCAATCTCTAGACTCTGTCATTCTCCTAATGCTACCTCCATCTCTCAGTCATACACAAAGTGACTCAGTTTCCACTTCAGGGGGGGAATGTGCTTGCCCTGCTCATACCTTCAGTCTCAGTGAGGCCCAGTTACAACGGTCAGCGGAATCACTAGTGTGGTTTAAATGCAATACGTGCGCTGAACACCCCAACAACAGAAATAGGATTAAAATGATAGGCATGCTTTGTAACCAGCCCTCTGAGTAAGGCTGAAGATTTTATCAGCTGTGTATCTCTTCAAATCCTTTTGCTATTGTCCCACCAAGGACTATCTCAGCATAAGGGATAAGAGGTTTGGCAATGAATCGTGATCAAATCTCTCTGCAGCAGTTCAGACATTACCCCTCCCAGCTGCCCCCCTGCATGATTTTGCCATGGTTTATTGTCCCAGAGTAAGATAAGCAGAAAAGAAAACATGGTGTCCCACTCCAGTGCAAAATGAGGGGCATCTGGTGACAACTGCCAACTGGGATGTCTGTAACACAGGCACACATACCTTTCCATCAAGTCTTTAACAGTGGGAGGTGTTAAAGAAGGAAGAATGATACTTTTTGTCAGAGGGATAAAGCAGACAGCAGAAGGAAATAATGCCTTCATACACTGCTGCAAGATTTATATGAATGCATCTTTAGTCAGGACAACGCTGAGTATTGTGGCACCAAACCTTTATGTATCTCATAAGTAGTGAATATACACCTCTGAATTAAGGTGGATGAAGTATAATACACAATAGGAGTTGGTGATACAAAAATAGAATCTACTAAGGAAGGTGCCATCTAAGCCAGTGGTCTACACTGGACAGAGTAGTCTTATTTTCCCCTGCCCTCTCAGAGTCATTCTCTGAGCATCCAGGAAGTACCTGTCTCCACTAGGGATTCACATTTCTGACTTTTTTACTAGACTTAGGCTTCTATACCAGCTTTTTCACAAGAAATACAGATGGTGGACGAAGTGATAACTCTATACCAGCTAGAAAGCAGTGACTGAGTTTGCCATGAATGTACATCAGTCCTCTCTTTAATCAGCAGACTACTCTTTTTTGAACGAGAAAGAAAAAGAAGTATTTTATCTGTATCTTTTCTGGTTTTGCTCCAGTAGACACAAATTAATCAACTATTAATTGACCGAATAAAAATATGCAAGGCCTGGTTACTGCACACATGTGGAAGAGAGATGGTTTTTTCCTCCTCTGAGGAATGTTGGCAGATTATATATTTAGCAGTAAATAACCTGGAACCATTAGTTAATTTTGACAGCATTTATTATAATTTGCACAGGGAATAAAGGATTTTAACCAAGTGTGCTCAGTTTTAGTTATTTCATTTGATGGTGAAGAGCACCTAGCACTTTACAGGACCAAGTTCCTATACGGTAGTGGTACTTAACTATCGTCAGCTACTTATCAGCTTTTAAGAAAACTCTAAAAAGAAAGCAGAGCAGCTACATCTGTTGGAAGATATCAGGCCTGTGAACAATGGGAAAAATAGTCACTAGTTTTCGTGGGTTCTGGAGAAGACTAGTGAGAACAGAGGCAGAAGAAAAAAAAAAAGTCTTTCTTCCATTCCTTCCCTCCCCTCACCTTTCCCTTTCTCTGACAAAGTCACCGGTCTTACCTAGAACACATTTTTGCCTTAGTAGCCCTCTGAAAAATTAAATGCATTTGATAAAATGTAAAGCTCTCCTACTTTATATTTGCTACAAATACAGGAAAACAAAATAAAACCAAACAAAACCAAACAAAAAAAGATTTATTTTTTCATTCACAGAGAGATGTAGTCCCATCAGTTTCCTATCCATCACTAGTCCACAGGTCCACTGAATTCAATGGGACTCATGCATTTCATTTAGATGGAACTAGGATTAACGCCATGGATCAAAACCTGCCAGTTTCAGTGCAAGTCCTTCCACTGACTTCAGGGAGAATTTGGAAAGCCCAAGGTCCCTTTGAGCACATATAAACTCACATGGATAAGATAAATACGCATGTGAACAGCTGAAAGATTAAAATGTTCCAAAGGTTTATCCAAGTGGTTGGTCAAATAATTAGCTGCAGCTCTATGCAAAAGTCATGTTGAGCCAAAGCTTTGAGCTTTGATTTGATAGACCTTTCTTTTTCTGAAATCTAACGAGCTTCATTCAGGGTTTGAATATGCAAAAACTTACACAGGATTATATATACAAGAGGAAATATTTAAAAAACCATGATTTTCACTCCCACAAGTGAAATATAAATTTAAGAATTCTGACAATTGCATTTTTTATTCTTAACCCTTAATGACAATTTATTTATGTAGTTCTTCAGAAGCTGCTTGGTTTCATTTGTTTGTTTTCCTTTGTTTTGTTCAAAACCAGATTTTTGGCCTTTTAAAGATTCATATTGAACTATGCAGCTACAAATTACATGCTTGTGTTAACGGATTTGCAATTAAAATTATTCTACTCCTCTGTTATTCCCAAATTGTACGAACAGAAAGCTCATGTTAAAAGCAAATTTAATTAACTGTGTTTAATCTTGTTTCCTTTTTCTTTTCCTTCTTTTTTTGTTAATTCTTTCTTCAGAGTTAAGGACTGGATTTTGTTTGAAATGGGCTAAACTGGCATCAGTGTTTTTTAACTATATGGAATGTCCTATGATTCTTAGCATTGAAAAGAGGGCTACATGGTCCTGTCAGAAAAAAA
>KZ505690.1:1595953-1636690 GCA_002844005.1 Limosa lapponica baueri
TAAGGACTGGATTTTGTTTGAAATGGGCTAAACTGGCATCAGTGTTTTTTAACTATATGGAATGTCCTATGATTCTTAGCATTGAAAAGGAGGGTAAAATGGTCCTTTCAAAAAAAAAAAAAAAAAAGAAAGAAAAAAAAAGCTGTAAATTGTAATAATATATTAAATATTGTATTATTATAGCAACTTTAGTTAAGCAACTGATACTATCTTTAATTTTTTACAGAGAACTTTGATGAAATAATTTATTACAATGACTCACAGAAAAACTTGTTTTCAAAATGACAGGAGAAACTGTTGAAGATTGTGAAAAAATACTAAAAATAATGCTCTACTAAGAATAAATTTAAAGATGCAAACAGTGAGTCTGACTTTTTGGATACTAGGGATTTGTGAATGAAGTTAAACCCAAGGTATTGGGGGGGGAATAAAGATTTTAAATAATGATTAAATTTAAACAACCTTCCTTTTTCATCAAAAGAAAAACAAACAAACAAAAGAAAAAGAAACAAAAAAAGAAACAAAAAGAACTTGTGTTCTGACTTGGACTGCAGCTACCTATTTCATAAAATGCCTCTGACAAAAATATAAAGATTGAGATAATTTCCTCATATTCAACTGGTTTTCCAGACCATACTGTATAACACAGTATCAGTACTTTACAGCTGTTCATCTCAGATTTCTTACGAAGAGAATAAAATTAAAAGAAATGAAAACTAATACCCACAAAAGAAAAGCATTTGATTTTTAGATCATGTATATGTCAAATTTCAATGGTGTGACATCTACAAAAATACACGTTCTTTTATTACCTATGAGATACTCAATAGTTTACATCGAGGATCTGAATTAAGTGGTATTCAATATTTGCCTGTCTGGTCACATAAGGATTGGTTATTCTCAAAAGGGATTGATAACAAAACAACAGTTCAAAGAGGTAAGTAGAGAGACATTTACAAGTCAGATTTCAAATGTTTTAGGAACTATTTTGGGTGACAGTAAATGATGGCAACACGTCTGTGGAAATCAGTGCTGAGCCTCCTGATAAGATGAGCCAAAACACAGTGAAGTCAGCATAAACTACTGCGGCAAAGAAGAGGTGAAAATAAAAACTCATTTGTAACAATCTGAGCTGTAACTATTGGTGAGAAAATAAACCAAAAGTCTCAGATTCCTCACAGCTCTGTAACCTATCTGAGATCTCCACTCAGACCTTCACAGCCACCCACCATTTTGACCTAACCCCCTGCTCATACAGGTAGGTGCATGTAGTGGGTGAATGAAGTCCACCACAACTGGTCTATTTCAACGAACAGATTTATTAGAAACTCCTTTCACATGTCAGAATGAGAATGGTATGAAGCCAGGTTTTCCCTGCTATGAATAGCTTCAGACATCATGAATGAGAGTAATTTCACTGACTCAGTAGATTAAAACCAGTGGACCAGCAATTCCCAGTTTGTCCTTAGGCCAACAGCTTCCTAGAAGTAGATGAGAGGCCTTGACTTTGTTTCAAACCTGTGGTCGAATTCTCCCTGACTGCAACAAGATCAAGGTTTCAGTTTATGCATGCAACATCATCAGGCATAAAGTAAATGTCAGTTAAGTGTGGTTCCTATTTTAAGAAAACCATTTGGAACACAGAATAAAATATTTCCTCTGGCTGGCCATTACTCACCTGGGGATGAGAAGAACGAGTATGCATAAACCATTAAGCTTTTGATATATATGTAATGCTTTTTCAAGAACCCTGTCTTTCTCTTTTTTCTGTAGAAAATATTTTCCATCATTTTTAGTTTAAGGTTGAGTTGTTCCACTTTTCTTAATAAAGCTTCACGAGACTACACCAGTCTATATCCTAGACTAAAAGTGACAGACTATGTTCTTCAAAAGTAAATGAATTTACCGGACCAAGCAAGCAAATTTTTTTCAAGCCTTAACTTATCCAGTCCTTTTCCATGCCCTCTTGCTTATTATGGCTCCTGAACATTTCAGAATATCATAGGATCATATAATGGTTTGAGTTGGAAGGGACCTTTAAAGATCATTTAGTGCAACCCCCCCTGCCATGGCCAGGGACATTTCTCACTCAATCAGATTGTTCACAGTCATGTCCAACATGACCTTGAACACTTCCAATGATGGGGCATCCACAGCTTCTTTAGGCAACATGTTCCAGAGTCTCACCACCCTCATTGTAACCAATACTCTCCTCCTGTCCAATCTAAATCTTCCCTCTTCCAGGTAAAACCATTACCTCTTGTCCCGACACTACAGGCCTTGGTAAAAAGTCTCCATCCTGCTTATAAGCCCTCATTGTATATTGAAAGGCTGCGATAAGGTCTCCCCGGAACCTTCTCTTCTCCAGGCTGAACAACCCCAACTCTCTCAGCCTTTCTTCACAGGAGAAGTGTTCCAGCCCTCTGATCATTTTTGTGGCCTTCCTCTGGACCCACTCCAACAGGTTCATGTCTTTCTTGTACTGTGGACCTCAGAGCTGGACATAGTATTCCAAGTGGAGTCTCACAAGAGCAGAGTAGGTGGGGAGGAGAATCACTTCCCTCGACCTTCTGACCATGCTTCTTTTGATGAAGTCCAGGACATGGTTGGCTTTCTGGGCTGCCAGCGTATACTGCTGGCTCATGTCTAATTTTTCATCCACCGATATCCCTAAGTGTTTCTCTGAAGGGCTGCTCTCAATTCATCCTTCAGTTTATATTGATCCTGGGGATTGCTCCTACCCAGGTGCAGGTACTTGCACTTGTCCCTGTTTAACTTAATGAGGTTCACATGGGCCCACCCTTCAAGGCTGTCAGGGTCTTTCTGGGTGGCACGCTGCACCATTCAGCTTGGTGTCAGCCACGGACTGGCTGAGGGTGCACTCAATCCCACTGTGTGGGGATAGGTTGGTCCCAGTACAGACCCTTGAGGGACACCATTCATTACTGCTTTCTGCTTGGACATTGAGAACATTAACTGTAAAACTTTGGACATGGTCATCTGCATAATTCCGTACCCATTTAACAGTCCATCCATCAAACCCGTATCTCTCCAATTCAGCAGCAAAACTGTTGTGTTGGACCATATCAAAGGCCTTACAGAAGTTCAGGTAGATGACATGCTTAGATCTTCCTTCATCCGCTTATGCAGTCACTCCTTGCAGAAGGCCACTAGATTAGTAAGGTATGATTTGCCCTTGGTGAAGCCATGTTGGCTGTCTCTAATCATGTCCCTGTCTTCCACATGTTTCTACATAACTTCCAGGAGGATCTATTCCATGATCTTACCAGGAGCAAAGGTGAGGCTGACTGGTTGGTAGTTCCCAGGGTCCTCCTTTCTACCCTTTTTAAAAATGGCTGTGATATTTGCCTTTTTCCAGACACTAGGGACTTTACCTGACTGCCATGATTTTTCAAATGTCATGGAAATAGCTTGGCAACTATATCAGCCAATTCCCTCAGGAGCCTGGGATGCATCTGGTTGGGTGCCATAGACCTATGCATGTTCAGGTTCCTCAGGTGGTCTTGAATCTGATCTTCACTTACAATAGGTATGATTTCTTTCCACTAGTCCCTGCCTTGAGGTTCAGGGGCTTCAGATATTCACACTCTTAGAAATCTTTATCTTTCCAGAATGGGAGAATATCTTTTCTTGTCAAATGCATAATTGCCTTCATCTCAACATTATTTTAATCTAACAGTGATTTAATAAAGATTATCAGGTAATTTTTGCCACAGGGACAATTAAACCAGAGTAATACACATAATTAGACATTTTATTTTACTTATGCTATTCCTGAGATAGTTCAGAGAAGCCCTGGCTTCCTTGGAAGATTTCAGAAAGCTACCATGAGCAAAGCTGCACTCCTATGTACCATCTTTCATGTCCTGCTGAGACTCAATTCTTCCTGCTTATGAAGATTCGTAGAAAATTCGTAGGTTTTATATGATCTGTATCCCAATTTCTTGTGTAGTAGGTACAGCTGGAAAAAATCCTTGGGTGAATATTCTATCCCTGACATTTTCTCCTATTATAAAAATCTCTGGTTTGTCTGTGGGCTTTTAAGTAGAGGCTTTTCCCCTCCCAGTAAATCAACTAGGGACTCTAAGAAATCTTAAATTCAGAAGAAAATAGAGATTTCAGAAACAGTTAAAAGTGGAGGTACAGCTGAATGTAGTACAGGGATATGTTGTCAGACACTAGGAGAAGGACTACTAGGCATAGGCACACAGTCCTGTATGAAATTTAATAATACAATTTGTGTAGCAATGAAAAGGCAAACAGAAGCCTGTGTCTAGCATGTTAGCAAGTGAGATTTTAGAATGTAAGAACAAAATTAAAAGTAACAAACAACCAGAAGTTGGTTCAAGAATTTAGTTAGGTTTGGGGTGGATTTTTTCTGTTTATCATTATTACATGATGTGTCACAGATTTTGATACTATATCTTCCAGAAGCACAGAATTTGGGTCAAAATTTACCTATAGGAAAACAGATATGAATTGTTTCTTCATCTTCAGCCAGAGTACTAAGTTCAGCAGTAACATCAATCTATCCTGTCTTTGAACTTACACAATATTTTGTTTAAAGCAAAGATGGACCTGAAACAAATGTTCCATAGGGTCTGAACAGTCTCTTTCTTAATAAATCTTAGCATTTAGAAACTTGGAACTGAATTTCTCTGCCAGGTGCTGTATTGCGTGCAACTGAATCAAAGACTTAGAGCTGAACAATCTCCTCTTCTCTGATCTTCTGGAAATCAAAATTCCCATTTAGGTATTGGTGCTCTCTCTCATTTATAATTGAGATCTCATTCCACTCCTTAAGAGACGTCCCTGAAGTGTTAAATTTTAAAACTGAATACATAAATTTCTACCCTAAATAAAAGGCACAAATACATCCATTATAAGCATAATAGATTAAATAAACAAATAAATTTAGTGCCAATTGAGGCTTGCAGTGCCTAGCTGATATCTCCTACGAGGTTCACAGCAAATCTAGAGCTCTGAGTCAGGTAAACAGGCTCTATAAGATATGTGGGAAAATAAAGTTCTTCACTGAATATAAAGATACTCAGAAAACTGTTTAAGTCAGAGGAAATACAAACCTCCCCTATTCTCCATATCCATAAGAATTCCATATATATAAAATAACTTTCTCCCCAGGATCTGGACACCATATTCAACACTGCAGGAAGAATATATGCAAGAATATCAAATGTAATTCCTCTCCTTATGTGAGGTATCCCTGCTTTTTCTCCAAATTCCCAAGGACTGAATTGAAATAAGGGAGAGGACATTAAGCAATCTTTATGCTACTAAGGGCGAAAAGTTAATTCTTTTTTCTTTCTCATCTTCTTTTCTCTTGCCCTCCTTGTATTACTGCACACTCTCAGCACACTCTCATACTTTTTTCAGTGAAGTGGTTTAAATGTATGCAGCGTATGGGTAATGGTTCAATTTCTTCCTGTTGCTGAAATCTACATATTTATTGCAAGTGACCTCACTTTCAGGCAGTGGGCACTGTCTCCCTGCTCTTTTTGTTCTTTTGCCACCACGTGTGACATGTTTCCAGTACCAAATTAATGGAGACAGAAAAGAAGAGCCTGGAAACAAGATTGAAATAGACAAGAGGGCAGATAAATTTGCTTGCTTCATATCCCTTTTTCTTCTCCAAGTCTCAGAGTCTTGCTGTAATACATTTCACATCATCCATCACATCCAGGGACTTCATGACTCACTACCTCCCCTTTCCAAAACAAGATCCTCCAGGGATGTGCCTGCTCAGGGCACCTGGCCCAGAGAAGAGGAAGACAGAGTCAAACTTTCCATCCACCATGAAACGCAGGATTTCCAAATCCCAATATTTTACTTTGCATTCACAACTTTCTTTATTCAAGTACTTTTTTTTTTTTTAAATCACAGTGAGAGAAAAAAAGAATCTAACCAGTTCTAGCTATTTTCAAATGGCAGAGTGATCCCATAGTCATGAATTTAATTTTCTGTTAGTTAAAGTACCGTTAGCCTGTTATTTGAAACAGTTGGGCATTTGCTGGTGACGTAATAATGCAATTTCCTTTGGTTTTTCATTACAGTAAGCCTGAACAGTCAATGATACTGAGTTCATCATAAACCAGAAGGGAGATTTGTAATCCAGCTTTTTAAATCTTGACAACATATGTTCTTTGCTTGCTCTGATTGTTATTTCCATAACAGAAGTTCCCCTAGAATCTAATTGTAAATGTAGAGCAAACAACAAACACAGGAAATGAACTTTGAAGGAGTTTTGTTGTTGTTCTTTTGTTGTTTATAAACAGTGCTACTGATTATAAATAAATTTCACTAGAAAAAAAATCCAGCCCTTAAGAAAACTCTGTGTGGTTCCCTGATGGAAGGCAGTTCAGGGAGACCCTCATAAATTATGTATTGACTGAATCTCAGCTCATGTGTTCAGTGTGTTTGTTTCTCTTTTAACATCTGAATATTCTTTAAAAAACTGAAACGTGAGGCAAAGAATGAATGAAAGTTTTGACTAAATTTCTTTGCATAATTTCAACTGGCTTTTCCACAGGATACTACCCGAATCTCCAGAAATGCACCTTCAGTACTGCTATTCCTTAATAATCCTGGAGATTCTAAAAACTAATTGATTTTCTTTAGTAGCCACCAGGTGGCAATCATAAACTTAGCCTGCTCCATCAACTCTTCTGAAGCAGCTACTGTAGGCTGAGAATATGCTGCAAGCGTAAAGCAGAAAAAGGTATCTCCATGGTGACTATTACACTATGTTTTTTGTCATGGGTGAAACTAGATGAAACCATGTGCATGCTTCTAAATTACATATTTCATCTCATTAAGTCCTGAGCAGCTAACCTTGAAAAAATATGTTCTACTGAAAGATGTACTTTGTCTCACAAAGAGCCTGTAGATAGCTTATTACCCATGTGGTATTTTCAGCCTTCTGGACAGTGACCATAGTGAACATTCCTGCAAAAAAATCTATATGGATTTTTAAATTGCCTTTTCTACCCAAGTAAAATATCTAACTTAATAATAATTCAGCCTAAAGTACTTGTTTTTCTCTGTCTTCTCTTAGGGCTTTGAGTAAAGCATTGCAAAGCTATGGCAGGCAGAAAAAGAGGTTCTGTGCTTTCCCTCTCGTGTCATTTGAATTTTAAAAAGCTGAAAGCCCTGTAACAGCAGCTCAGCTTTCAACATCATCATAACAATCTGAAAAGTAAAGATGGAAAGCTCTGGTCCATACATGTGTTTCATTTTGAACGTTCCTGTTGAAATACAGCTAACGATCAGCAGGTTTATTTTTCTTTCAGAAGCGTTTTAAGGTCCTAAACCTGACTGACTTTTAGGAGGAGCTCTTTGGACGAAAAGAAAAACTCACCTCATTTTTATTTCATTTTGGTTTTCTTCTAGGTCTATTGCATCTAGAACTTTCCTATAGATCATTCAGTCTTAGCTGCTATCCCTTTGGAGTCACTTGAAACTGTTTTATGCTTAGTTCCATTTCAGCTAACTGGAAAACAAGACAACAAAATAGAGTTGTAAAGGATACATTGATTTTACTTAATTTGATGGAATTGTGTATTTTGATTATACCACACATTTTTTTCTATGAAAAAAAAATGGTATAAAGCAAAAAGTTTTAAAAACAGGTTATGAAAATAACTAGATGCACAGTAAGAATGTCTGGAAAATAAAAGTTTAATTGGAAATACGGAGGGAAATCACAGGAAAAAAAGAACAGAATAAGAATTGTTGGAAGCCTTCTATATCAGGTATAGGAAAAAAAATCACCCTCCATTAGGCTTGAAGTGCATCAAGTTTAGACCATGGAAATGAGAAACTTTTGTACTCAGTATCACTGAGTGAAAGTCACTTTCAGAAGCAGCATTGTTAACCAGGTGTGAAAAAATAGAAATAATGAGACCATGTCAGTCTACATGCAGTAGCATAAAGATAAGGTAGAACTTTATAGATTGATGCTGTCTGTGAGTTAGTTATTTACCATTTACTATTTCAAGTGTTATTCAACACCCTTCTGAAGCATTTGTTAGGTATAAGGTAGCAAACTGGTAGTCCAATTGTGTGATCTGATGTAGAAACTCCTGGGATTATGGAGTCTGTTGTTTCCTTTGGCTTTTCACTGCCGTCCAGCATACACGTAGTCTTATATCTTTTCCTTGGGCAAAGACAAATTTTCAAAGTCAAATACATTTCCGTTACATTTTTAACTTTCCCTCTGCCATTCAAAGACAGACTAAATGTCACTGCTTACAACCAAATTCAGAACAAGAACAAAGGTTTAATATTACTCCTTGAAAAAAACAAAATCAGGTAATTCCTGATTTTAAACAGAGAGAGACTTTATGCAGTCACCATGTCTTTATCCATAAAAAATACAAGGACTGTAGATTTGTGAATGTGAGGTATTTTTCTCTGCTGCTAACTTGTGATTCTCTGCAGTAGCAGTTAGATGGCAGTGTTGTTACACTATTTGGAAGAACCATTCTTTTATTTCTGGTTTTGTCAGAAACCATCCTTTCAATCCAACATTACAAAGTCAAAGCATAATTACCACTAATGCTCCCCCTCTCTTGAGCAATGCCATCAGGGTATATCCTGCAAATGAATGGAAACTGCTAATTATAATTATATTAGACACCCATATTGTACGTTTCAGCAGTGTTGGTGTCGTCTTTGGATCTTTGTTTATCATTACACAGGAGATATTAAAGTAAAGGGATGAAGACCACAGTGACAGCATTCCTTTATAGTATGAAAATTATGCATCTTATTTCGCTAACAGCTCAGCCCAATAATCTGAAAATGCTTGTAATTGGATTATTCTGTAGTTATATTTTACATATGTCACAAAAAGGAGAATGTTTAATTAATTTTCTTTTTTTTTTTAGATTGTTTGCAATCTAATTAATATGTTTACTTTCATTTACAAAGCAATAATATTTCATATTTGTTTTGCCTTGAAATATAGATCTTCATTTTCAGCCCAGCCTCCAGGGAACTATTTCAAGTACAGCTACAATATGTGTACAGCACAAAATCCTGTTTCTGAAGAAACTGGGGAATAGCATGTACTTTCTTGGCTCTTCATCCTCTCTTCTTCACACCAATTTTCCTAGCTCTGTTTTCCTCTTCACAAAAACCCTGGTTTATTCTTAGCTTCCTGACCTTTCCAGGAAAGACCTGTCATCTTTCACTTAGCATTTTATTTAGCCAGTCTTCCACAATCTGTCTGGTGCATCTCCCCGAAACTTTTCAGCTACACTCACTACTGGCTGCTGTACTGACTCTGCAGGTGCGTTACCTTATTCAAACTTTTGCTGATTCTTCCCAGAATGTGCCTGAACTTAGTATCAGGATAGCATTGCTTTAAGTGCCCAAGAACACATTCATTTCTACCACTTTAACTATGCCACTTTGAGTAAATGACTGCAATGCCACCCTCTACAGCGGTGATGCAATTGTACTGTGTAAAAGACCTTCTACTGTTTGTAAATGTACTTACTTTTCCAGCTATAGCAGGGCTGAGTAAGCCATTACTGCCTGCAGCAGATCCTTACTTAGGTCCCAGCAACCATCTCTACCAGTTTTATCTCCATCTGAAGAGTCAGCTGTCAAGATTTTCCATTTGCTAAAATGTTTTATTCAAAATGAGCCAAACCTGTGATTAATTGCTCATGGGTTCAAACTGATTAAACTATTAAGCATGCAACTTTTCCCTAATCAGACCCCAATCATAAACTGATAAAGAGCTATCTCACAAAAGTGTAAAATACAAGTGCCAGAACTCAGCTTTTGCCTCATTGTAACCAACACAAAGTCTCTGTTCAAAAAGCCTTTTACCACCCTAAATAGTTGTCCAGTCTTACCCATTTCAGAAGGCTATCTGAGCAGCACACAGGTATTTCTCCTTGAAAGGCAATTCCCGGGTATCATTCTTTCAGGAAAAATATGGTTTGCTTCATTTTTTTTCTAGTACAACTTTCCAACTTTCCTCAAATATAAGGTGGCTTATTGCCAGGATTTCTGCCATGCGGTCAGTAGTCTGGAAGCTCTAGGAGCTGCAAGGCAAGCATCGGTCCTCAGGGCTCCCAGTTGTCTGGTTGTACAGCAGGGAACCTGGAAGCCTTCACTGGAGGCAGCGTTCCTTGGCCTCCCCAGGTTACTGCAGGAACTTGCCATGAGGAGTGCCAAGGAAGCAGAAAGCCGGCTGTTAATCAAACAGATTTTTCCTGAGAAACCTTCCTGGATCCAATTGGGAAATTAGAAGAATTTGACATGTTTTGGTGGAACATTTGAAATGTTGTTGAATGTGCATTTCCCAGTGGAAGGTTTCCAGACAGCTGTCAAAAATTCAGGCCAAGAGAGATAAACAAACAAACTGAAGACACCGTAACCATTCCCTTCTCTTCTTTGCATTAATGCCTCAGAAGCTCATTTGCAATAAAATCCTTTGAGTGCATTCACTTTATCTGAACTCAGAGAAAATTGTGTTGACATTTTGCCATTCTTCAGATAGAAAATATCTTCCAGAAGAATTGATAGAGATTCTGCATGAATACATGACGAATTTCACTTAGTTCATCTGCAACACCCAGGCAGATAATATCTATTCTTTACCGTAGCAATTACTCATAAGCAATTATTAGATCAATGTTCACGTTGCTGCATATTCAGAGTCAGCTCCCACATCCTCCCTATGTCTCAGAGGAATATACATGTAGATCTTCATGCATGAAACTCTTGAGAAAGTAAATTAGGAAATAGAAGTGGAATGGTGTGTTTATGACTGATCATTATGGAGGACCTTACTCTGGCATCTTAAAGGCAGCTATCATGGCCTGACATAGTCATCCAAGGTTCCCTGTGGAGACAACGAGACACTTGAGTGATTCACCTCACCCTAGTATTCCCAAGGTAGGAACATCTGAGAGAGGACAGACAAACTGCAGTCTAAGAATGCCTATTACTCTTTGCTGACTATAAACAAATCTTGAGTGAGGAGGTCAAACCCGGACATCAAACTTTGTGAGATTTAAAGTTAGTTGAAGTGTGCCCCAGTCTATAGTCCTCACACAGACAATAAAGGTCCTTCTCTTATTCAAAAGTATTTCATTCAAGCTATTAGGAGGACCTGCTGACTGTATCTGAATCTGTCAAACATAATGTTGGTATTGACCTCTTTGACCTCAACTGAACCTCTTTATCAAAAGCTGGTAACATAGTGTCCCATGAACACATTATTTCACAAGTCCATTCTGCACTTGTTCCCATTTAAAGTCAGGTTTCAGTTCAAAGGTTTTTGTTCTCTTATTCAAAGCTGTCCAGGAAAGAGTGGCCTAGGGCATTTGCATTTAATTAGGATGACCATTTTTAACTTGACTATGAAAACCTCTGTCAGTAGGGAGACAATGGAAAGTAAGAAGTTCACACTGAACTCATCATAGGAAAGATATATCTGTGCAGTGTCTCGATGGCCAGGTTAGGAGGTTATTGGAGCTTTCAGTCAATCCCACAGGTCCACATAGCTTTGCTGCAGAATTTTATCTGACTCTCTGTGATATGTATGCATATACCACAAATCTGTATTTAAAAGTCAAGGCAAGTAGATATAGCTAGATGTAAGTCATTTCCGTACACACATAAAAATCTTGGTTTTATTATGCCCATTAAGTTCATACATTGAAAAATAAGCTTTCAAATTTTTTATTTCAACACACAAAGAATTTTAAAATAATCCATATCTCTCTTCAGTAATATATGAACCAGAGAAACTATAATTAATTATATGGGTGTTAAAATCTTGTGATCTCTTCAGACTAGAGTGTGCATGAGGTTGGGTAGACAAAGAGAAACAAAGAAAGAGAAAGAGAGTGCAAACATACAATATTGTAATTTTGTTCTTAAGAAAAAAGCAGCAGAAAAAACCATAAATTAATGGACAGTCTAAACTCCAAGTACTCAAAGCACAGAAAGCCACATGCAAGCACACTGAAAATAATTTGACAGGCATCTGTGTATATCAGATCTGTATTTGGGTTATATAATTTCTCTAATATAATCCAACATAAAAAGAAGGATTCCATACAAAGACCCAGGGTAAGTAGTTGCAATGCCATCAAAGATCTTGAAACTGAAGAGCTGAATTTGGAGTGATTATTAGATATTTTTCATTTTTGTTTTTCTTTACCACATTATTTTGTTTCATGCGTCTCATCTATCATTTTTAAATGCAAAAATATAGGTTATAATGATTTCTTTTTTTCATTTACCAGTGCAAATTTGAATAATTAAGCCAAAATATTTTCTTTATTCAAAACCTGCTCAGTATTTCCTCATTTTACTTTATGCCCTAGTTACTTCCCTCTAAGGCTACTGCAAATCTGTTGCAAAGAGATATATTTCAGTCTGTCAAAATAAGAGCCTAAACTCAGAGAAGACAGGGATTTAAGGTACTCCAGAGGTCACGTCTGGGAAGCTAATGCAGGATCCTACTAAGACAGTAGTAAGAAGTAGTAAGAAAGCAGCCATATTTGTGAATCCCACTGTGATGTGTATAAAGACATAGATCTCCCAGAGGTGGTCCAGCATGCATTGGTCCTGCTTTAGGCCTCCTCCAGCCTAAAAATCCCACAATTACAGGTGTGATCCAATGGAAAACACACTGAAAATGCCCTCCCTTCACCTACAAAGGTTATATTTTGAGCTCATCAGCTCATTTAGTCAGCTCAGTGTGATCTGGCTCTAGTATTAAACAAGTAATTTGGATACTGGACCCGAAGGCCAAAATTCTGTTAGATACTGTAAAAGTCTGGTGCTCCAACTTAGGACAATGCAACTACTAATTTTTCCCCGTGGATCTAGTCTTCCATATTTAAGATGAATAGAACAAAAAAGTCTTACAGATCAGCAAGAGAACCAAACAGAAATTGTCTTGTGAAAGACGTTTCAAATCTCTTTGGAGATTGGTTGTGATTAGGCAATGCAAGAGCGCATGTGTGTATGTGCGTTTAACTATCAGGCTACACCAGTTTAAAACTCCACTTCAAGTAGATCCTATCATGACTGTGAACAACAGCAAGGATGAATATGCTAAACACATTTGAATAAAGCTTCTGTGTCTCCTTGTTCCAAAGCTTCTTTTTACTCATGAGTCTCCCATTCCTCTCAGTCTCTAATTTGCCCATGGTTGCTACAGTTGATCAGTCTCTCTAGTCCAGATTACCTCTACTGTCGCAAGACCTCTCAAGAAACCCACTTTTCTACTGCCCAGTGCATTTGTATTAAACAATATAATGAGGTATATTGTAGTAAACAATAAAACCAGAATAACAGAGTAATTGGGGATGGAATTAGGAAAAAAGCTTGCTTTAGTGCTTTTACATTTTAAACAGACAGGGGTTTTATCTTTTTTTTTTTTTAATCACTCTGAATTTCCAGAGCCTTCCTCCCTTCATCTGACCAGCTGGGTAATTTAATTTAGCAGTGAAAAAAAAATCCAATTGTGTGCTTCTTTGTTCACCTGATTGTATTTTTCAACGCAAAATGAAGCTAACCCACTGAAGAGCTGTGAGAGAGAGCGTGGGGCAGGCAGAATGTAGAAGTTTAAAAGCTGCCTTTATTTTTTCATTCTTCCACTTCAAACACTAAGGAGCTCCCAGTTGTGCTTGTCAAGACAAAATAAAACTGACAAGATGGCAGGGTGACAGAAATAAGGCCATACATATGTGAAGACAACAGTCATCAGAAAGAGAATTCAGAATGGACTGAAAAGTGATCATGGAATAAACAGGGACTTATTCCCTTATAATATAAAGTAAAAACAAAACAAACAAAAAAAAACCCCAGCCTTACAAATATATGGGACTAAAATGTATTTAAGGTTTAATAAAATTCTCAAGACTAAAAATCAGAGTCAAAGTTTTTTCAATATCTTTTGTATTGCTAGTAGCAACTGATTTCAGGATATGAACCTCAGGGCTTTATGAACTCTACAATAATGAAAAAGTTAGTATGGTCTAAGGGCAAATATAACTGTCATATTTCATTTTGTAAACTAGCAGTCAAACCAAATAGGCTGTCTGTTATAATGAGGATAAGTCCATGCCCATCCAAACACCCAGCTATAGACAGAGACAGCAGCTCAGCATACAGAAAACAGCAAATACTCACTGTATGTCAGGTTAGGTTTGGTGTCTGAGTCAGGGACTGTTGAATGGAAGCAGCTGTTGCTGGAGGGTGAGGAGTAGTGAAGACCAGCTGCCTAACCATTAAACTCAGCCTCCCACTTAAACTGTAAAATTAGCCAAGCCATCCTGCAAAGCCCTGAGCCTTGAGTCTTTCAAGAAGAAGGACTGAGGCTTCTGCACCTATAAGAAGCCTGACAGTTTGAAAGTGGGGTAAGTTAACCCCTTACAAAAGTGTAGTGCCTAATAGGGATGTACTTGGTCACACAACAGAGGTATGAAGCAAGCAAGAGTGCATGCTAACCAGTGCTGTTGGAAAGGCTGCTTAAACCAAACTCTAGAGCGTAGAGTTTTCTTGGACAGAACAGCGTGGCAAGAAGTAACTGATGTGTCAAATGACTGGCACCACATGTGTAGGAAAGATCTTTTTCCTTTGCTTGTTTAAGATGCATCTAATGTTTTTACTGCTGTTATGCAAGGAAAGTTGTCATTTACTTCCTAGCTTCCTCTTGTGCTGTGGGTACTCTTCCAGGAACAAGCAGTAGAAAGTGATGGTGCCCCATCTTGCACACTGATCTCAAAAAAGCAAGGACATCACATTAATTTCTGAAAGAAATGTCTATCAAGACCTCTCAGGCCCAATTCTCCATCTGTCTTAAAAACTCTTTTAGCAACAAATTGCCAAAATGGACAAGACATACAAAGGGAACATCCCCGTAATTACCTTATTCTTTCTGCTGTTGGCAACACTCAGGGACTAAATTTTGCCCTTGCTGAAATTTTGGTCTGATTCAAGATGTCCATCCTTATATATTCATATAATAGATCAAGTCTCAAGACAACGTGACACTTTCAGCCTAGGACTAATTTCAATAACTTCAGAGATGTCCATACTATTGCCTTAGTTTTATGATTCTTAATTGCTTTAGTGAGTCAGGCAGTCAAGTGTTCCAGCTCTAGAGATATTGCATATGGGAACAGAGAATTCGAAACAAAACTATTCCTTGAAAAGCAGAAAGATAAGTTTCTTGGAACTTTAAATAGTTTTCTCTGGAGTTTTTTCATATAATTTCTTCCACAGTGGAGAGTGTCACTGCTTACCAATTAAGTTCTGTTATCTTGAAACATGCAGGTATCCACTGATCCACATTACAGAATCACAGAATCACAAAATGATATGGGGTTGGAAGAGACCTCTGGAGACCATCTAGTCCAACCCCTCTGCCAAAGCAGGTCCACCTAGAGCAGGTTGCAAAGGAAACTATCCAGGTGGATTTTGAATGTCTCCAGAGAAGGAGACTCCACCATCTCTCCAGGCAGCCTATTCCAGTGCTCTGCCCCCCTCAAAGTAAAGAAGTTCCTCCTCATGTTTAGGTGGAACTTCTTATATTCAAGTTTGTGCCTATTTCCTCTTGTCCTATCCCTGGGCACCACTGAAAAAAGACCATCCCCATCCTCTTGACACCCTCCCTTTAAGTACCTATAAGCATTGATCAGATCACAGAATCACAAAATTTTCATGTTTGGAAGGGACTTTTGAGATCATCAAGTCCAACCACAAAAAAAACCCACGACAAACAAACACAAACCAACAATCTCAGGTACTAGAGCATGCCTGAAGTGCCATGTCTGCATGTTTCTTAAATACCTCCAGGGATGGCGACTCCACCACCTCCCTGGGCAGGCTGTTCCAGTGCTTGACAACTCTCTCAGTAAAGTAATTCTTCCTAATATCTAATCTAAACCTCCCCTGCCACAACTTCAGACCATTTCTTCTGGTACTGTCATTATTCACTTGGGAGAACAGGCCAACACCCACCTCTCTACAACCTCCTTTCAGATAGTTGTAGAGGGCAACGCCTGAGAGATGCCCCCTCAATCTTCTCTTCTCTAGACTAAAAAGACCCAAGTCCCTCAGCCTCTCCTCATAAGGGAGATGCTCCAGGCCCCTAATCATCTTACAGTACAGTAGCCCTCTGCTGTACCCTCTTCAGTAGTTGCCTGTCCTTCTTGAACTGGGGAGCCCAGAACTGGACACAGTACTCCAGATGGGGCCTCACCAGGGCAGAGTAGAGTGGGAGGATAACCTCTCTTGACCTGCTGGTCACACTCTTCCCCAGAATGCCATTGGCCACACACATACCCCAGAATGCTATTGGTCTTCTTGGCCACAAAGGCACTATGCTGGCTCATGGTCATCTTACTGTCCACCAAGACTCCTAGGTCTTTCTCCTCAGAGGTGCTCTCCAGCAGGTCAGCCCCCAACCTGTACTGATGCACGGAGTTTTTTCTCCCCAGGTGCAGCATCCTACACTTGCCTTTATTGAAGTACATCAGGTTCCTCTCTGCCCAACTCTCCAGCCTGTTCAGGTCTTGCTCTATGGCAGCACAGCCTTCTGGTTTGTCACCCACCCCTCCCAGTTTTGTATCATCAGCGAACTTGCTGAGGGTACATTCCATCCCCTCATCCAGGTCATTGATGAATATATTGAAGAGGACTGGACCCAGTACTGACCCCTGGGGAACACCACTTGTTACAGACCTCCAACTAGATTCTCTGCCTCTAATCATGATCCTATGAGCTGTGTCTTTCAGCCAGTTTTCAGTCCACCTTACTGTCCATTCTTCTAATCTACGCTTCCTAAGCTTACCTATGAGGATGGTGTGGGAGACTGTGTCAAAAGCCTTGTTGAAGTCAAGGTAGACAACACCCACTGCCATCCCCTCATCTATCCAACCAGTCATGCCATCATGGAAGGCTATCAGGTTAGTCAGACATGACTTCCCCTTGGTGAATCTGTGTTGACTACTTCTGATAGCTTTCTTTTCTTTCATATGCTTTAAGAAGATGCCCAGAATGAACGATTCCATCACCTTTCCAGGGATGGAGGTAAAGCTGACCGGCCTGTAATTTCCCGGGTCCTCCTTCTCACCTTTCTTGAAGACTGGGATGACATTGGCTTTCCTCTAGTCCTTGGGGACCTTGCCTGTTCTCCAAGACCTTTCAAAGATGATGGAGAGCAGCCCAGCAATGACTTCTGCCAGCTCCTTCAGCACTCACGGGTGCATCCCATCAGGACCCATCAATCCACATTGAAAATGTGGATTTGATTACTGTCACCGTTTGTCTGAAAAGGCGTATTTTATTCCTCTGCTGTTTATCCCAGCAAAGAGTTCTTGCAGAAAAGAAAGTAGCAGCATAAATACAATTTTTACAATACTATAATTTGTAGAAGAAATCTTCTGGAAAGAACATCCAGAATTTCCATTCTGGCAAGTTTAAAGATCATGGGCAAGTATGAGAGTAGTGCAGAAGATAGGTATTTCTCATGAACAGATACTGAGGAATATATGCCACCTGTTACATCCTTGAGTAATGTACAATATCTAACTGAGCATTGTTTCTTTTTGCACATGAACGCTGAAATGTCCCTATTTAGCCTCATCAGGTCATAAGAATTAAACACTTGTAAATAAATGCAGTAGTTTCCAATTCTCATTTCTTAACCTCTCGTAACACTCATTTAGATTCCAGCTGAAGAATTATCCATTAGTCATGAGAAGTAATAGGATTATAAATTCATTAATTTTAGATAGACTTTTTTTTCCTAGCAAGTTAATAAACAGTTTTCAGTTAGCTTCCTGTCTTTCTTTAAGCAGATAGGAGAAAGCTGGTTCCATTACATTTTGTCTCAATTTAATCCCTCGCTGTTACTAGAAGTGGAAAATGCAATTAAATGCACTTCTGAAACCTCTCCCTAGAGTGCTGTTTACAATATTGCCTGCATTAAGCGGTCCATGTGAGGTGATGTATCTGCTCTTCCATGCCCATGCTAGCCTAAAGAAACTTTAAAAAACTTTTTTTTAGTCAAAGAACAGAAATAACTCCCCCCCAAACATATAACAATAACAACAACCCTCCCCACCTTTTAGTATAAAAAGATGTTTATGGAGAAACAGTAATGTCATACATGGATTCCTGACAGGTTTACAAGCACATAATATTCAAATGAGTCTGAATTTTTGTTCTCCCATTGTTTTTTCCCTCCTACATTACCAAGAGGGTTGTAAACTTCCAGAAAACTTTAGTTGACCCCATACAAATTTCATATGCTTGTGATTTTTCCAATCTGTTTATTCATTCTAAGCAACAAAAAGATAGCTGATAGCTATGACATTAGACATGCCCCAAATATGTTATCTCCTCATGCAAACTATCTCTAGATAAGCAAGGTGGGATATATCTATATCCCCCTACATCTGTAGGCTTCTACATCCAAGGTCATCATCTAAGCTGTCTTTTTAGTTAGTGGGGAAAAACCAGGGATTTTTAATGATTGACTCATCTGACCTGTTCCAAGACTTGTACCTTAGGAAGAGATGAAATACAACTATTTGTTGAAGAGTTAGCCTCTTAAATTGTCCTATGTTGGTAACCATGCAGTTAAGGCTCAAAAATTACCAGTTATTTTTTAAAATCTTAGCCTTCATGCTGAAAACTGACAGAAAACACAAGTTTGGCCTTCCATTGAGTTAAATATCAGTTGCTCAAATAGCTTTTCTAACACCAGAGGAAGTGAGAAAGATCACAATAATAAAAGATTACATACCATTAATAAGCTTAAAGAAAAAGAAAAAACTCTCAACAGGAAAGCATCACAAATGGTCTAGTATATTGCTATTAAATTTCTAAGAGAACCTTCATTAAAGTCTCTTAAAAAAGAAGAATCCTAATTTTTTTCTAGAATAAGAAGCGCTCTTATGGATTGGCAAGTAGTCTATAAGCAGGAAACTAAGGACAGGAATACGCATTCAGTTTCCAGAATTATGGCATATATAAGCAGCCTTACTCCAAACATAGCATAGCATCTCTACAATCTGAAATAATCATAAATATTCTGGGAAAAAAAAATTATGTGTTAAAATTGCAGATTAAAAAAAAACCAAAATTTGGCTGTAAAATTTACCCTGAAAACTCAAAGACTATTTCATAATATAAGGGGAAGTATGTAACAAAATAACAACTGAAACTCCACATCAGTGAACTGAAAGTGCTTCACAGGGAAAAGTATGACAATAAAAACATCTGTTCAATTGCAAGATCTAAGTTTGATATTACTACACAGAAAAGCATAACATATTGGCAGAGGTTAGGAAGAGTAGGTGTCCTCTGCTAAGAAAAAAACAGTACAGAAGAATGGGGTAGGTATCATTTAAATCATGTGTGGCAAGGAAAAATGACTAAAGAATGACTATTCATTGTTCCTCACCATACAAAACTAGAAAATCACCTACTGATATCATAATGAAAAGTTTAACACAAAACAGAAATGACCTTTCACAGGGTGGACAATTGAGCTGTAGAACCCATTTTAGGAGAGAGTGATAGGAGTCGTAGTGAAGAGCTTATCAAACAAGAATGAATACATAGGGGAAGAACCCAAAACAGTGGTCAAAACTGAATTTCTGACTTAGTCACTGGCTTTATCTTGAAAGTATAAAAATATACAAAGGAAGACTATTATTTGCTCTTTTCTTACACATTTTTCCCAAACATCTCTACTGGCCATTACTGGAGACAAGATACTGGACTTCTCAGTTAGTACAGTCATTCTCACATACTTAAAAATAAATCTAAAATTTTTAGAACTTAAGTGATATTTAACAATAGTTAAGACCAACAGTTAAGAACTGATGTATTATTTAACAATTATGCCCTCAGTCTCCTCGTCCAAGTGAAATTTTTCATTCAGTCTGGTTGGCTGGCTGGAGAATAAATCACTCCAAAAAAATAATTTAATTTTACACTGGAAAAGGAAGTGTTTTCTTGAAAAATATGTATTTACTCTAACATGTTAGAGCAACATTTTCAAGAAGATTTCTTTACTCCAATCTTTATATTGTTAGGGCCAATATGTTTCCCTGACTGCAGCTTGTTTTGTAGTCAAAAGTGGAATGAGGAAAAAAGTAGAAAATTTAAAATTGTTCATATTTTGTACTGCAGGTTTCTAGTTTTGGTGACAAAATCTGAAAGGTGGATGTTTTTTCTATATAGTGACAGCTTACTGACCTATTCTGAAGGTCTAATTGTAAAGCACATTCAAAGGGTGCAGATCAGTGTCCCTGCTGTATTGCACTCCCAACACAAATTTGCATTAAATAATATGGTTTTTTAAATTTAAATGAGGTCAAGGTCTCATGGGATCTTATGCTTCCAGGAAGAGAGCTAGTGGTCATTCCTTTTTTTTTTTTTTTTACTCATTCCTGGTCTCCCAGACGTTTATTATCTGCTCCTATTTAGCCTTGATCCTTGCTTAGGTTAGGTTGCCAAGCAACTTGTATAGTCTACCTGATAGACTTTTTATAGATTTGGGGTCACAGAGAGATATTTAATCTCTGACTGTTACAAGAAATGGATAAAAGCTATTAAATTTTTTTCTGAGGTATTCCACACCCTTCTGGAAGAAGATGGAGAATTTTTGAAACAGTCTGAGAGAATGAAGCTTCTGATCTAGTAGTAGATAAATATGAAATAAAGGAGAAATCATACTGTACATATTTTTTCCCTGAAGGGACCCATATGCACAAAATTTCTGCCTTTGAATAGCTGTGTAAAGTGCATTTTTGCCCTCTTTTCTGGCATATCATGTCCTTTGATCCATGAAATGTAACAGAGAATTAGGAAGACTGTTCAGGAGGAGAGTTTCTGTGAACCCTTAAGTGTGTTTTTAGGTTTTTTCAGCCCAGACTTCCTATATGTGTGAGTCTGTTTGGTGCTAAGACAGAAGAAAAAAAATGACCTGGTATGACAGTGCCAATAAGTTTAAGGGATTTTTTTTCTTCTCCTAAATTTCAAATGTCCTTTCTGTGTTATAAATTGTTCTGATATTTTGAAAGAAGTTGGAATACAACCCTTCACAACAGCAAGTTTGTTTTGTATCATAAATTGGATGGGAAATGGCACCTCAAAAGACACCCCCACAAGGAAATGAAACTGTATAATTTTAAGTGATTGCAAGCATAAGATTGGTAGGAAGTTTTCAGGAAAAATAATTTTGGGTGGGTAGAAAATGAAAGCACAGCAGGGTCATCTATCCTCCTGGCATTTGAGAAAAACCTTGCAATATACAGTTCAATTCCCTTCCAATTGTTCAGCTGTCTATATCATTAACCCTCCCAGCCAAGAAAGTAAACAGACCAGCGGTTCTAAGGCTGCTATTCAATGCCACGAGGAATTCAGACTCATGTCCCTACAGTTATCTCCACTGCTAACAATTTGGAAGAGGAATGTTTTTACAAGTTTGGGTTGCTAGGACTTGAAGGGAGGAGCATTGACGGTTTTTAGCTTGTTCAATTGGACGTGACTCAGTTTTGTCCTTTTGCTTGCAACTCTTCCATCTACATTTGATGGGTTTGATTTTAGTGTTCTTTTTTCAGCAGACTAAAAGCAGGCAGTTTCTTTTGCTTCCATTTTTGTATATCTTTGTGTAGCTTTTGGGGTTCTTTTGTTTCCCTGTTTTTATCACAAGGTAAAACAGTGATAAGTGTGTCGCTTGCTGTACAGAAACAGGAAGCCTATAACAGAGTTTTTTCTACAGGAAACATTGTTTGAATAAGGATTAGTTGACTCAATCTGTCAACATTTTGGCAAGTGAAAAAAAAAAAAGAGTAAAGAACACCTCATCATTCCTATATAAGAGACGAGAAAGACTTGTTTGTTTGGGATCAGCAGATCCTGGATAGAAGATCTCAGCGGTTTGCAGTTGTTTGTTGAACATGAAATTGTAAACTAATTGTCTCACATCCTATTTTGGAATTATTCCTACAAATAAGGTTAAATACATTCTAGGGATATTTGCCAGATCATCACCTAGTTACTCTGTACAAATTATTCAAGCTGCTGTTAATGAATGAATTCTTTGTATGGCTAATGGGAAATCATGAAAAGATTAGGGAGGAGGCAAGGAAAAAAAAAAACCACCTTACTTTCCTTGCTACATTTTGCTTGATGCGTGGACGTTTCCTCCTCCCTCTGCCTGTATTAGCCTGCAGCCTGACTGTTAAGGCATTTTCCTGAAGCATGGAGGTATCAGGCTTGAGACCACATTTTTCCCCATTCACATGGGACTATTGTAACCCCTTGGTACTTAAATTGAGGAAAAATCAACCTTTTCTAGTGATATTTTAAAAAACTGTGGCAACTGCAAACACATTCTTTGTGAAACTCAATCTCACACACAGCACAACAGTCACTCCCAGAGAAGCCCCACAGGGTGCTCAGGCAAGTCGGTATCTGGTTTCTGAATTCCTGTCTTAGGCAGGAGTTACAAATGCAGACACACACATATAGTAGTTCCCTACCTTGGATATTTTCATGCAAAAAGTAAGGTACCTCCATAATTAGCCAGAAGCTGAGCCAAATTTTGCAGGATCTGCAGTCTGAGTGTAGTTCTTTGACTGAGTCAGAGTTTTAAAGTTTTGATTCACTGCAGCTAACATTGGGTGGCTCAATTGTCAGTAATTATTTTCCACAATCAGTGGTGAAAGACAGGTAAGTCACTTTGGAAAAGCAATTAATTTGATTCTAAATTAAGCAGGTTAAATTATTTTCTGGAAGCACTTATTTCCCTCCACTAGTTAGAAAGGAAGCCAATACATTTCAGTTTAGAAGCCTTGCTCTTGGATGACAAATTCATAGAGATGAGACCCACCCCAGAAAATTAAGTTCTTTGGATAGGAGTTGAGCCAGTAAAATGTATATTTTATCAGTATATTTTATCACATACATAAACTTGATAAGGACATGATAATTGTCACCATCTCAACATTTTCTGGTTTTTGAGGGCTTCTTGCAGGTTGACCTCATTCTAGTCTGTGAACATTTAATGCAGATCAAAAGTTTAAATCTGGAAATATAGTCACAAAGCAAACTTCCATTGAATTTTTAACTTAACTATAAAATAAGACATTTTCACAATCTATTTAGAATTCAGTTCTCTTGATATTTATATTTCTGTTTTATAAGTGTATCAAGCCCTTAACTTTTGAACAGGTTGCATATTTATTGAATGTAAATTCTGCATGCGGAGAGGTTGACCAGTGTGAAGGCACTCTTTAAAGTGGTCTTTTCCACCCAGGTAATGGCAGAAGGAGGGCTGTGTGTCTGAGTGATATGCACAGTGGTACACCTGGAGATCTTGATTCAGTGTGCTACAGCTCCCTTCTGACCAAATCATTCTGGATTTCTTCTCTGTCACAGTCAGGCCACATGGAGATTGTTGGAGAGAATAATGTTCACAGAATATTTCACTTCAAATAGCGAATACTTGTGCACAAAGGGCTTTACAACATGCCTGTGTGAATATGGGCATTTAGATACAGCTATTATATATCATGAGGGATACTTCAATTTTTAAGCACCTGTTTCACTTCTACTTTTCATCTCTCTTTCTTCTTCCCTTTTATTTCCTAAAGCAATCTCCTTCCAGTTTCACTACTTTCCTTTCTTTGTTCTTTGTAAAGATCATCCTTTATAGTTCTTTCTCTTCTGCTTTCACTTTTCTTCTGACTGGAGCATTTTTACAAAATACTGCCCTCCATAGAGGCTGCTAAACTGGCAGTATTATTGCCAGGCAGCAGAAAGTTGAGGAATGATGTGAAATGCACAGAATCCATTATTTTATATTGCCCATGATTTTCCAGTAATCTTAACTACAGCTTCAACTAACAAAAATGCAGAGACTACCCTTGCTGCTTTTTTATGGAATTCTGGGGCTCTATAACATACTTTCTTGACTAAGCTACAACACACACCTTTAAAAATGCAAATAATTTCCTGTCTGCTTAATATTCATGGGTATTATGTGAATATAATTTGAGAATAAATCAGTTAATTTTCACTATCATTCTGAATTTCCCAGTATGGATTACAAGACATCAGAAGCTACTTCTTATCTGATGTCATTTTGAGGTAAGTAGTCAGTCATTGCAAGTAGCTGTTCCATATTTATATTCTTGATAGTGAAATTGTCTAACAATGTAGCACTTAGCTCACACACCAAGACAGATTGGGGGGAGCAGAGGGGAGAGGAGAAAAGAGCTAAGAACTTTCCTCAAAGTCTGTAGGAGTGAGGATGAAAGTATAAATATTCCACATCTTCTAGTACCTAACTTTTGGGTGCGTTTATGGAATCTAACCTCACCTCTCACACTGAACTTCATTCAGCCAGTGAAGGTCTATAAGGGGGATGCAATTTCACAGTTGATTTAAGTCAGCTTAAGAGCAAGTAGTCTCACCTCCCTGCCCTTGGTTATGTCTTCCCACCTTGTTCCTTATACCATTGCTAGCACTCATGAGACTACATTGTTCTGATTCAGTGACAAATTTCACACACACACACACACACACACAGAAGTAGACAGATTTCTTTGGTAGGGATAATCTTCAGCTGGATCAGTTGTATTATGTGGCTGACCGCATAAATACTAGGGCTCGCTTAAGAAAAAGATCAAGAACAGTGAAGCAGAAGGCAAGCCCCCTTGACTGTCACAGGACAGAAGTGAACATTGCACACTCAGTTATTCCATAAATATACAGCAATAATAACTGTCACTGCTAGCTACTTTGATAATAACTCCCGTATGGTCTTCTAGTACTGAATCCTGTGTAGTATGTATCATTTAGATAGTTAAATTGGTAAACTATGGTTTAGAGCGAAAATGTGACACTATGCTCTTTCTTCTTACCTGCCAGGTTCAGTAAAGTTCTTCGTCACTATTATTACCATATTTTTTGAGGAAAAGTGGAAGGTTTGCAATTAAAGAATGCACAAAAAAGTGAGAGCAAGGTAGACTTTGCCCTAAAGATCTCTTAGTTCAGTAAAAGGACTCCTACTCCATTAGTGTGTATTTAAGAAAATAAGAGAAAGAGGAGAGGATCTTCACATAAGACTAGGTCAGTTTCCAAACAGGACGAGAAGCAGAGTGTCTCTGTTTCACTATATTTCTTCATCTGCTGGTAAGTATTCCAATACTTGTCTATCTCTAACCTTATCTTTTCTTTACAGAACATGCTGTAAGGTCTGTAATTTATTACAGTATTATTTTCTAGACACAGTAAGTTATATTAGTCATCTCATTCACCTGTGAAAGATCATTCAGAAGGTGAAAGGCCTTAGAGATACGGCAAGCATTATTCTAACAAATGGTGATGAACAGCACAGTATAAATCATGTTTGTGGGCTGGATGAAATGTTCAGTGGCGAGTCTAAACATCATATATCAGAAGGGAAATTTTGTGAAACACCAAACTTCACTCCATAGGCAAAATCTTTTCAGACAACTTTTTGTGCCCAGTCTTGTAACTGTCTGATCTATTCTTGGTCATAGTAATATCTTGGTGTTAACAAAATTTGCACATTAAACTATTTGCATCTTTCTGTGTATATACTTACAATGTTATATGACAAGCCCTCATACTTCTGGTTTTTGCTGTTTAGTAATTACTGCCATAAAAATATGAAACAAAAATTTTGTATTAGTATGACAGAGGAGTTCATTGTCAGTGGCATCAGGGTTTCCTGTCACTTTCAGAAAAGAGTATTATTTTATAACAAAACTTACGCACGTAGTAAGAATATTCTATATTCATATATTATACCTATGAATATCCTATATTCATAATGTAATATGTATATTGGATGAGATTTTGAATGTGAATGTACACTTTGGTGAAAATGCAACTCAAGCAAAATCAACAACCAGTTCAGATATGCGTTTAGGGAAATATTTATTAACAGTGACTGAATAGCCTAGTCAAAATACACACTAAATGTCACAGGGAGACTTGTCCGTAGCAGTTGTGTAGGTCCAGGTGCTATTGCCCCTATCCTGGATATTAGTTTGTGGATGTTTCTGACATGATTGTACTCCATGCCGTTTCTTCCATCATATGGAGAATTCCCAATTTCACTCTAGCAAGTTAAAAAAGTAAATGTAAATTTTTCATAATTTTATCCATACACTTTATGCTGAAGTCAGAAGTGAATAATAGCCAGAACAGAGTATTTTCTTGACTTAATATATTTCTTGTGGTACCAGGACTAGCTCAGATATTTGTTTCATCACGTACTGTGTAGGAACAACTAAAGATATTTAACTTTTTCATAGTTGTATCTAAAGGCTGTGATAACTTAAAAGTCTTGATTGCTACATGCACTGTAAAATGACTTCATTTCTCTTTGGAGACCTCTAATTCTTTTGATAGGAATTTAAAACTGAAAATCTTTATCTACAAACCAGATTTTTGCTTTTAAATGTCCTCTTGTAGATTTACAGGGTAGGTAGCTTGAAGATGCATGCATGTCTTCCTGGGAAAAGACTATCTTACCTATGATGAAATAGGGTCATCTTTGTTTAAGCTGTGTGTTGGAAGAATTGTTTACCAGGCCTGAATTAGAGTTCTGTCAGGTACAAGTGTGATTCTCAATTAGTTTTCAAGTGATGTCAAAAACCACAGTTTTAAAGATGTGAATTTTTTATGTCTTCTGGGAACAAGTCAATATTTTCCCCATAAAATATATTCCTTTATGAATAATGCAATTTTACCTAAACTACAATTATCCCTCAATACATCACCATTTTTAAGTGGTGATGAAAATACTTTCTTTCTTAACTTTGGTGACATCTATTGAATAAAAGTAGAATCTAAAAGGGAGTGGGAAGGAAACCAAGAGGAACCATTCTGAAGAAAATTTTACTTCCTCACAAATCTATGCTAGAAAAGTATAAGCATTAGAACTAATGAACCCTGGTTTTCTATGATTTCCTGTCTCATGATTGATTATAGTTGATGCCTAAAAGCTTTAGCTCTGATGAAAACCCTTTCCTTTGTTTGGACATTTATAAGGGGTCTATTCCATCTCCTGATGTGGTCTAGACTCTCAGATGTCTAATATGTGTGGTCATGGTGCAGTTTTTCATTGCTACTAGTTTACTTATTTGCAGAAAACTTGACATAATAAACTTCCTTGAGACCTCTATTCCTTTGTTCAAATTTGACTGAAAAGAACTGACTTTCAAAGCTCTTGAGCCAAGGAGCAACTCTTACACATACTTAAACATGAACATAAACCTCATTTCCATAGGAAATCAGACAAGGAGTTTTATTAATAAAATGTGGTTTTATAAGTCAGATCCATTGCAAAATCCTGTGATTAAAGCATATGTTGAAAGTGGAAGAGGAATCTTTAAGAATTGCTTATATTGATTGAAAACTTAGTAACTTTCATTTCCGCTAGTTACAAATGAATCCCTACTGTACTGCTTTTCTTTTCCTGGAATCACATACTGTGGATGTGAGAGAGAGATGAGGAGAGGCAGTGTAGAGGAAGTGCAGCTCTATGCACATCCATAATATCTGTATCTGCTGTTGAAACTTACTCATGTTTGTCGTTCGTCTCCTCCAGTGCTGACGAGATCAAAGGGCTTTATTAGCTGCATTACCTTGCTGATGAACTTGTCAAGCTTATTATTTGCAAAGACTGACTGTGTACTTTTGCTTATCTTGCTTTTGCTTCAAGAGAAAGCTTGGCATCATTTTGAAAAACGCCAGTAATAATACTTTATTAAAGTAAAAGACTTCTGTGTAGGGATTTGCTCTTAGAGGTTATTATGCTGTCATTCAATCACATCCCTATTTCATTTCATTTCATTTCATTTCATTTCTTTTCTTTTCATTTCATTTCATTTCATTAAAAAGTATTAGAATAGAAGCAAACGTAAAATACATTCTGCATGTTTATAGTATTAGGCTGATACTTTTAAATCCTGAAGGCCTATTTCACGATTTGTGATATATACACTACTAATTAACTTGATTCATCTGCTTTCAAAGCAATCCTCCCTCACTTGGGAGAGCATTCACTCTCCAACTTCGTAACACTAGAGTAAATTATTTCCTCACTGTTCTGTTGTGCTTCAAGCATCCTAAACTGCTTACACAGAACCTGAATTCAACAAATGCCTACTGTTTGAATGAGTGGAATCTTTTGTTCTTTTTTATCATTCACATACAGGCACAGAGGGGTCTCTCCCAATGAAGTAGGTTCTTCAATGCAGAGGTTTAGTTGAGATAACCCATGCATTCAAGGCTGTGCCCTTTAGAGAAGTCCTTCAGACTGTTTAATGAAGCAAAGAACTGGGAAAGTACTTTGTTCTGGCAGCTTCTTGCCCCATCTTCAAAACCACGGTGTTTAACAACACACTAACGAATCCGGTTTATTGGATGGAAATACAGCACTCTTCATTACAGATGTTTTAACAAATAGTATCAATTAACAGAATGCTACAGCAACTCAGGAGTGTGAGAAAATGATTTCCAATTACAAAACTGCACTTGTGCCACTATCTATTGGATGTTGATAAGTGTGTTGAGATAACCTTTAAAGGGAAATTCTACACTGGAAAAGTGTCTGTGTTAAAATGGCAGCTGTTAAGTGAACAGATTTCTTTTGCTGTGCTGAAGTGCAAACAATGCAATACAAATTAATGCAGATTGCTTTTCAGATCCCAGACTGAATTTTTCCAAGGGTGGTATTTAGAAAGTATTTCTTTTCACTTTACATTTGTTGTATACATGCATACATACATTCATATATGTACATGTAAGGAAATTACTGATTCATAATAATTTCAGATGCCCTCCATTTAATTTTTGCACTCCTTATTTAAAACTTCACATTAAAGTGAAACTAACTAGAAACAATAACACATTTATCTGAAAGGTTAAAGACTTGGAAATTGTTACTCTTAAAGTGATACCGGTGAAACACTTTTGAAGGAAAGCAGCTTTGGCATGTATAAAACAGAACAGAGATATTCTGAAGGCATTTGAAAATTCCAGCATGAGCAAGAAGCACAAGGTTTTCCAGGCAAACATTTCTTTTCTCAATATTCAGAAAGGTTGTGAAGAAAAACACTAGTCAAACCAAAATATAGCAGATAGAGTTTATCCTATACATGACATATTAAGCACATAGTATTAGTAGTTGTTGATTATTTCACTTCAGGAGTTCATTCTCTATGTTTTTAGTAAAATGGATGTAGTTACATCAAGCATTTCATTTCCATGTCAGAGATACTACTTTTCTTTCCCACATTTAAAAAATAATAATTAAAAAAAAAGCCTGGACTGTCATTAAAAAATCTCTTTTCCATGGAGATTAATAGTACGGTATTTGTATTGATAAACCAGAAGTTTACTTCAATACTTGGCAATGCTTTGATTTGAGGATACGTCTAGCTGTTTGTGTACCTATGCATGTGTGTGTAACTAAGCATACACAGATTTTCTCAGCAGACGGCAGCAGCTTCTTCACTGCCTCTGGCTGATGGTCAGTTTAGCTATTATCCTCTTTTGCTCTTGCTATTTCAGTTCTTATCTACCACTGATATGCATGGAGATGGCTTTGAGGTGTTAATCAATAACTGTGAAATGATTAAATGTGTCTTGTGTGCCTTTGTTTTTTTCCAAATGGAAATGCCATAACTTGGTTACCAGGAAGGAAACTTGCAGATTGTGATGGTCTATCTAGAATAGTGTCTTCCCTCTGATCATCAGAAATCTGCAGAAAGTTTACAATACAAATTATCTGAAGGGTCACTACTTTTTAAAAGGGCTAGTACCTAGATTATCTGTCAAGCCTTGTGTAGAATTGCCAGCTGTAATGCATATTCAAACAAAGGATCACATTTTCATTTTTGAGTATTAACAGGTGTTTGGATTAAATGATACCATATAGCAGTGAGTTTGTTGTCCATGTTGCTTATTAAAACTGAAATAGTAAAAGTGACAAGAACATTTTTAAACATTCTGCATTATAACATAAAAATATGCAAATACATCTAATGAAATATAAAAAATGTATTTCAACTATTACAAAAAATAAGAACGCTGACTATGCTTTGAAAAAAACAGTCTCTGAAGAAGACAAAAGTACAGCACACTCCACTTCCTGGGTAACTTCTGTTTGCATAGCTTCTTTGTGGACTACCTATGCAAGCTTGCTCCAAAGAGCAGACAATATGCTAACTACCTAGAAAATCTCTAAAGAGCTCAAATGCTGTTTTATTCCCCAAGATTGCTTCTGAATCTTTCTTTATGAATGTTATATGAAGACAGTGAGGCTATATTAGCTACCTTTTGAGTTTCTCAGTCTGCCTTATAAGCCATCCTAAGATTTGTCCATGCCTAAACAGTTTGTCACTTTAAGAGTCAACTAAAGCAAACATAATCCTCTGTGATTGGATGCAGATATTCTGCTTTAAAACTGCCCAGACTAGTGAAGAGTTATTTCCTTTTGTTTTATTTTAAGAAGTGGGAATCATCTCAGTTCACAAATGCAAAGTATCTTGTATTTGTAAAGGACAACTTTATGTCAACAGAATTCTGACTCTTTTTCCTGGGGTAACTGAATTGTTGGATTGTTACAGTGTTGGATTGTTACATCCCCATGTATATAAATGCTTTCTATCAGTACAATTAGGCCAGACAGATAGAAAGCGTTCAACAACCCCATGAAATTTTGTTACCTACCTGCCATACCTTTTTAGAAGACCATTAAAATTCCTTACTGGTACTGTTTAAGGGCTCCTGATATGTTAACCTTCACCCTGTTGAATAATAATAATAAAGTCCTACTCTTTGTTTTCCACTTCTTAGCTAGCTTCTGATCTGTGACTGTTTTTTACTTCTCATCAAATGAGTACTTGATTCTTCAAAAAAATCTCAGGGGAAACTTTTTCATCATCTTTAGAAAGCCCAAATCAATTATAAGTACTGTATTTTACTTCAGTGTATCTAAAAAATTTGTGTGCGGAAACTTTTTAAGAAGCTAAAAAGCTGGTAATATACTCCAATTAATAATGACAAACAAAACAAAGCTAAAACAAAAATGAAAACCATCAGGCATTACCTCAGCACCAGTATATTGTCATTTCTGCTCTTTCTAAAATATAAATATACTCTTGGAAGTTGAAAGAGCATGGAGTAGATAAGGAGCTGTATTCTCATTTTCCCCTCTTCCCTGGGTTTTTATGAAAATCTCTTGTCCTTGTCTATGTGTTTTGGTCTCTGTTTAGATTTATGACTGGCTTTAGGTGACTTTGTGAGTATTCTGCAAACTGTAAATGGTGAATGAACCCTTCCTGAGGAATATTTCCTTTTAGATGATATGCATGGAAGTTACTGTAGAGTCTTGGTGAACTGTAGACAATGACTGCATAAAGCTCAACTTAGTGTCATGGCAGAAATGTTAGCCCATGAACTTGAACAGGTTTATTTTCTATTTTCAAGCATCCCAATTGTTAGATTTTTAGATGACTGAGTCACTGAAGATGTGACTCATCTCACCAAACCTTATATATCTAAAATGTAGATCATTACTTCTGAAATAGCTATCCAGATTCTCTTTACAACTGATGGAGAAAAAAAAAAAAAAAGGCTATTTTGAATTATTCATCACATTTAAAAGTAAATATTTAATACACATCACATAAATCATGCCCTAAAAATTCCTCTTCATTTTCTTTGTCTATACTAGAGGCTCAGACAACTAGCTTAGGTGTTGACATTTAAACAGTAGAATCCTAGAAATACAAGTGAAATCCGCACTAGAAGTCTTGTAACACTGGAGAGTAGGTAGATCATTTCTTCTCTCCATAGGGCAATTCTGAGAAAACAGAGACCTGTATATAAGAAAATAAAGATTATTTTGGTTAAAGTGGATTTGGATTCTGAAACAACCATCAAAAAAGTATTCAGTGATGGAATATGAGATATGCATGTACTCAATTTTCTAATGATAATATAAAGCAAAGTGAGAAAAAAAGAAAATTTCAGATAGTCTGCTGTTACATGATCTGCATTCTGTAAATTATTATTGGTCCCAAATCTTTTCAACTCTCAAAACAAATGTTACTCTCAGTGAAAGTAAGCTTTATTCAGCATACAATAAATGCACATATTTGATCTTCGGTCTGAGAAAGTCATTCAGTAGCATGTATTTTATGGAGATTGTTTCAGAGAAAAAACACTGTGCACACAGAACTAATGGCATACACTCTCTGCACAGAAGGGTCAAAGAGCTAAAGTACTTTGTACATCTGTACATCCAGTAATTCAATTCGTTTCATATAGTCACCTGTCGTAACTCAGATTGGAGCTTTTTATATTTCTTTTTCTTCTGATAACTGCTAACTTTATGCTTTAATTTTGTCTTAGTATTTTTAATATACTATTTTATGACTGTCAAGTCCTAGTGCACTTTTCAACATGATCAACTAGACAGTGAGCTGTGCAAAATGTCAGAGTATCAGAAATGTTCTTCTGCCCTGATAATACTTCTTTGACTTACTTGGAGCACAAATCTCACTAAAAGTCTGTAATCGTGTCATCAAGTCATACCTTGAGTGTTCCTTCCTTTATCATTCCCAGTAAAGTCAACGAGTAAAATCATTGCAATGTGTCTTATTGTTAATTGTTTCATTTTCTTTTATTTTCTGAGCCTTTGTAGAGATACAAAATGTTTCTGCCCAGATAAGTATGTTGAGATATGTCTCAGGCTGGCAGTTACATCACCTCTGTCTGCCAAGAGTGAGGCACCTGGTCCAAGATGGTAATCAAAGCTCCTTCTTTTGCCAGTGGAGAGAGAAATTACTTCCCAAACTAGATTCATCTCAACTATCTTAGGCAACTATTACTGGATGGGCTAAACCTTTCACCTGGAAGTGCCTCTCTCCCTCTGTTGATGATGGAGTCTAGATCAGACTTTAAAAACTAGCATTGATGATTCCCAGTCCATGTAATTATTTAAACTGCACTTTAAACAAAAGATATCTTGCTTGTTATTTTCTCACATCTTTTTCCTCCAGCTCTCCTTCACTGTTCCAAACCGACACACTATTAAATTCTTTACTTCCATATCTAAGCCCATCTTCTTCATAAGTATGCAACGCAACTCTATTTAATTAAGCTATGTTGATCAATAACAATGTTACAAAAAATTACAAAATATGTATGCGAAAAATAATATTTTTAGACTAAAATATACATTTGCATACTAATGAGTTTTTAACCACCTTTCCCTCCTATTTTACTTAATTTTTAGTCAACCTAATTTCCATCATCTTTTTCCTTGGTTGAACATAAATATTTAATAACCCACAGCAAAGTTAAATTGTACTAAGGAACTGTTAACATAAATTTTCAGCAACCACCTTAGAAGTACAGCACTCGAAAATGTAATAGTGTTATATCACTTAAGAAAAAGTATTTGAGTTTTCAATTTTTCATGACATTTCACAATACTGGTGTTAAGTGATTGCTTCTAAAATATGTGTTTTGACAAAAGTAATTAAAGTGTGGACATTTTGAGTTATTCTGATATTTGAAACTGAAGATTGTCTGCGTTATTACTTCTCATCCATCAATTGTTTCATTCACAGTGACCTTAAAGTTACTCCGGTGTAGTCACCTTGAAGGTGAATTCTAAAACTTTGATTAGCAGCCTGTGCCTTTTTTTTTCCCTCTGCTACTCTTTTGGCAAGTAAACTAACATGGAGGCATTACTCTTTTAGAGGTTATTAGAAGAATCTGGCAGAGATTTGATTCTTTAATCAAAGGTAACATCCCTGAGGGGAAGAAAGGAAACAAAATAAATTTCTTTAGAAAACAACACCCAGATGCATTCTCAAGTGAAAAAATATTTTGGACTAACATAAAATCTGAGTACTGAGTACTATGTCTAACTTTCTTCAGGTTATATTGCATGTTAATTGCCTGTTTTTATGTCATTTTCTGATTTGTCCATCAAAATATTGCTCAGATGCCAAACATTTAATTATTACTTGGCATCAAAAATATGCAGAGGTCTCCTTTTCCTTTATGTTTCAATGTCTTAGCTTTATTTTTTCTTGTGTTCTGTTTATTTTTGCTTTGTTACTGGAATATCTTCTAAAAATAAGTGCATTTTGTATTTTTGTTCAGGCATGTTAAGGATGTGAGTTGATTCATTCCTGTGGGAACTAACTTGATAGTTGAGACCTTGCTGTAGAAAACTATCTGATGCTTTTTTTCACCTGAACTCTGAAATTAATCTCTGCCAGCTTTAGGTTCCTCTTGACCACATAGCCCTTATGGGTCCTTGGTGAAGCCTAATACAGAAGTTCAGAAACATCAATAGGACCTGTTACTTTTCTTCTATGGATGGAAAGCTCATGAAAAGTGCAAAATGTCTCTTAACAAATGTGTTAACATTTTTTCCTTATTTTCAATGTGGTACAGTTTACACAGATGGTATAAATTGCATCAGCTCAATTTGAAGGAACTAGAGGATGGTTCTTTTTGTCAGTGTTAGCTTGATGGTTGGACTAGATGATCTGAAAGTTCCCTTCCAACCTCGGCAATTCTATGATTCCATGATTCATTCTTCATTGTGGCCTTCCCTTTCCCTTCTTCCCAATAGTCTCTCCACACTTATATGTGTATAATTTCCCCTGCTTGGAATGTCTTGGAGAGGAAGTTATGCTGACATGGTAATTTTTGTTAAAACAGGTAGAAATCTGGGTGTTGGAAGATGTGGTGTGAAGCATTAGTTTAAATGGAAATGCTTGTAGAGACACTCTGTATGAAGAAAGTACAATTAAGTCACTGCTACTAAGAAAATCATCGCATTGAAATTTGTCTCCTGTTTTTCACTGAAGGTGTTGTGAACTTTCTAGACTAATTGTAATGTCAGTATACACCATTTCAGATAAAATAGATCCCTTTATTAATATATATATAACAAAAGGGAAAGCATAATGAAACCCATATATTTTCACAATCTTACTTGAAATGTCATTAAAGATGAAATTTTAGGCAAACATGGAGAAAAAGAAATATAGTATGTCTTGAAAAAAGCTTTTGTTCTGTCTTTGTAAAGCCATAGATCAATGGGATGAAAAACAGGTTTCTTTCTCAGGTAGTCCATGCATTAAGCTGGAGTTTGCTTTATTTAAACATTTTGAAACAGGATATGTCATAATATGATTGAAAAGTCTGAAATTATGCATTTAAACTGAAAAGATAGTTCTCCCAAGATTGGAGTTACATAACATAGATCCTGAGAAAAATCTGTAGCATTTAGATTTTAAAAACTCCTGCTTCTAGAGATTGTGTTTGAATTTGTTGACTTTGACAGCCTATGACCTTGAAAGACACTTGGCTTATCCTCCATCATGCTATTTCTGTTCAGCAAGTCCTCTTCTAAAATGATATGTTCTTTCTGAATGAAAAGTAATTCTAAGCACTTCACATCTTCAACAGAGATTTGGTATTTTGTCATTTCAGCATGTCACATTGTTAAGCTACCTAATGCAATGGATCAAAATGATTCAACACTAGCTTCTGGGCTTACATTTATTGTGATGTACAATACACTAAAGATAAATGACAATTAAAACTCTCAGCCAATAGCTACACTTATTGCTAATGATTACAAATATGAATATATGTCTCAGTTATCTAGGGATGGATTATCTGTACATTGTATCAGCAGAACAATGGATATAGGCAATGCAAATTTGTTCAGGTCTGACAGGACTTATTAGTACAACACCATTCAAACCTAGTGCAGTTTCTTCCAGGAGCGTTTGCATCTTAATGCAGTGTAGCCATTCTTTGCAAAGCAAGCCTGAGTGTTTCTGAGAGTCTGGAACTGGGAGAATTAGGAACAGCACACTTACCTCAAGGAAGCAAATGGAGGTGGTGGAGCCAGACTCTTCTCAGCAGTATCTTGTGATGGAACAAGAGGCAAATGATACAAGTTAAAACACATGAAATTCAATCTGAACATAAGAAAATGCATTTTTACTGTGTGGGTGGTCAAAACCAGGAACAGGTTGCCCAGAGTGGTTGTGGAATCTGCATCCTTGGAATATTCAAAGCCTGACTGGACATGGTCCTGGGCAAACTACTGTAGCTGGACTTGCTTGAGCAGGGGGGGTGAACTAGATGATCTCAACAGATTTCCTGTAACCTAAGCCATTCTGCGTTTCTATGATTCTGTGTAAATAAACCAAAGGTGACAATTGAGCAGAACATACATACACTGGTAAATAATCTGAGACATGACAACACAGCTGAGCTGATCTGGCTTGAGTCAACAGTCTTATTCCTCACCTCCACCACCAGCACAAGTTCCAGGATTCATAGAAGGGCTGTGCAGAGCTCTTATTTTCTACATCTGTTTATAATATCTTTCTTTTTCCTAGAAATCCTACTATCAAGGTGTTTCCAATACTGAGGATCTCTCAGCCTTTCTGTTACCTCAACAAACTAAGAGCCAATTCTGAACACATTATATACATGTTGGCTTTGATTAATGTCTAAGGATCTGGCAACTTGCAGGAAGACCTATCATCTTTCTCTTCAGGTCATCTTTTCATGTCTGTATTCTATGGCAATACTCAAGGCAAGGCCAGATGACTGTCTTCTAAATTTCCCTGGTTTAGAATTCACATGCATTCATCTGGTTCAGTAGTTTTTTGAGAACTGCTAACCAATTCAGCAATTAGACAGCAAGGTATTGTTTATATTAATGTAAAAGCTTTGTTTTATAGTAGTTTCTTGCTATATTTCTAAGGATGTCTAAGCTATTTCTAGATACATTCCTTAAGGCCTCTGGTGCTCTATAAGTCTATGGCCTTGTCTGAAGTTTTTATAATAAATTTTAACATTTTAAATAAAATTTCTCAGATACCTTCTCATATGCATTCTGATCAAACCTTCCAAAAATGTTAGTCTTTAAGTACACTTTTTAAATATCCAGGGAGCAGAACTAATATTAAATAAACGACTCGTACTGTTCAATATTACTTTTGTGTGTGTGTATATTTCCAATGTGCAATAGCTATGTGTTTTCTTTCTCCGCTAGCTTTTATAGAATAAAATAAAAGAAAATAAATCTCATGCCCTCTGAGCAAAGATGATTTATTTATTTATTTATGTGGATTTCTTTTAGTCAGAACTATTTGCCTGCAGACATATTCACACCATAAATTGATGTCCCACAGCTGGGCTGGAGAAGGCCACAGAGAACTAAATATCTCATGAAATATTTCTAAAAAATTTCATGTTTTTTTTCCTTCATTCTCAGAATGGTTCATATCAACTTAATACCTTCATGTAAACTAAAACAGACTTGATAATTATTGTAAAGTGCACCTGTCAGCTCTCTGAAAAGCTCTTCTACAGTTTCAGTTTCAGAAGTGAGAGAATTGCTGGCAACGCCTCCTTTTAGCTGACCACACATGAAGGCATGTGAGGAGAGGCACAGGGAGATATTGCTGTGGACATCTGCAAACCCATGTCAGATTCAGGCTGCTTTGGGGAAATAGTTACATGTAAAGCAGTCACAATGGTGGAACAGTCTGGATGAAGGAGACATCATTTCTGCATTGATTCATCATATGTGACTTTGTAGCTGTGCCTCACCTGTGGGACGTAAGACCATTCGCTCTTTATCTTCTCATCCCAGAGAGAAGGGAACATGTTTAACAGATTCTCTGGTCTGGGTAGGCAGAATCTCTCATAGAAAGACTCTTTCATAATGTAGACCTAGTTTCTTAACAAATGGTTGGAAACAGATAGACTTCATCAATACCTGGGCTCTAATGTCAATGGGGTACTGGCTTTTTCATCAGTGCTTCTCCAGTTTTCCTTGAGAGGCATTGCACTGCTTCTTCCATAGCTTCAAAGAGATCTGTGAATTTAGGCAATGTTTATTTAGTCTTTCCATTTTATGTCACTCACAAAGAAGGCATAAATAAGTCCTAGTGTATTATTAGCATTTTGGGGTTTACTGGTATATTTTTAAGGTTCAAAACTTTTTTTTTTTTTTTTAAATCATTCTGTGTGTATCTAACTACATCATCATTATATAATTTGTCAGGACTGCAAGCAAATATGGAATATAATTAAAGATAAAACAAAGAATTTGAATGGTCACTTAGAACACATTCATGCCATCCTAAAAACAGTTAAGTCTGTGAAATAAACACTTCAAGCAAAAATGTTCAATGTGTTTAGTCTTTTTTTGTTTTCTTTAGGAATCTGCTGTTTAATGGTTAAAATGTTTTAATCTCATAGCTTGTGTTCATAATATTTACGTAAAATTAAATTTTTAAAGCTTATAGTAACACTGGACTGCAACTTTTCTTTATGTAGAAGCTTGTGATATCACAGGAATTCTTCCTTTACATCAGTATTTCACAAGTGACAATATTTATAATACCTTACATAAAAAAAGGGTTACATTTCAGAAAATATTCTTCATTTTGTTCATTTATCGCCTGATCTAATACACACTTTAGTAAATGGGAATTCTTCCAAGATGTATTGCCAAGAAGCTCAAAAGAGAAAAATTCCAAATGAAAACAAATCAAATAATGTTAACAGGATAAAAACCTGAAGCAACTTCTCAAGGAGCTTGATAGTTATTCCATCACTTGAAGTCTACAGTTGCTAAAAGTTTTTTCACTTTCAGAGCATGTTACCAAGTGCAATACAGAAGTGGAATGAGAAGAGATGGGTGAATAATGGTTCTTCTTGTCCAAGGTATCAGTAAGGGATATCCCAAGGGAATGGTGTAGAAGCAAAAGACTTCCAGGACTAGTCATTTGGTGATCAAAGGTTCATCCAAGATGGGGGAAAGTTAGATGTCTACTAGCACTGAGTATGAGGGAACCAGGGGTCTCATGCTTCATTTTGTTGTAACCATCAGGCCATTCATAGAAATATTATGCCAATATTCAAAGTGTGAGTTGGTTGATTTCTTAAGTCAGAACTTGACACACAAGAATTTTCAGTTTCAAAAAACTAATGTATATTTATTTAGTAGTAAAAATCTTTTTCATTCCTATGATAACATCTTGAAAAGGGCTGTGATCAGTAAGGCTCACTACTAGGATTCTGAATTGAAGTCTACAAACTCTTTACTATCAGAGATCAAATATTTTGAATCATCAAAGTTCTGGAAGTTCAGCTTATTAGTGAACTGATAAGACTTTTATTTGTAGTACAGCCTCTAAACTGCGGTAAGGTATTTCTTTGAGTGAAAGGTATAGAAAAAATATTGGTTGTGATTCTGTGGTGTGTCTCAAAATAAGATGTACATAACAATGACAATATTTGTTTACTTGTGTTTAATATCTTATCTTTGATATCTTAAAGTTACAACATTGACTTTCACAGTAGAAATAGATACCGATTATAAAACTGACTTTATTGAATATACTGATTTACTGATTGCAAAGTTCAAGCCTATGTTACAGTAATTCTAGTACAGCAAACAAAGGAAACACTTTGAGTTGCAGGTTTGAGACTAGTCATATAAAGCCTCTGCATGTAGAACAATGATAGAGACAGCATTACACCATATGTGGTATTCAGAGGCAAAGTAGGGAGGAAACCATGACAAGAATTCTTTCAAAGAGCCTAGGAACTGGATTGCACACTTTAGGCTATAAAAGATGAGGTCTAATTTATCATTTCTAATACTTACCCAATTGCCACTTCTGTGAAGTAGCCTAAGTAACATCTAGAGAAAGCTTCTGAGAACACAAAACCTGACTGATTAATTCTGACTGTTCTCTGCATTCAGACACCTTTTTCCCTCCTCTTGAAGGCCCTCCTATGTTTCCAGATTTCAGAGATCATTTCTCTAGGTATCATAAGAAATATCTTGTTGAGATATTTCAAAAAGAAGAAATTTCCATAGAAGCTCTCTAACTCCAAACTAAACAATTTGGCCTGGGCCTGAAACCACCAGCTGTGGATCAGACCTGCCATTCATCACATATTTGTCATTACATCCAAGTGACAGCATGAACTGGCTATAAAACCTCCAGCAGCAAACCCACAACCCTGCCAAGCCCTCTGCAGTGATCTGAACTCTGACTTTTGTGCTGGTTGGAGAGAAGGTACAAAGGCCCTGAAGATAAGCTACACAAAGCTTAACCAGGGAAGCCCACCTTCATGTTATGTCCCACCATTGAGAGCTACCACCATCAATCATATTGCATGTCTTGTAATGTCAGGGTAACATCACTCTACATACACTTCTTCTCAGTGTTTTATTCCTCATGTGTATGTAATTCTACAATTTGTGGGGTTTTAGTCAGTTATTTGGATACTATGTATCATGAATGGATACTTATTTGGATACTATGTATAATCCATGGTGAATGGAGTTAAATGCAGCTGGCGGTGGTCACAAGTGGTGTCCCACAGGGCTCGGTACTGGGGCTGGTTCTCTTTAACATCTTTATCAGTGATCTGGACGAGGGGATCGAGTGCACGCTCAGTAAGTTTGCAGACAACACCAAGTTAAGTGGGAGCATCTACCTGCTGGAGGGTAGAAAGGCTTTGCAGAGGGATCTGGACAGGCTGGATGAATGGGCTGAGACCAATGGGATG
>KZ505690.1:1637025-1731100 GCA_002844005.1 Limosa lapponica baueri
AAAAAAGACATTGAGGTGCTGGAGCGGGTCCAGAGAAGGGCAACAAAGCTAGTGAGAGGTCTGGAGAATAAGTCTTATGAGGAGAGGCTGAGGGAGCTGGGTTTGTTCAGCCTGGAGAAAAGGAAGCCGAGGGGAGACCTTATTGCCCTCTATAGTTACCTGAAAGGAGGTTGTAGAGAGGCAGGGGTCAGTGTCTTCTCCCAAGTCACAGGGGATAGGACAAAGGGAAATGGCCTCAGGTTGCACCAGGGGAGGTTCAGGTTGGGTATTAGGAAAAAATTTTTACACTGAAAGGGTTATTAAGCATTGGAATGGGCTGCCCAGGGAAGTGGTTGATGCACCATCCCTGGAGGTATTTAGATGACGGGTTTACATAGTGCTTAGTGACATGGTTTAGTGATGGTTTTCATCAGAGTTAGATTGATGGTTGGACTAGATGATCTTAAAGGCCCCTTCCAACCTAGACAATTCTATGATTCTATATTTAAACCTCATTCTATCTGTAATACATGACTCTCATTAGATTCTGGAAAGGGTCCACTGAAAGGGTTCTGCATTGCCATCATCTACAAAAATTTCTGAAACATTATGTTCCTTGGGCATCAACATAATCAAAGGAATGCAAGGAAAGGATGAAGAAACTGAATTACAGGAGTATGAGGGCAGTGATCAACCAGAAACTGATATATGGTTTCAACCAGCAAGTAAGGCTGCTCAGTGTAAACTACTAACCTCTGAGACAGCTTGTTGAGAACAGTTTAGAACAGCTTGATGTCAAACACCTATCTGTGACCTATGGAAATGCTTCTGATTCCATCATACTGCCAGGAAAGAATCTAAATTTCTTCCCATCCTTGTCCCCTACTTCCTCATTTTACAACATTGCTAATTAGCTTTTGCAGGAATGGGCATTGGTATATGGTTTTTGCAAGACAAGTTAAGGACTTCTTCATTGGCAAGGTGACCTTTTTGAGGCCAGAGAGCATCATATCTGTGCATCAACAAATTTCATACCACAATCCACCTGATAAGCAGTGCGGTCTGCAGCAAATGAAAATCAAATTCTTATTGTGTAGCCATGTGCAATCCTTTTCATTTATGAGTATCTTTGTAGGCATGTTCCGAGAGAAGACACATAAAGACGCACATATGCCTCAATTCTAGGTTAAATTAACTACAGTTTTCTGAGCCAAGCAGTTTACACTTAAGCTTTAGTGGTTTTATTTGTCAAAGGAAAGCTTTAAAATAGTAATTACAAGAGTCAGAGTACAGACAAACACAAACACGTCCTGAAAAGCTATCTCAATCCACCTCCATCAGAAGCAATTGGGAAGCCCTTGATGTTTTCTAGTGACTCTGGAAAATGAACTGCTGCTCTATACTCTCTGTTAAGCAAACTGAAGAAGGCGGTTGGACATTCCTAAATCCTTTCTTAAAGTCATCAGCAGATGTTTTATAAATTACATTCATTATCTCTGAACATCTGAAAAATAGTTGTCAAGGTAAGCAACCATTTTCTTGGTGATACAGAAAAGCAAGTGGTAACAAATGTTTTAATTAACGCCATCCCTTCTGCCAACTGCAGGGTCCATCCATTCCACCTTTAACCACTAAAATGAGAAAACTTGAAATACTTATTGAAAAATGTCTCTGCAGTAAAGAAAGAATAGCTTGTCCTTGAAAGTTTACTGCAATACTCTTGAACTATATTCAGCATGTCAGCAGTTTCTATACTCTCCCACTATGCTTAGCCTCTCCTAATCCTACCTGTGTGTACCCTCTTCTATTTTCAGCTCCTTAACACATTAAAGGAGGTCGTTCTGCCATCTATAGTACCTTACAAATGCAGCTGACTCCAGTTTTCTCATATAACTACTTTCCCTGGGATGATTGCATCCACACATTCCATAGTTTACCAGACATAGGTCTCTAACAACCAGTCTTAGGAAATGATAACGAGCAATTATGTATTTGGGCCCTGAAAAAGAACACAGAAAAAAACAAATTTTGCTTTGTCAACTGTCATTTGGCCTGTGTGGTTTTGCAACACTCCTGAACTCTTTCACATTCTGAAAATATCTTTGACGTTTTTAGCAATCTTAGAGAGAAAAAAAAAATAAATTTTCAAACTATCCTGTCTCCTGTCACACAAATTTCCTTGAGTCAAGCAAGCACTAATAAACTCCATAGGTTAACTGCACATAAATATTTCTTATCTAAAATAATCAAATATCTGATTCACCCAAAAAATGTAGAAGAACCTCCTTCTGAGATTGGAATGTGTCAAAACATCACCTTTTCTCCTTTAAAGAAATGTCAATTTATAAATATGGGGTAGATGTCAGTCTATTGGTGACAACAGCTAAACAATTAAAATCCTTATTACAAAAGTGAACACCCAAAACCACTGCTGACAAACCGTCAGTAAAAAGAGAACAACTTCTTCCTTCGGGTGTGCAATATAGATGGTAATACAATGGCTCTCTTTAACATGTAGATTTGGTGCAATCCACAGCACAAGCCATATCCTATGCTTACCATTACCCAGACCTACTAGAGAGTATTCTCGCTATCTCCTTGCCTACGCAACTAACACATGAAACTTGAGCACAGATACCTTCTTTCCAGGTCCCACAGTTTATAGTATGCAGTTTTGTTTCACACACCAATAACCCACTGCCTCAGAAAAAAATATAATCTATGTTGAGGGCAGCCAAAAAAATATAAGCGCATTTAATGAGAAGACAAGGAAAAGTTATGGACATTAGACTCATCAGTAGCTGTTAAACACAATGAATGAAATGTAATCTGTCTCAGGAAGTTCCAGGAAACTGGGAGGTTTTAAGGGGAAAAGAATCACTCTACACCTGTTCTTATATTTTTTCCTTCAGCACAAGAAAGTGGAAAGTATTTGAGACAGGATGTTGGCTCAAATGGACTTCTGAATTGATGCATTAGAGAAGTTTATGTTACATACAAACCAGTTTTCAAATCCCCATAATAAATACCAGATGGCATAAACAAAAAAAAAAAGATCTCTTGAACCCCAAAAAGGAGCACTATATTGTCTCATAATTCCTCTGGATGTCAATTCTTTCCCACCAGAAAATAAAACATTATTTATAGAAGTCTACATTGGAATAGGAAGGATGTTCAACTGTGTCCCATGTGATCCAAAGACTTGCCAGTTACCTTCCATTGCTATTATTCCAGAGTCCAGAGATGTCTTCCATTTTTTCAAGTTTTCCTGCCCATGGGTTACTCTTCAACTGGAGAGTCTGTCATGCTGATGACTGCTCACCCATGTTAACTAACATTTCCAATGTTAATTTCTCTTTTTTTTTGTTTCCTTTCCAATTTTCCTTTTATTTTAACATAGTAGCTTCCTAAGTACTCATGCTCAGGAATCCACCAGAAGTGGTCATGCTCGTACCTGAAGCATCAAACTTTCCCATTTCCCTCTTCTAACACACTCCCAAACCTGTTTTACTGATGTAAAGTCAGTCCTCCCTCTACAGATAAAGTCTGTTTCACTCAAAATAGGGCCATCATTGTCTAATTAAAACTACAATGAATCTAATGCTAAGTTTTCTGTGATTGTGCTAAAGATCCTGTGTCAAATCTTTCTCACTCCTTCTTCTTCCCTCACTTCCCAAATTTATTTTCTGACTCAGTGTAGACCCTCCCCAAGTTCAAGACACCATAGGAACCAGATTCATAACCTCAATTCCAGGTCCACATGGTCCAAATACTCCATATAAATATTTATTTATTCATATCAAAGGTGCTCAATTAGACCTTTTTTTTCTGACTTGTCTCCTGAATCTGTAGTTGTCTGAGAAGCAGGAGGAAATGATACCTTGACCTTCTTCATAGCTTGAACTAGAATCCAAGATGTGAGAGTTAAAATATCGTTTCACAAATAACACCATATACCATCTTTGTTTTTTCAAGACAGCACTCAGTAATTCAGATCTTCAGGTGGCATATATGTGTGATTTCCTAAGAGAAGGAATATGATTTCCTCAGAGACTATATTTGCCTTTATTCCACATTTGCCTATATTCATGAAGTGAAAATATTTAGGTACGTATTCAAAGGAAATAAAATCTGTCTTCTCTCCCTAGTATCCCTTATCCATCATTGTCTCACAGGAATTTAAACAAAGTTTCAAAACAGGAAAAAGATAAAAGAGCACAAAATGTAATATTTACAGTGCATTACTCATTTAATTTTCTGCATATAGGAAGAATCTACATTTTGAGAGCTAGCCAAGGTGAAGTTGCAGATCAATTTTTTCTTTTTTTTAACAGCATTTTAGGTAATAAATAGATGCTTAGTGGTGGGAATTTAAGAGAACCTGGAGGTTCTAAGTAACTATTTGGTAATTCTACTGTGCTTAAAAACTAATAAAAGACATCTACATGAGCAATGATCTTGAAGAAAGGTTGTTTGGGTTCAAAATATTATTAACCTACATTTAGACTTTCGTAAGTGCACATTATGCTGTTAAGCTTTTGAAAAACTGATATGAAAGGAATTTATTTTGTTAAAAATTAATGCATTTTGTGAACCACCTGTTCACACACTGAAAAAAAATATTATGCAGCAATTGCCTTCAGAAATACAGGTCATATGGTCAGCCCCTGAATTAATTATCTGATCAAGACTGATTAGGGTGAGACCAAATAATTGCTCATTAGCATTCAGCACCACTCTCAGGCTGCATTTTGCATGCTACAGTGTATGCTGCCCTTTTTCATTTTACTCAGTCTCCTTTTTGGGCTACACCACGTTGTTCTGCATGACTGGGAAATGAAATTGGAAACAGGAAAAGAGAAGTTTGGAGAATAAAACAGATATGACTTTATATAAAAAATTGTGCCTTACACAGTTTTACTTATTGAATGATCAAACTGCTTACAAACTATTTCTATAAATCTGTCACATACTGGTCTCTCTGGGAAGCCAACAGGAATTCTGGGCATAGAGAGTTTGCAGCATTATACGTTAATTTGTTCAAATTCTTCAAAACTAGTGTTCTATGTTTAAGTGATCCAGTTTGTAACTGGTTGAACTGTAAAGTAGTATTTCGTCTTACCCTATAGGCTTGTAACATTTTTTGTCTGAGCAGCTTAATATTGTATTTCAGTAGCCATGCCATTTAGCACTGCATGGTGCACCGTTCACTATAATCTATCACAGACACCAAGAAATCACAGCCTGATTATTTATTTAAACTCTGATTGTAAAACAGTATTTATTCTTCTCCTATAGATTTCAAAAGAACTTTTAGAAGGACCGTATTTACATGTTTGTGTTTTCAAAAGCAAAACAAAAAATTCTCTAGACCATTAAGTTCTTAAATTATCCCTTGCTTGATGTGAAAGATGTCTTCCACAGCAATAGTCACACTTAAGTGCATTTTGTAGAGGTAGAATCCAAACCATCCAAAATCATTGACATTGGTTCACAAGTCAAATGATAAAATAGAATATTTTATTTTAGACAAGACTTTTTAAAGAATCTGGCTGAGTTTCTCCACTGGGTAACCATCACTGGTCACAGGGATCCACTGCTAAATTCACCACATATTTCAAGCCCCTGTCTCAAAGTCAGACAAGTAGAATTGCGGTGCCCCTGGGCTGGCTGGATTTATGAAGTCCAAAATCTATTGCAAAACTTTAAGGCTCTGAGTCCTAATTTTGCAGTAGAAAGTCTGGAATTGCTGGCACTTCTCACCTAAACTGAGTTTCACGGGGTCTTCCAGAAACCCTGCTGGTTTATGGGGCGTCATTTTTAATAATGAGCCCAGGAAATTCCAGAGGAGTAGAAGAATACTAGTGCAGCACCAATGTCTTTGGAATTGCCTGACCAGCTAGAGCTCAGTCATTCTGGCAGCACCCCAGTTCAAGTAGTGGAGGAAAAAAAAATTCGCTTAAACTTAACTGGTACAAATTAAGACAAGATGTATTAATAATAGCTGTCAACATAATTTTAAGAAAAACAGACTGTGAGTCCTGGTATCAGTTTTTAGTGAGATTAAAAGTTTGAGACATGAAGCTATATAAATGGATGTAATATACTTAGCTTTGTAAAATATTTTACACAGTCTGACATATTGCACTTCATAAAATAACCTGACTAAAAATAGTGATAAGTCAACTAAATGATATTTATCATAAAGTAGCTAGCAATAGTAAGCCATCTTGAAATCAGGAAGGTTTTATATTGCACGGGCACCTGGTAGCAGACTTCATGCTTGTCAGCATTTTCTACAGTAGCTTTAGCAGTTTATATCATTTACTTTTCCGCTTGTGGACTACAACTATGATTCAGAAACATATGCTAAGTTAAAGGGCATGAGAAGTTTCATCAAACCCAATTGGATTTCCAATGATAGGCTAAAGGACATAAAATTTAAACTGCTCAAATGCCTAGAAGTAAATGCATGACTAAGAGTTTTGCAGAACTGGAAGCTTGCACATTTTTATCTTGGTGCATTTGTATGTGAATGCCATAAGTAAAGTATTCTGACTAATCATGTTATTCTTTGATAATTTATTACAGCCTTATTGTTAGCTGAATATCTCTTTCCACTTGACAAGTCTCCTGGGAGACTGAGATGAAGTTAGTCTTTTATGATTATCTCAAGTTTATCTTTCCAAATGCTTTTATTACAGTGATTTTGGAAGCAAGTATATTGAGGCAGAGATATTACAGAACTGTTGGACAAAATAGTATTGTCAAATACCATGTAAGTGAATTTAGGTCTTATCACAAATATCTCAGAGATCATTTAGGACTAAATAAAAAGAAGTAAATCAGTTCTTGAGCCCTAAGGCACCTTTCAATAATAATAGTAATAAATCAGAATGATAGCCTAAAACAGCCACTGATTTTTCCTCTTAATCAAATAAGATCAGAACCAAGCCATCATTCCAGCAGAAAAAGCAAAATTTAATTAGCTTATCTAACAGTGTCATTTAGTGAATCAAAAGCTTTGAAAGGTCAATGAATTTTGCCCTTATCATCTCATTATCTTCCATCACTAACAAGATATCATTAAGCAACTTCATGAGAGCAGTTAATGTAGCAACAGCCAGCAGCACTGTTATAATTTAAAGGGAAATTCCAGGCTGTTTTTAAATATCAATTTTTATTTACTTTTCATTCACAGACATCTCCTAAAGGCCATTGGAAGAAGGAAAACAAATACAGTCTTTTTACATTATTTCCATGTTTGTTTTTATTCCTGAAAAAGCCAGTAGAGCATTTTTCATCATCCTTGTTCAAACACACACACCACAAAATGCTACTGCAAGGATTATACACAATACTGCTGAAATGCATCAGTCTAACACCACTAATATGAGTACTACCTCTATATAATATCCAACACTATGAGCTGTCGCTCAGCAAAACCATTTTAGAGGTTCTTGTCCTACCCTTGCAGAGGTAAGCTCACCTCCAACTACGCATTACCTTTCCATACAACACCACATGGTCTGTTCTATAAATGGAATTGGTCAAAACAGCTGTGTTCGAGAAACAACTACTGTGCACACCAAAGATCACTTCACCCGTCTGCTTTAGCACACAGATACACAAACAGTTGAACAAGTACGTCTGAGAGGGCAGCAACCTGCGGTGAGGCAAAAGGCTGCAGTGGGAACCTCTCACTATAGATTTGCCTTCAGAGCAATTCTAATGAAGAACTGCACCCTGGAAAGTAATTTTGTGGAGTTACACTGACGACTGCTGTGAGGCAAATAGTAGCACATTAGTTAAAATAATCTGCTTACATTCCCTAAAATCAATGGAAATTTAAGATTTTCTCTTCTAAAAGCACAGAGGGAAGGCAAATAAAACAACTTGCTGAGGTTATCTGCATCAGATTGTGATCATTTTAACGTAAGGCAGATATGGATCCTAAACTACCTACTGCTGTCCCACTGAGAGGCTGTCATGGTTTCCAAAAATACATGCTCTTAGCTGAAATACCACATATGCTCTCAGCTGAGATGCTTACTTGCCGCTCCCATCCCATTCCCCGCCCCCCCCGCCTTTATTTATTGGACCTCTCTGGTTTAAATTGATTTTGCTATCTTTTTGTTCATAGAAAGCTAAAAAAAGGGCTAAGGGAATTCACATATCTTACACTATGCCGCAACAGAGTTTATATGGCAATCCTTCATTGTGAAAGGATGCAGGCTTTACAAAATCAGAAGTCTTAGCTACAATGGAAGTTATCTCTTAAAAATACAAGATCAGCAGTTTTAGACTAGATAAGAACTTCTCAGATAGGAAACCACATATCCTGGCTGATAGCAGCAAATATCTGAGTCTCTGAGACAGGTGATGAGACAGGGAAGAGTGAGTAAACTTTCCTCCTGATCCTATTCCCTGCTGTTGTTGCCACAGCCATCTCTTCTCACTTCCCATGCCCATTCCCCACGCATATTTCTCCTCTTAACCAGCCTTTCACACCCCCACCACCCTCCAAAAAATGAGAACCATGCCTGTTTCTGCAGGTGTGGGAGCAAGTGGCTTTCGTGCTGGCTTTGGGCTCTAGCAACCACTGCTGCTTCACCATCTGCTGCTTCTCTTTCGTGTCTCCAAGCAGCTGTAAGTAAAGCCACTGCATTCAGTTCACATTCCAAGCTTTTCTTAGCAACCACTAAGGCTGAAAAAGAAAATCTTTTAATGAAAACTGAGATTCTGCAGTCACTGCATCAGTACAAGATCTATGCCTGTTGACATGAATTGGACCCATCCAAGAGTCTATCTAAACCATGGTTGAGGTGAACTGAATGAGAGGAAAAACAGCTGATTAGGAATTTTCTAGCAATGTAGATATTTTTGTTGTTGTTAAGAATTGTTGATTTGCTGAAACTGAAAGGCAAGTTTTCACGAGAAGGTAAGCAGCCAGTGTCCCAGCTGGGAATCCGAGCAACATAAGAGCCTTGGATTCAGTCCTTTTGCAACCTAGCAGCCTGGAAGATGTGGTGCTCTGAGCCACTCTTCAGTCCATCGGTTTCCCACTCCAAAAACCAATCACTACAAAACTACCAGGAATAGGCAAGAATGTAAGCTATGGGGTTTATGAGGTGAGATTTAGCCATTTTATTACTTACAGGCCAAAAATAGCTGAATGCCACCAGGTTACAATAAGAACTTTTCTCAGAGTTAAACATTAAAAGGTTAATCTCAAGACTACAAATCCATAGGGTCTGGGTTGATATCTTTAGGAATTTTAACAGAGGAAATTGTGTGAGAAAGTCCATTTAAAAGTACTTATTACTGGTATGTGTAAAAGAAGTGCAATATGTTTTTTTCATGAATGCTTTTACCATCTCTGCCACTCAAAATATAACAGTATCTGTGTTCGTAGAGTATAGGGCCACATTTTCAAGTCAGAACACATATTTTTCCTGTGTCATTTTGTGCCTGATCTCACAAATAATAGAAGTGAAAGTTGAAAACCCATTTTACTAGAATGAATCTAAAATGCCATTTGAACACATGAATTTGTTTACATAAGCAATTGATAATGCAGAAAAAGAAAAAAATTAAAATGCAAATCATTGAATGAAATAATAAAAGACTCTAGAAGAGCGTGTAAGTCACAGATCCCTCAAATGTGCGAGTTCTTCTCTTTTGACAAAGCAGATGAAAAGACTTGTATCAATAATCTACCGATTAGCGCTTGCCGAGTACACATTAATGGGATAGACCATAGCAGCCCCAAAGGAAGTGTAATGATCAATTGTGGCAATAATCCACAAATTAAAGATCCCTAATAGTATGCATTCACTTGATACACTGCAAGCGTTTTGAAAGAATGTTGCATTTTATCATGCCAATGATCCATGGATTAAGGGCTCACATTTATATAGCACACTGTAATGGATTTGAGGGAGCCATTAGGGTCTATCATGTCAATGATCCATGAATAATGAGAGTTGTTGGAGAAGTATCTTTCAGTCCATGCTGCAGTGCTTCAAGGATGTATCAACGTGGCTTAAGGTTTAGCAAGTGTAATATACTTTATGTAGCATTTCTTGCACTTGTATTTACACAATGAATAATCACGGTATAGAAAGCATATGACAGCAAAAGGAAGAAGTGTTGCTTAAAGGGGAAAATAATGTTTTATTTTCTTTCAGTGCCTGAGATCAATTTCTGGCAGCAATAATCTCTTACTCCCTGCTTGGTGTTAATTCATATGGTGTTCATAATATCACTATAATCAAAAGCATGTAGGCTACAGGCAGCTTTTGCAGCATGATAGTAATGAAGAATGTCACCAAGGTGGAATCAACAGTGCTGTGAGGGGTTAGGTAATCCCCTAATAGTGAATTAAAGAGGGACTTGTTCAGTGTTATGTGAACTCCTTTCTATTTTAGTTTGAAATATTCTGATAGCACTTGATGATCACGGGGTATGCGTAACAGTAGGTGTGATAAGCTTTCTGACCAAGTCTTCCCCAAAACACCATGTCTGCGCAAAGATTTAAAAGTCATAATTAGCTTTAAAATAAATCTTGATCAAATATGGGCTCTTCCCATAGGTGTCCAAATCTTGGAAAACTACCAAGTTCATAATCTTGAGCGTGGCTGAAGGAATGTGTGAAAAAATACTTTATACATTAAGAACATTTTCTCAAAATATCTATACTAATGTGGTTCAGTGCACAGTTTATAAAGATGCTTGTCTTGAGATTCTTCCATCCATTCCAAGCTGCAATTAGCTTCCTTACCAATTACCTTCTCCTGCTCAGGACCTCCTCAAAGAAAAAGTAAAGTCTTAGCCCTGAGAACATGCAAAGAGGGAGGAGGGATACATGTCCTGCCCATGCATGGCTTGGCAATATCATCTTGCTGTCTATTTCTCAGTGACTGGCTGTCTGAATGCCTGTGGATGCTCTTGGGAAAGAAGGGACACCTTTTCTGCAGGATGCAGGTGGAGGGAGGAAAGGGGACAGAAGGAAGGAGCTGCAAGCAACATTCCAATCCCAGCTTGTTGCCACATCCAACTCTTCTGGCAGGAAGGGAAGCAGAGGAAACATTTCCTGCTGTGGCTAATGCCTTTACAGGCTACTGCAGTCTGGCTGCAGTCATGTACAGACAACTGCAGCCCATTGGATCACAACACTGGGAGCCAGCCACTGCAGCTGCTAAGTTTGGACCAGATTTGAGGGTAACTTCTTCAGACAGCATATAAGGAAATTTGAGTAGAGATCAAACAAGATGCAATGTGAGTGTTGGCAAATTCACCAGCACAGCATGTAGTGACTTCTACAGTCATTGAGTCTTAGTTCAAGCTCCATTCAGAGCAGTGGAAATCCTCCCGTTCCCATCAGAGGTTGGTTTTTTTTCCAGATGGAAAGTTATAGTTACAGCTCCAAAAGAGCTCAGCCTCTCTTTTAGAGTCAGGATTGGGAAACAGGAGATAACTTCAGCCAGTCTTTCTGGTGGACATCCTGCATACTCTCTGCCAATAGTTGCAAAAAACCAAAATTATACCTCTGGCTAGCCAACTGCCTCACTCTTCTCCCTCTTCTTTGTAGCTTGATTTCTCATTCCCTCCAGGGCAGATGGACCAGATGTAGTGGTATTGCTATACGCTCTAAAGCTAATGAATTGCACACAGAACTGAGAATTTGGCCAGGTGACAGGGCCTCATACAAGGATTTGCTTTCCCTCCACCCCAGAATGCATTCTTCTTCTTCATTTTTGAATGGAAAGGCATTACAGCCAATGCCTTGAAATGTTCTTAAAATAAGCCCTGGTTTAGTGCTACTCAAAGTAATTCAAATGAAGTATATGAATCCTTATGGGTTAAAGAAAGACTTAAATAATTTCCCACTATTTAGAATTGTTTTTTGTTATCTTTTCACATATTCATTTATCTTTCTTCAAACTATTTCTGCTGAAATAGCAATCTTTTTCTTCAGTCCTTGTCTGTTTTACCAGTTTCATCTTAAGTAAAGCCACAGCACTGAATTTGTGTTACTATAGATTGTTTCCATGGTTAGGACTGTGAAGTCATAAATATCGGATTGTGAATTCATCGCACTACCAAGCTGAGATGTGGGGTAATGAGGGAGAACATTCCTTAGACACCAATATCTTCAGCAATATCTAGTGCAATGTAAAATGTTACAGGCAGAGGAAATTGCTTTTTGTGCAGGTATTCTCTTTTCAAAGAAACCTAATTGGTATCTATAATTGCAGAACATATGATTTGCAGAAAACCTTAAAAAAGATACTGATCTTTGGCTACTTCCATTAGCATGAAGTTACAACCCAAAATACAAGGGATGTGCATAAAGGGCATTAAAGTGCAATTTCAAATGTAGTAAAGGAAGAGACAGTTTAGAGAAAAATCAGCCTGCATCACCATCTGTCACCTGCCCTCCTTGTTCGAGGCTGGAAGCTAGAACCAGGGATAAAGCTGGACTCTTTAAAAAGCATGGGCTGGAATATGTTTTTAGGTTCCAAGGTCACTAGATAGGAAGCTTGAAGTTTGCATCAGGTGTGAGCACCTAAAATGAAAGTACAGCCAGATGAAATATAGAAACAGTCCACAGAGGAGAAAATGTCCACGGAGGAGAAAATGGTCCTCAGTTTCTCTATTGCAAGATGCATACAACTAGTCTGGAATTAGATGTCATACATTTTCTGTAGACGGACACAATGTCAATTCAAGGTAGGGAATCACTTTTTTGTTCCCATGAGTTAGGGGGAATTTGTTGGAGAGGCAATGTCGTGTCAAAATTCTTTGACACTGAAAACAAGTTGAAGCTTGGTTTCCCGCTGGTTGGATCAATGCACTGTGCTGCTGTGGAAAAGCTAAAAGGGGCATGAAATTTATCCTGTGAATAACCTGTTCCTGTGGTCATGCTCAGAGCATGACAAATGAATCAGGGGATTTAGGTAGAGAAACAGTTTCCGGATCTCAACTAAGCTTAGTCAACAGGATATTTGAACTAACATTCTGTATGCTTGAATACAGGATTGCATGTGTCTAGAAGATTTAAGGTCCAAAGATGCTTATCTAGGGAGACTAGAGAGCAAGAGAGCTGAGGAATGGGGATCATTCATTTGGATTCAGATGTGCTGGTATTTCACAAGAGTGCAAACTGAATCAATTCCTGGTTCCTCTTCAACATTCCATCTTTCCAGTTCTTCTTTTTTTTTTTAGAAAATAATAATACAAACACATTCTTCTTTTTTAAGTAGAAAATGTTGAAAATCATACAAAGTGGAAAAATAAGTTCAACTACTCACAAGCCTGAAAGTCATGATTCTGGTCCAGAAACACTAAAATAAATAAAAAAAAAAGAGAAGAGAGAGAGAAAGGGTAAAAGATATCTTACAAGTAATACAAAAGAAAGGAACATTCAAAAGATACAGCAAGAGATTGTTCATTATTAATTTTAATGAATGAGAAATGTTGGTGAAAATAGAAATATGTCTGGTTTAGTGATATAGATCTGCCAGCTTACCTACTTATTGAGGGTTATTTTCAATCTATTTTAAAGGGTTTAATTTTACATAACTGCAATTCCACATTAACATATGAATAGCTTATGAACATATACTATACTAACAACTTATTCCAGTTAGGGTTTTCACAGAAATAACACAAAATACCTGTGCATGTTATTGTGAAAAAATGGGGTTACATGAACCAGTGAACATGAAGGTCACAGTGGTAGGTTCATGGTGGTCAAAACATGTCACACTTCCCCTGCCCTGTAATTCCCTGTCCTGCAGTTCTGAGATGTGGCACCAGAATCCGACAAAGGATCTGTACTTGAGTCTGTATGTGGTGGGGGTAAGAGTAGAAGGTATGCTTGGTCAAGGCATTCTATCCTGTGCCTTGCCTCTGAAGTTTTACTGTATTATCTGTAGTTACTATGGAAAACTAAAAGTAACAAGGACCATAAATTTGAGATGAGCTGTTTGTAGATGAGCAATATACAATACATAGAGCATTGAATTACTTTTCAAAGAGAAATTTAAGATTTTGTTTATATTAAAAGGGAAAAGTGACATTACCCAACTCTCCACAAAAAGTGACGGGGCAATAGCAGTCATCCATGCCCAGGCTTGCTGCATAGAAATTTGAGGCTATGTTGTGGTTTAACCCCAGCCAGCAGCTAGAACCACACAACCACTAGCAGACTCCCCCCAGTTCGGATGGGGAGAGAATCAGAAGAGTAAAAGTGGGAAAAAAACTTGTGGGTTGAGATAAAGACAGTTTAATAGGTAAAAGAAAAGCCGCACATTCAAGCAAAGCAGAACAAGAAATGCCTTCACCACTTCCCATCAGCAGGCAGGTGTTCAGCCATCTCCAGGAAAGCAGGGCTCCAGCACACGTAACAGTTACTTGTGAAGACAAACACTGTCACTCCAAATGTGCCCCCTCGTTCCTTCTTCTTTCCCCATCTTTGTGTACTGAACATGAAGTCATATGGTATGGGAAAATAAAAGGCCTTGACTGCCTATTAACTACTAAAAACACCAGTGTGCTATCAAAAGTATTTCTCATTCCAAATCCAAAGCAGAGCACTATACCAGTTGCTAATAAAAAAGTTAATTCTATCCCAACTGAAAACCACAACAGGCTAATAGTCATTTTCCGGTTGAATAAAAATGAAGAGTTGCAAAGGCACAGTTGAGAAAGAGGATACATTCCTTTCTTTGGAGATTCATCTCCAGAAGGTGGCCTCTGGGCAGCTGCTATATGTAATAAGAGTTTCATTTGCTACAGTTTGTCACTCTTGCCTCTTGTCTTTTCTCTGTGGACCTCTGAAACTGGCTGCTTCTTCTCTATAATCCTCCTTCAGGTAGTGCAAGACTGCAATTTGACCTCTTCTTTTGCTTCTGTACACCAGGTTAGACAAAATTCATTCCTTCAGCCTCTCTTGTATGTTGTGTTGTCTGGCACCCTAACCGACCGTAAGTGTCCCTTCACCAGATTCTGTCCAGTTTGTTGATATTTGTTCTATCCCAGAACTGGACAGAATATTGCAGGCATGCCAAGCAGAGGTTAATTAGCTTTTCCCTTAGCCTGCTGGCTCTTCCTAATGGAGCCCAGTATGCAGATAGACTTTACAACTTCCTATTAAATACACAGGACTTTAACATGATGATTTAATACGATGGTTTACCAGGCCTGGCTCAAAAAAGGAAAAAGTGTGATAGATGACAGTTGAGAAAAAACTTGATCTATTTGAGGCAGTTTCATAAAATTGCTCAACCAAAAGTTTTTAATTGGGACAGAAGAGAAACTCTTGCTTTCTTAGTTGAACTAAAGTCAATAGATCTGACATTTTTGTCCCAAAACTGTTTTCTATTTTCTCATCCTTACTGCAACCCTTTTCCAGCTGGATTTGAATTTTCTTGGTTTAATTTCTTAGTTGCATGGATTTTCTCTTGATATTTACCAGACAAATCCATGTGTTGGAAATGCAACAGTTATCAGCTGGGTATACAAGCACTGCATAACATTGTAGCCTTTTATCATTTCTAGTACAGAATAATCTTGTCATCATCCTAAGTGTCTAGAATATGATTGGCTTGCTATGATATAAAGACAACTCTGGAAAGTTTAGTAAATAATTGCAATTAAAAATCTTAAAAAGCTATGCATGCAGATTCTGTCTGATCTTCCATTGAAATTCCTTTTAATCCGTGATCAGTTAATGTTCCATAAAAATTAAAGGTTCCCCAACAACAAAAGAATTACGGCTCATTGCATAGAAAAATGAGCAGGGAGTACAGTTTCTTGATTAGTTAATAATAGCAAAACATTAACTTTCCCAAGGTCTTTGTCAGCTCTGAAAGCACCTCCTATTGTATAATATCCATTTATAAAAATGTACATTCAATATGTACTCTGAAAAAAAGAATATACAAAATGTGGATTTCCTGCTTCAACAAAGCTACCTAAAGTTCAGTGATACTGGCACAGTGTAGTGTGTCTCCTTCATATTAAGTTCAACAAGTACAAGACAAACACGGAACCAAACTTGGCAACTGTTACTTAAGTGTGCAATCCCTCTTCCTGGAGGGAGTTCAATGACATATAACTCCAAAGGATAATTTCTGTGAAAAATTAAATATTCCCCTGAGTAAATGCTGTAAAGGACATGTATCACTGAATGTTTCCACCTGCAAAATAATTCCAGCAGTAAGCGTAAAACTCTGAAAGTCACAACTCAATCTCTCTGAATTTCGTATTTTGGAGTATAAAGGATTGTGGGGTAACCATTTAAGTAAGAGACTACTATAATAAATCTCTCTTTATTTCCTTCATGAAATAATTCACAGACTAAATAATTTTCTTTCTGCTGAAGAGGTATTTGTGGTTTCACCGAAATTAGTAACAAAATGGGATCATATAATACTGAACAGTTTTGGGTGGGAACAAAAAAATATAGATTTGCAAAATGGAAGAGAGAGTAGTGGAGGCCACCCCTCACTACCCCTATTACCCCTAAATGGCCTATTGGTGATAGGTTCATGCAAGACATGGGTAGCTAAGGGCTTCTTAATGACAATGGGGTTTTTCTAAAAAAACTGTTTATGCATTAAGTCAACCAGTTATTGAAAGAAGCATATCCCACTTCCCCCATATCATTATGTTATTGAATAATTCTTCATTTCTCTATAGGTTAATTGCTATGCTATTTGCATGTTCTTCCAGGTGAGCTGATGAAGCAGTAGTCATCACTCCTCCTCTCCTTGGGGAGAAAAAGATGATGGGAATGAAATGAGAGAACAACAATTACAGTGCAATAGGGGGAAAGAAAGTAAGTGAGAACAAAGGAAGAAATACTAGTGAGGTTTTGATTCAATGCTTTATTTTGTATGGCTAAGTTGTATGTTTTTATAATCACACATTTTCAGTTTTCCATAAGTATGACTATCTTTTCTGCCTTCTTAGCCAAGCTCATCACCATGAAAAGAGATTACTTTAGGTGGCTTAAAGGTTGCAGAGTGCAAGAAAGAGATGATTGTGATGGACTGTCACATATCCAGCACAAGTTTCTTTGTGCTAAGTCTCAGCCTGCCTCACTTAGAAAACAGTGGGCATCATTTCAAAAGAAATTAACAAACCTGCCCCCAATTCTTTTACTGCAGATGATGGGGAACTCTGACACAGCAGACGATAACGTCCTGTTTTTTAATGCTGCACAGATATATCTGACTGTGGGTCTAATGATAAAGAATCTGCATTAGATGAAGAATTAAATATTCTGGATATCTAAACATTCTGAACATTATAATACTCTGGAATCCAAACGTTGGCTGTTATTTTTTTTGAACAAGCTATAGCACAGTGAAGTTCAGGGACAGGAGAGGGACCAGGTTCCTATTTAATCTGCCTCAGTAACCTGAGCCACAGGTTTCAAGAAATGATCATAAAGCTGAAATATATAACAGGTAGTTTGCATACGAGTATCCTGCAAAGGAGATGTATGCCTGTAACTGTTAAAAGAAAGGTGTCTCACTCAGTTTTAAACATATATGGAGCTGTAGGGAAAAGTTTTGATGCAAGACTATGTTTCTTCAGGTAAAATTTAATTTGGGATTGTTATGGATAGTAACGCATGAGCAACAAGCAAATACATTAATTTCTCCTTGCACCAATAGGGAAAAAGATCACAGCAGACCAGTAAATATAAAGCCCAGAGGTGAGAAAAGAACATATCAACCATGAAATTGTGTTAATTCAATAATTAAAGTGAGTCTCAGTTCAAATATAGGCTCTGGTTGTGTAGCAAAGATGTGACTAAACAATTGGGAATGGCAGCCCATTACACTTGTATTAATCATCAAGAGAAAAGAGTTCAGTAAATCGAACATTTTATGAACACTACAGTGTATTTAGCCCTGGACTTGATATCATCTCATTAATCAAATCTATACACAGGGAGTGAAATTTCCACCTGAGTTTAGTTTTGAGAAAGAGGTAGTGAGAAGTGAGAAGTCTTGTCTTTGTTCCCAGACGCTACAGCAGAGCCAGGTTTTGTAGTGCTCTTCCCAGCAAGGGAATGAAAACAGTGCTGTAGGGGGAAATTAATTATTATCAGGGACATTCCAGCTGGATATCTGCGTAGTTACAAAACGAACACATTTCAAGGAGTTGAGCGTTTCCTGCTGATCATGTTAGTTTCCCTTGTGCTTTAATGGTTTCAAAACTTTTATGCAAAAGCAAGTTCCTATTAGGGCTGGACAGGAATTTTGTATCTGATTTTGCGTTTTTAAATTTTCATTAGCTTTCCATGTGCAATCCCAGAGACATGCAAGACAGAGAGAGACCCCCAGACAAAATCAGCAGCCTGGTGACTGAAATCTTCTTCTGAAATCTGGATTTACCTCATGTTTCCACTTCCAATGTAAACCACCTGTTTAAACAGGCAGGTTTTGTCTGGGTTTGTCTGAGATCTATAAAAATTCACCAATGGATGTTTCGGAGAGAGATTAAAGTAGCCCACAGAGATATGATTAATATTCTCCAATGAAATGTGTTGCAACAGAGACAAGGTAGGGAGTGAACATCCCAAGAGAGTGCCTTGGCCATTTGATTGCCCAGTAGTTAGTGTTTCTTGTCAACATAAATTCTCTCCTTCACCTGAGAAGGCATCCAGATGGAAGGCTTTTATTCTTCACAACTCAGAGATATTCTGATTAAGGAAATGTCTCATTAAAGAGTTCCCAGCCATTTCCTGTTTCTAGTGTTCTCGGACAAAACCCTTCAAAATGTAATCAGCAATAAGATTAGATCTGTGACTGCCTTATTACAAGAATATTAAAGACTACACACCCATGCCACTTTTCTACTGTCTCTCAACAACCATTTTCATTATCAGCCACAAAATTTAACTGCTAAGTACAGGTGGAGGAGCCCTTTATGTTCATTATTTGCATTCATTGTAAAAAAAATCAAAATAACTCCAGCATTCAAGTATGGCCTTGCAAACGTATGGCCTTGCAGTACACAGTTGGAAATTATTGTGGCTTGCCTTAAAAGATCCTTCAATATTTTTTATTACACTAGTCTCACCATTTACACAATATTATTCAATATGAAAGTGGATCTGACTTAATTTCACAATAACATTCATGAGAAATAAAAGCTGTATGACAGAAGGGTAACTGAGGCATGAGTACACTGAAATTTGGCCTGAACAATCACTGAAACTTAAGTCTAGACCCAAAATGACAGTCCTTCATTTCCTGGTACTCTGCTTCCATGAATAGTTATATCCACCTTATGTTTCTTCTATTTAATAAAATATGTTCATGAATACCTGTGCTATTTATATATACTAACATTCTTGAATTTGTTTGAAAAAGTAAATTCTTTTTAGAAGTACAAATAAAACAATAGCTGATGAAATGTATTTTTTGGCTGATAATGAATCAGGTATTTTGACCAACCTATTAACTACTTAATTAATTATTGAAAATAGTTCCTTACCAAACCCTATGACTGTGAAATAATTTTCCATTAAGAGCTGAATCAAACTTTCATTAACTAGATACATACACTTTTTCAAATCACAAATAATTTTCTCTGCTTTCCCCCACTATATGCAAATTTTCCTACTGTTTTAAGAATCAAGTTCCCCTTAGAAGCTGATAACTAGTAGTTAATGAAAAGAACACTAGCCACAGTAAATTATCACATACACCCTTGGATCTGCTAATTTAGAACAAGCAACTATGCTGAAAATGCAACAACATATTTAAATAGTTGGTCATTTTCTCAAGACAGGTTCTGATACTTGAGGTTTTTCTTTATTTATATATTTCTTGGGAAAAAATTGATAAAACATAGGTATGTACCCTTATGAAAACAATTCTGCAGACTTAATGTTGTCAGTAGGAATCTATTATTCTTAAAATATCATTTGTTAGTGGCTTGACATTCTTTTCTTTCTGTGTTTTCCCAGGACCTAACACACAGTGAATAAGTTGTTGTTTGGTTTTGGTTTATAGGAAATATGCAGCACCAGACAATTTTTTGCCACTTAGAATTAAAACACATTTAGTATAAGGAGTTTTAGCCTGTAGTATGGGGCCCTCCAAATGGCTGCAAAGTCTTTACTGGAGGTCTGGCTGGTAAGTACCATATCTTATATTCTGTCATTATCTCCATGTTCTCTGCTGAGAACAATAGATTTGAAAGGAGTAGAAAAGGTTAAACAAAAAGTCAGTTAAACTCAGTACATTTGCACATTTTGAAAAACAAAATGTTCCTGGCGCCGTCAGGAAATTGCCCCTTGCAATTTCTGATAAAACTTGATTTTAATCAAAATTACATTTTTGTCACTAAATTACTTTTCATGTCAAAATGTCTTTATAGCAAGTCAACAAAATCTTTTTATTATTAAAAATAACTAGCAATTACAAAGTACCTCCCTAACAACTTTTCATATCATTATAAAAACATTTTTCTGCTTCATAGTGCTATTTTATTATAATAAATAGGAATTCACAGATATAGAGACTTCACTGGAGATATTAAGCTCTCTTTAATTTTAAAATATTAAGTAACAAAATTATATTATCGAAAAAAATTACTAACAAAATACATGTTTGCAGGACACAGTGAGAACTGATTTATCGTGTTTTATATTAACTGCAATTTACATTTCTTGTTCCAAAACAGATGGAGAGTAACAGTATCAAAAAAACACAAATTATTAGCAACAGCTATGACAATATTATTCAGAACTTCAAACATATGCACCTCTGTTTCACAGCAAATTAAGAAAAATAGACAAGTTGCCTATCTGATCAACTTTTTTAGGGAAAATCCAATTTAAAAAAAGCTGAAAAAAGCATAATCCCTGGTCTACAGCTTCAGACAAGACAGCTACAATATGGTATTAGCTTGTACAGATGGAAAAAAAATATTTTTCTGTTTCTTGCCATCACAGTAAGTATACTTCAAACCAACAGTCTCCAGTTTTTGATGGCTAATAGGTGGGAACCTGTTAGAATCTCAGACTTGTTTGGTTTGTTGGCTCGAACAATAAGAGAAGTGGTCCTCTGTGCCTTTGATGACCATGGTAAGAATGTGTTCCAGGGCAAAAAATATTGAAGAAGTGCTGCCTCGTGTAACAACTTCGAATTTCTGAGTAAGTAGCAGGAACATTTCACTTATGGGGCCTTTTATGCACAATAGTTAATTTTCCATTAATATCAACCAAAACTTGACAAACTTGACACACACCCCCCTACATGTCTGTGTATGTATATACACACATAAACATATATATACATATATTTCTACATATATTTCTCAAGCCATTTCTACTTATATCTGAAACCAAAACGAATAAAACAATGGAAAGAAAGGCAAAACTAAAGGTTTCTGAAGCTCTCCCAGCTATCAGAAAGAAAAATAATTTCTGCATGTTTCCTTTCAAGTGTTGGTTGATGGTTTAATGCAGCTTCTAAATTTCAGCCTACGTGAGTTATGGAAGCCTCAAGCAAGCCTCTGATCCTGTGACTCTGCATCACTCCATCACAAAGTCCTTGTAGGTATTCTACAACATATTCCTTAATGTTATTCATCAAGGAATATATTACATAAATATTCTTATTGAATATGAGGAATAAGTTGGGGTTCTGTTTTTGTTGAAAGTTATATCAATAAACATAAAGCAAAAAGGAAGTATTAAATTGGGAATTAAATTATGAAAAAAATATTGTATTTTTATATATATGTAAATTAAAGCCTTATGACAGGAGAAATGCTTGGGTGCTATTTTTGATGGGGCTCAAGGGGATTTTGTCTGTAAGTCCCCTAAGAGACACAGATATGACACTGGCATGAGGCTGAAGGCACTTTTTGCAGTGGAGTGATATGCTAGGAAAAGAGGTATTCTGGACATATTTTACAATACATCCACAAGTTGTGCCTTTAACTCTCCATCTACTAATTTACAAAATTTGAAGCATGAGATTCTTCCCCAGACATACATATTTGTCAGTGCATAGTATTACGGCACTTTTATTTTCAATATTTTCATTACTTTTTTTTTGTTTTAATCAGCTACAGGGGTTGGAAAGTAAGTTGCTCATTTGAAAGCATAAGATAAGGTCAGTTGAGATGAGATGAGATATCATGAGGGGCATCGAGGAAGCATTTGATAAATCACTTCTGTAAGCAAATCTTGTATGGGACCAAGTTCCATAGGGCAACTAGAAAGTGAGAGTTCTGTGCCTTTCAGTTGGACGCCTCTCACATGCAGAGGCTGCTGGTCTGAGCCACTTTTTCATTTCATAAACACTCATGCTTTCAGCTAGGCTCAACCATGGGCTGCTATGGACTACTGCCCTACCTAACTGCTACAACCCTTGTACAGCAAATTGCCTTGAACTGCAGGCACAAGCTATACAGCCTGCTTAAGGCTCCTCACAACTCAGAAATGCTAGTGTTTCTGCTTAAAATAAGAGACAAAAGCAAGCGAAAACATCTTTCCCTGTGCTGTTTAGTTTTAGTATACAGCTTTTACCTAATCAATAATTTTTTTTCTTATAAAACCAGGACACAGAGAAAATCTGAACTCATGTTTCATTAGTTGTCAAATATTGCCAGTCTGCCTGGATGATTATTACCTAGCAAAGTTTGTGATTACTACCTTGGTCCTTCCCCAGAAAAATACTTTTAAAAGGTTTTTGAAAACCTTATACCCCTCAAAATTCTTAATGAAAAATTGCAGAAACATTCCAGCTTATAAGGCAATATTTACTTGATTTACGTTTGGAATTTCGTATTTCTCTTTACAAACATGCCAAAAGTTACTTGACGCTACATTCTGAACCAATAAAAACTAAAAAAAAAAAAAAAAAAGACAATATTTTTAACCAAAGAAAGCAGGAAACATTTTAATAAGGATGATTTAATGATTTAACCTACCTCTACTGCTCAGTTTTAGTCATATGAGAAATACTATTAAGTCATTAAAATAATCCAAATGCTTAAAGGTAAGTCCACAGGTAACTATTTGCCAGATTTATATTTTAATTACTTTTGTTTGTTAATCTCACCACAGGAAGGTAATTCCTTCAGTTTCACTGGGGACCTTGTCTCCACGCACTTTTAGGGACACATGAGTTTCAACAGTAGAAAAGTAGTATTTTCGATAGACCCAAAACTTTTCTTAGGTCTCCTTCTTCATGACTTAAGATTAGTAGTACCTGAAAATAAGTCCTTTTTAAATAACTATGTCTTTTAATCTGATACATGATCCTTATATACTTTAATGCATGCATTATGTCAGTTTCGTATGCTTCCTCACTAAAAAGACCTTTCTTGTCTAGAAAAAATGTCATCAAAATATATTTTCCTCCAACAACAAAATCATAACCTTACTGCAAATTTTCCAATAAATTGTCTTTATTTGGCGTATTTTCACAAAAGGCATTTAGCAGCAGTACACATGACTAATAGTTTGTGCTCCCACATGAGAATGCAAAAGTTCAATGGTGAACATGGCAGAAATTAGTATGCTTAGTCATATTAAAATGTATTTTTATAAACATTCTGTGAAAGCACCATGAAGCAATACTATCTCATTTCAAGAATCAAAGTAATTTCAGGTATTATTGCCAACCATTCTGACTGGAGGAGGATGTATGTTTCAGAATGCCTTCTTCCTTCCAGGAGAAATGAAAAGGGGAAAAAAGAAAAAAAAAAGTCAAATGTGGATAAGTATTTTTAATCTTTTTCTCTAGGTGCACTGTTTCTTCAAAAGCCTTGAACTCTGTGACTCTTGATATCAGGAACACACTTACTGTATCTCTTCATTTTCCTGATCCGTGGAAGCTGCATTTCGTGATGCCTGGTTGAAGTAGCACACTCCAGAAGACACTCCCTACTCTTGGCTCTCATGGAAAGTTTTGTCTTGCTTAACTAGGTGATTATCAGCACATCTGTTACTTTATTATACTATTTATTGGCACTGCTGCTGTGTCCAAAGGCTACAATCAAAGACCAAAGTAACAGGAGCTTAGCCTAGTTCTGTGCACTACTGTTTGTACACTCCTAGCTTTGAAAATGACTATTGATCCTGACCACTTTAGTCTGAGATGTGTTTGGAATACAGATGTGTTTTTTTTTCACTAAATAGGGCAAATGCAGGTTATCTGAGCAAGTTATATACATATGCATGCACGTATGTATGTATATTTGTGTTTGGCCCACAAAATCCAATTTCTCCAGTGCATACTCACCTCCTCCAGTGACTTCACATGTAACAAACTATGTCCTTAAGTTGCTGTGCAAATTCTACATTATTTTTATGTAGCTCTTCTAGAGTAATTTATACCTACGTATTTTGTAAAATTCAGTATATCAACCATGAAAATCTTTCAACATATGATAAAAGTGTTTGGACTAAGATGTGTAATAATACATCACACATTTCCCCTCCAGGATTAAACTGTTGTTTGATTTCACAGAAGGTAAGTTCCATCAATCAGTTTGTCCTTTGCTGTCAAAAAAACAACTAGGTTTCATTCTATAAGAAGTAATCATAAAATGAACAAGCAAGAAACTTAATTCATTCAATTAAGAAGCAAGGTAAAATACCCCAATTTAAGATTTTCCCCACATAAAACGCTGAGAAGTTAATGTTGTGTGTGACTATAATTTTAAAGAAAAGATAAAAAACAAAAGCCTAAAAATACATGGGATTAAAATCTGACAAAAAACATTCATGCAGCAATCACATCTAAAGATTCCCATAATTTTTAAGGGATGCTTTTAACTGGCAAAGTTCAAAAATAACAGAGAACAAATTAAACTGTTGTAGATTTCCCAAGATTTGGACTTCCATATATCCAGTCTAAATTTGTGTTTGAAGCTTGATTTTGTGGGATTCTTTTAGACTAGAAACCCCAAATGAGAACCAGTGATTCATGGTGTGATCTCTGACTCTATGTAGTTCCATTTAGATTTATGCCAGCAAGACTGAAATTAGATCAGGAAAGAAGAAACCTGCCCGAGAAAGCAAAGAAAAACAAGAGAGCATTTGCATAGGTTTCTCCATCCCCACCCACTCTCCCTCCCTCTTTGAAAGGAAAAACAAAAAGAAAGGGGGAGGGGGCGGGGGGGAGGGAAGGTGAGGAGAAAAAGAAAAGGGAACTAGAGAGGGAGAGGCAAAGGGGGAAGGGGAGAAAGAGATTAAGGGGAAGGAAAAGGGAAAAGAGGAGAGGAAGGGGGAAGGAAAAGGGAAGGGAAAAAAAATTTCACAGCAAACCTTATGAAGCTCTCAGTATGCCTGAACTAAGTATAGAGTAATGACGCTACATTTTAGAAATAAAATTTGAATATTGAATCTAACCAGAAGTTATCATTCCAGCACTATCAGTGGGAGTTTATATAAAGAGACCAGACAAATGTTACACAATCTCTTTTCCTAGCAACACCCTGTGTCAGCTGAGATAAAGATTATGATAGTACCCAATTTAAGGCTCACTTCAGGTCAATTTAAAATTCTTTCTGAATATTTCACATCTCATTCTTAAAACCGGCAACTTCCAGTTGTGCTTCACAGGACATGAGGCAGCGCTAAGGACTCAAAAATATGGATCTCTTTTAATGAAGAATTAATATTTATTGAATATTTGGCTATAGCTATATCGGAAAATTTTAATGAATAAAATTAAATGATGGAGGAAAAGTCACGGTGGGGAAAGTGCACGCACAGCAGCATTAACCTCCAAATAGTCATGCTTGTTCAAGTTAGCAGTGACTTTCACTGTGTAATTTGCCATAGGACACTCCTGAGCACATTCTCTGATGGATGTGGCCTCTTCTCAGGTAGGAGGACGCACTTGGCTCACTGCACGTTCTGTCTGGCAATGCACTGGAGGCCTGCTGAGTCTGACTGTGCATGGTCTGTCACGTTGCCTGGTTTAAGCAAAGCTGTCCTAAAAGGTTGCAGGCTCTATGTTTGTTGACCATCAGAGTTCAGCTAGGAGAGAATTTATCTTCCTTAAATACTTGTTATCTTTGTTAGCTAACTCATCATCATTTAGGCAGCTTCAGTCCATACACATGAAGGGCACAACAGCTAATGCTGTCATGTGGACTTTGAAATGATCCATGAAGGAGAATATATGGCCATTGCTTCATAATCAGATACTAGACATGATTTACCTTTCAACGCTTTTTACATCCATAAAACCCAACTGCTGCTGCTTCAAAATCCTGCAGCTGTTTCCCCGGGGAGACTCAGTTTAGATCCTGTATCTCCTCCACAGCGCAGGATTCCTTTACCTGCCTTTGCAGCTGGTTTCACTGAGGTCAAGTGAGTCATCTAAAGTCAAACAGTGAATGAATGACCCAGAAAGATGCTGAAACCAGGCCAGGACCTTTTGAAGTTTCCTGCTGCAACTACTGAAACACACTGTCTCCCTTGAATCATTCTGCCTGTTGATCCCCACTGAACATATACATTTCCTAGTGCTACAGGAAATTAAAGTTTACATTCAAGCTGCTTTAAGAGCTAGAGTACAGTGGGAACAAACCACTTTTTTTTAGTATTATATCAATAATACTACTTCCATTCCTATACTTCAGGATATCCTTACATCCTGAGAAAAGATGGGAAAGAATACAAACCCATGTCCAAATACATCTAGCTTCACACCACAAGTCAGGATCCTAACTTTGTGGTTTTCAGATTTTTGCCTTTTATTCGCATGGATTAAATTTGACAGTGTTGTTTTCAGTTTTTCCACAACCATGACAGCTTGAGACACTTTAATTTTCTTTCAAAGAGAGGACATTGTTGTGCTTGTAAGAACCACAGTGAATCTTATTAAACAGCCCACAGCTAACTCTCTGGGCCAGATACGGCAAACCCAGTGTCAAATGTGTATCTTCCCAAATTTCATTTAAATTCTACAAAGATTTCACAAGTAAAAGCCAGCCTAGAGTCAGGTGCAATGTCCTTCATTTGTTACACACTTTCACACAGAAAGTTTAGGGTAAATAACGTGCAGTTACCTCCCAGAGGTAGAACCAAAAACAGTAGAAGAAACTAACTGACCAGAATGGTAGTATCTGTATGTCACATTTCTGTATAGAGTCAGTTTATATGTACTTAAAATGAAACAAATAATTTTATAAATGCAATAAGAAGGGAGAGAATGAAACTAAAAATGCAATTAAAAGCAAAATTTGAAACATTTATATCTCTTCAAAAACCCAGCTCTCAGCCTCGCATTTAAATTTTCTTTGCTCCATACACAATGACTCCAGATGTTTAACTTGCAAATAAGTAGGACCAGTAGTGTTTTACTTCTACCTGTGGGGAGCCAATATGACTCATATTCCATCACTTAAACACAGAACTAGTCCATTAGTTAAAATAATAGTGATGCCAAAACTTCTCATCTCCTACAGGCGCAGCAAGGGTGAGAATTTAAAAAAGGCCTGTGTACCACCCATACCTTAAGGCTTGCACTCAGCTTGGGGCAGGTGACTTTCCCACCTCTCATCTCAGCTTGTGTTTTTGTTCTGCTTTTTCTGTGTAGGTTATGTCCTGCTTAACTCCATGTGCTGTGAATCTTGATTGCTGGTAGCAAGCACTTCTGGACATCTGCTCTGAATTTACTTTTCAAATAATATCTGTATGTGTGGGGTTTTTCTTTGTAATGTTGGGGTTAGGTTGAAACTGGCAGCCTGCAGGAGGGGAGGAAAGATCAGTCTCATTTCTAATAATAACAGCTATTTACAAGCCCAGGGACCTCAGCAGGTATCACTTTCCTTCCCAGTGACATGCAGCTATCTCAGATCAGAAAACCACAGCCGTTTTTTACCAGTAACATGCGTAACAGTTTTAAACAAAGGAAATGAAACATATATTTATGCATGGCTAAAACTACAGGGCAATTCCAGGGATGCAGACTGGAATTCACCTGGAATTGAGCCAGAACACAGAGGCCAACTTCTTGCCCTGGGAAAGGGGTGATGTGCACATTTCTGTGATCACAGGTCATCAAGACTTCAGCTTTGCGCCTAGCCAAAGGGGCCTACGAATGTGGCATAGTTCACATTTGACACTGAAGAAAACATTAGGAAAAAGTGATCCAGATACCTCTGAAATAAATAGGAAGATTTCTGTGAATCATCAGTTGTTTCTTGAACTTTATCCTTGGGGCTAAAGTCGCCTTCTTTAGTTATGAGATCTGATGGGATTTCAGCCTAAGTAGTGTGGCTATGATCTTATGTCCTATAATTCAACCTGCTCCAGAAAATCTCTATTTATTGAGTGATGAATAATAGAATTCCTTAGCAGCTTCTTTTAGCTTTCACAAAAGCAAGCACAGTACTGTATGCACTGTTTCAAATGTTTTCCTTTATTTTCCCATGGTGATTTATTCTTAAAAAAAAAAAAAAAAAAAAAGACCTCACTGAGAAGTACAGTAGTTAATTCAGAGTCTCAAGTTGCCTAGAGCTATTGACTGATATATGCAAAACCTTGCCATTATGTTTTCAAAGCAGCGACAAATAGAATTAGGAGTGCAATTCCTTTGATGATACTTTGAAATTTTTTTAAAATTACCTTCCATTATTGTCTGGGCTTGATCCTGCTCCCTCAGAAACTAGTGGGAGTTCTGCCACTGACTTCAGGGGAAGGAGAATTGGGTTGTTTTCAGCACAGATTTTAAAACAAAGGCTTGAAATTGGCAGGAACAAAACACTGCCATGAATTGAGACAGCAGGTTGCCAGATGGCAGCTTTTCAGAGTTATGCAAACAAATTTGGTTTTTTCAATATAAATATTTGAAGGAAATAGAAAGAAGGGGATAATTCTTACTTACCAAAGGGTCAGATTTGAGTCTTTTAAATTTTAATTTAGTTCCAAGAGAAAAAGAATCTCTACCAACATTGTTAAATTATTGCTTCAGAAAGCACCTGAGCCTGGCTTTCTGTGACAGTTTATACTACTATACATACAGTTTTGGATGACTGAAGAAAAATAAAAATATTTGAAAAGGAAGGGATTCACACAGTTACTGGGGGAAGGAGTTTAGGAGCAATTGGTAAATTTCCAGTTGAGGAGCACGTGTTGTCTATGCAACTCAAAGAGAGAAAGAGACACCCTGAGAGTGCGTTTTAGCAAACTTAATCAAGTTAGATAGTTGAAGTTAGGTACTTTGAGTAGCCCATAATTTGCAAGTGAATTCTTCAACATATGGCTAACCATCCAGGTCCACTCAGCATGTAACAGCCAAGAGAAAAGGAAGGTCAAGTGTTCCAGAAAAACACTGATGATGGGCTTTTTGGTGTAATTTGTTTTGTTTTAAATCAAGTAACACTCAGAAAAGAGAGAAAGTGAATATAGTACAAACAACAGGAGGATTCTCTTTTTTCTTGAAAATTAACTTTGGATCTACTTAGAATGACCTATGAACAATGAAGTCTTGATTATTTTTTTTTCTATTGAGTAAAAAGGCTAAACAAGAAGAGGTATGTATACAGGTCAGAGTAAGAGAGCTCTAGGAACTTTACTCCACTGTCACAATCCTTTTTGCAAATACACCTAGCATTAAAAAGAAAAAAAAAGCACATCTGCCCTGAATTCTCTCTGCATACAGTTTCCTTCCGCCTGTGGTGAGGGGTGTGATTTTGGAATGGCAAAAGGCTTCATCTTTTAACAAATAATGAAATCCACATTCCAGTCAAATGTGATCAGCCTTGCCAGTGCAGAAGGATATTTTTATTGTTCACGTTTGCCTTCAGAGTGCCACTGCACATTACTAAGCATGTTGGCTTTTTGCCATCTCTATTTTAAGCTGTTCAAAAATCTGGGAACTGAAGAAATATCTGCCTTTGCTTTTTAAGGGGAAAAACATTATTTAGGTAAGTAAACATTTTGAATAATTTACACTAGAAAATATATGTGTTCTTAGACGGACATGCTTATTTTAGTAAAACAGAACTGACCATATCTTTGAATTAACCTCTTGTCGCTTATACCCCACTTGTATGCACTGTACTGACCTCAAAAGAAAGAAAATCGAATCAACTGTAAATTGCCTGAACAGATTTGTCTGAACTCATGGAGCAGTAAATCCTACATTTACATTAGCTATTCAATACAAGTTGGACTTGCCACACCTTCTACTCAAAAGGTCACACGGAATTTTTTATACTCACTAAAAAGAAGTAGCAGTGGGCCACAAACTTGAATTAATTCTCTGTGTATGTTTCCTAGAGCATGGAGGAAAGGAGAAGAGAATAAATGACTAGTAGAAAAGATCAGAGGAGTGAGGCGAGAAAGTGGGAAGGAACACTCTCAGGTTCTGAGGAAAGAGTTTCATTTCAGATGGATCCTTCTCTCAGCTTACTTCAGGGACTGGCATATGGCATATGCTACAGATGGATAGGCAGCGATACACGTACAGCTGTAAGGTTCTGGCACTTCTGGTCCTGGCCCAGGCTGCCAGCTGGCCAGCAGAAAGCAGGTTTGCAGGATGATTTGATTTTCCACAGCTGTCATACAAAGCACGAGGTCAAGGGAGGTGAGAAGAAGGAGGAGATGTCGTAGAGAGGGAGGGGGTTGTAGCTGACTGATCCTTGCTTATAGCACAGAGGCTGAGCTCAAACCTGACAACTAAAATAACCCAGGCAGCAACTTTCTCCATGTGCAAGCCCTTCATTTAAGTGATGTGCTAATGTAAGGTTTAGGTCTTGATAGGACTGGGCAACTCTGGAACTGTTTACTGACACACGCTGAGTACTGTACAAAATAACTAAATACCACGCAAGGTGATTCTTGTCTAAAGCCCAGTGAATATGCAAAGTAAGCTGGAGTACTCTTTTGTGAACTAAGGACTTCTTTTGTTAGTAGTTATATTGGGGAAAACTCACTTTAACACAATTCTGTGTGTTGACAACAAATAGTTTTTTAAAAGAAAGATAAATAAAAACCCTTTGTTGCTGGAACCAAAGTCAAATGCACGATCTTGTGGATGTTTCCAAAAGGCTCACATTTTTGTTAGTGTCATTTGAATAATAACTGACTGTTATTTTTCCAGAAACCTCTAGGTAAATTTGTAAGTCATTAGTAGTACTTAGGCCAAAAATCACTATACTCATTTTAATAGGATGATTTACTAGAAATACATAATTCCATGGCTATAAATTTTGATGAAATTTATCTTTTTATTAATTATTTGCAAATTTTTGAAACCAGACAGTTTTATTATTATATCAATTATGTCAAGTTATTTGAACAAACAGTTCATGTGAAATAGCCTGATAACATTACTTTATTCAAGATAGTGAGAACAAGGTTGGAGTGTGAGAAATTTCAGATTAATAGGACTAACTAAGTAACACAATGTCAGAAGAATATCAAGATGGAAAAATCCATCCAGGCTGAGAGATCTGGGGTTGTTTAGCCTGGAGAAGAGAAGGGTCTGGGGAGACCTTATTGTGACCTTTCAATATATAAAGCAGGCTTACAAGTGAAATGGAGAGAGACTTTTTACCAAGGCCTGTAGTGACAGGGCAAAGGGCAGCAGTTTTAAATGGAAAGAGGGAAGATTTAGATTGGACAAGAGAATGATGAGGGTGGTGAGACACTGGAACAGGTTGCCCACAGAAGTTGTGGATGCCCCATCCCTGGAAGGATTCAAAGTCAGGTTGGCTGGGGCTTTGAGCAACGTGACCTAGTGAAAGATGTCCCTGCCCATGGCAGTGGGGTTGCACTAGATGACCTTTAAGGTCCCTTCCAGCCTAAACCATTCTACTATTCTATGATTCTAGGAAATGCAGAACATGAGGAAAAAAACCCATACAAGATGAACTCTGAGCAGTCCATCACTCTGCAGAAAGAACATGAGGGCACGATAAGTAGTTCCACATAAGCATCAATTTAGTATTCAGAGACAGTGAAAAAATAAATTCAAATACGAGGAATTCTTAGGAAAGAAATAGAGAATAAACCAGAAAATATTCTTGAATATAGATCCATTATTCACTACTACTTTTAATTCTGTACTATTGTCAGAAAAAATACATATCGAAAAGATTCAATGAATACTAGGATGGTTGTACGGAAGTGGTATCTTACAATCTTGACTTAATAGGCTCAAATCTTCATGTCAGAAGAGGTTTCAGATCATAAGATAAATGTCTACAGAACCACGAATGGCACAGTGGTCTACAGAACCGGTACTAGCCAGAGACTCATTACTCATCGCTTTTCCAGTGCAAGAGGTGATTGCTGGTAAAAGAAGCTAGTAGAAGCTAGATTCAAAGAAGAAATAAATAGGTAGTTTTTCATGCAACACGCTGTTAACCTTTGTAGCAACCTGCCAAAGGACCTGGTCCACACAAGAGGTATATGTGGACTCAAGGGGAGACTGACCAACTACCTGAAAGAAAGGTTCATAGAAATTTACTAAATAAACAAAACACAGACATTGAAGGAAATCCTTGAGCTGAAAGTAACTGAAGACTAGGAAAGCGTTAGGAAGAAGTATTACATGTTCTTGCTTTTTTTCTCCTTCTTCCTAAGCATGCACTTAAAGGCCAGTATTGCTGAACTAGATGAATCTGAACTGTGTGGTTGCTCTTTCATTCCTATTTTGAACCTCTTGCGTTATGAATTGTACCGTGACTGGCCTGAACAATTCTCCATCAAAGAAAAAAAAATTATATTCACAAGTATTAGTAAAGGTATTTGTATCTTAACAGATTATTACAAAAGATGTGTGAGGAATGATTTGAGGAGAGAAAGGCCATTTCATAGAATCATAGAATGGTTCGGGTTGGAAGGGACCTTAAAGATCATTGAGTTCCAACCCCCCTGCCATGGGCAGGGACACCTCCCACTAGACCAGGTTGCTCAAAGCCACATCCAGCCTGATCTTGAACACTTCCAGAGTTGGGGCATCCACAACTTCTCTGGGCAACCTGTTCCTGTGTCTCACCACTCACAGTAAAGAATTTCCTCTTAACACCTAATCTAAATCTACCTTCTTTCAGTTTAAAACCATTACCCCTCATCCTATCCCTGAACTCTCTGATACAGAGATTTATTGGAACTCACAACCTAATGCTTACTCCTCTGTGATGCTACACAGAAACCTAAAACAAGAATTCAGAGATGAGCAAGCTAAGTGGGGAGGGACCAATGGTACTAGCGACAGGCAATGGGATTGTCCTGCATACTGCTCCACAAAGATCCATTACCTTAGAAGTTAGCCGTCTTCAATTTGAGGCTCATGGGCAGAACTCTTCTTCACAAGCCAAATGTGTTTTTTCCCTCTGGCAAAAAAACAGCTTTTTTTCCCCCTACATGGCCAACATTTAAGAAACACACATTCTTACTTGGTCTGGAATACAGAATACAAATTCTCAAGCAAATATGTCTTTCACAGCATGTAAAAAAAGCTTTTTGTCCCTGTTAGATTAAGTATTCAAAAGAGAGGTAGAGAATGAGATGGACTCTGAAATCTGGAAAGTCAGAGATTTGCACCAAATTGTTATACCACTAGGTGTTTCTTTATTCATTCAGTGAATAAATATGTAACCAGACTCAGTAGACAAGGCTAAAAGTGTCTCCTTCAGAATGGACCCAGATAAGAAGGAAGTGACCAGTTTTAAATTTTTCTTTCCAAAAGAAGGTAAAGAATGATCTAGAAACCGCTAGCTTTTATACTTTTTTTTTTTTCCCCTTAATAAAATGGTGTAGGCTTTGCATAATAGTGACATCTTACTTCCTTTTCTGGTTATATTTTAAGTGAACTTAGGCTTCTGAGCTTTCACTCAGGTCTGCATGTCTTGTAATAAGTAAGCAATGTGTTCCTTAAGTATCTTTCTGATACAGTGATGCCTTCAGGGAGAACTACACTCTTAGCCTGTGTTGATACTTCTGAAGTCATGGGTTTGCTCACTGGTCAAGGATCACTTGCAATGTTTAGCTGTAAATACATTCCCTGATATAGTTTTGATTCCTGTCAACTAACACTTTCTCAAACAATGCAAGCAAAATTAGGACACAGCATAGCCCAGAGAGTTTGCTACAGACAGTATGGAGGTATACAGCCATTCTAGTTTGAGGGAAGAAGTAATGTGGACATAAATGTATAAGCCTCTGGACCAGATAAGGCTCCCTGGCCTTTTTTGTTTATTAATGTAGATGAGTCTTGGGAAACCGGCCTGCACTGGTACCTGAGACCCCCTGGGAGCTCCAGGAGGTCTCACACAGAGGAGGTGCAGAGCAGGCTCCAGCATCTCTGGCCAATACAGAACACAAAGGACACGCAGCTGCAGCATGTGCATAACTTGGAAAGCTTCATTAGTCAACAATGCAAGGGAATTAACCACCCCTTCCCTTTTTTTTTCTTTTTGGCATGCATATTGCTGATGGTGACTGTGCTCTGTATTTACATAAGGGTAACTGTTTGTGATGTGTATCTATTCAGGTTTTCTTGTGCTGTTTTCTTCTTATTCCATTTTATAAAGAAAGAAAATGCTTTGATCCTCTGAGAATAACAGCAGTGAATCCCAGAAACTATTTATTGTTCTATGTACATAATGTACTTGTACATAGTTCTTTCGGAGTAAAAGAACAATAAATGATTCCTCTGTCCTTGTAAGGGAAGACAAAACTTCTTGATGAATGCCGTTAACTGCTGTTAGAACTTGTCCGCCTGCAAAATAAAACATTTGAAAAGAACTGACCTCGTTCAGATATCTTCTAACCTGCATATGGTATCTGTTTAAGACCTCATGAGATATTTCTCTAAGCACTGTGAAGGGATAGGCTTTTCCCTTCTAGAATGAATCTACAATGGCTTATGCCATCAGAGAAAAAACTTTGATGATGCGTTAACATGGCCCTGACCCAGCTGGTTGGCATGCACTGTCACTCCAAAATTCCATTAATAGGGTGCCTGAGGACATGAACTCAGTTTGACTTGAAAGCTTCATGTGTTTCAATTAAAAATGCATTTATTTAATTAATGTAGACATTAGAGACAACACTGCTTTAAAAAGAAAGACTGAATTTGATAGACTAACTTTGTCCCCGTTTTCTAAGACATCTGGGAAATATTGCTTTTTGCAAATGTGAGACTTAGGAAAGGGAGGAACTGAAATCTTGTAAATTAATAGGTAGGAGGCACTGAAGAAGATGTCAGGCCTGTTGGACTCAAAATAGTTATGTTTAGAAGGTAATAGTTTGGTTTTTTTTTACAGCTGATAAGACAGTGCTGATTTCATCTGAAGGTGCTAGAAACAAGAGGGGTTTTGGCGGCAACAGAAGAAATGTTTATTGGCATCATTTCAAGTGTAGAATCAATGTTTTCTGTAATACAATAAATGGGGTAAAATTCTACCTTGCTTACATCTGAGCAATTTCACTGAAAGGGGAATGTGAAGAGCCAAAAGAAAAATATAGCTAAAGGAAATTTCACTGAGGATGTTCCTGTTGTACCTAGTCATCATGGACCTTATTTTCAATTCTAATAAAATGTTCTGTTACTGTGACCAACTTAACTCACTTTAGAGATCATTTGCGGATGTAACACAGCGGAGTTAAGGGCCTTATTAAAATAAGATTCAGACTCCAAGTACAATTGCTTGTTCATAACTCCCGAAGGATCTAATGAAGAAGATGCCACTTCTGTCCTGCTTTTATAGATGCGGTTTTTTGATGCAGTAATAGCAGAGTTCATTTTAAATAATTAGCTGTCATGTGGATTGCAGTCACAAATGGATACATCTTTCCTAAGACACTCTGTATGGTATCCATTCTTATCAACCTAATGTAAACAGAGCTTTAGTTACCCACAGACACACCACATAGATCTTATCTAGCATAAGAATACCAAATTAGCACTGACTGATTCTTAGGTAGCTATCAGCTAGCTGGCAGCTGTGATTTTTCATATCCAGTACATCTGTTCAATACCATATGCCAAGGCTAGATCTAGGGATTTTGGCACCTTCCTCTGGTTGGACAAGTTCTTTGACATGTTTTCTCCTTGATGTGAAACCAAACAATGAATAGCTTCAATTGCATTTGCACTTAGTATTGTCTAGATTATTTATTTACTTTGAGCAGTTATACAAATGGGACAATTCTGCAATCTGATAAAAAGAGGGGAGCTTTGATACATATCACAGAATAATGATGTGTCAGAGAGTGGACACACAAGTATTGCTTTTTGAGCTGCTGTCACAAAGCTTAACCTTGCGTACTATAAAGGAAAGCTGGTAGTCTGTGAAGAAGGTTTTGTGGCCTGTTGAAAGAGATTCAAAATCCTAAGAACATAACAAACATGCAGAACATTACTAAAAGCAAATGGAACCATAAAACCTCATGGTTATCCTGACCTAGTATAGTAATGCAACAGAACAGATTAGTCATTTTAATTCTGCATATGTCACTCCTGCTTGTACCACAGACAAATCCATCCCAGCGCCAGGGATGTGATTCTCTGTTCCCTCTTAGCTGCTTTTCCCCCTAAATCTTTACCAGATCCAGAATTTGTGGAGATGAACAGTAGCTCAGAGAAGGAACTGATCCTACTAGACTATTCTAGGGGAGGCGGCAGGAAGCTGATTCTTGGAGAAGGTTGCTCCCAACAAGTTTTATTATATGGTGACTCAGAGGCTAGATCTGCCGCTAGAAAGGAGATAGGGACAAAATTTGATGACCAATCATGGAAAAAGGCAGAACAATCTCTTTTGGTAGCACTCTGCTTTTTTCCACATTAAAAAGGCCAGGTAACCATAGCCAAAATATTTCTAAGTGATAGCCACCAGAATGTCTCTTTCTGAGGGACAGAAATTGAATTAATTCAAAAGTAAAAAAAAAAAAGAAAAAAGCAATCCTATTTTTACTGGTTTTACAAATGTAAGTCTTCACCTACTGGTGACTTCACTTCACTGGAAATGTTAAATGGAAAATTCAGTTTTAATAGATTAAAAGACACTAGTTTCTGGTGGATGGTCTCAGCTGTGGATCTGAGTGCACCTACAACACTGCAGTTCTTGTGTCTGAGACCAGCCAACACCTATTGTGTGGGGACAGAAGAGGTCATAAACAGTTCTTGTGTCGGCTGAACCCCAGAGCATAATGCTGCTGCAAAGCCCAATTTGGTCATGTGGCCAGAAATGATACCTGACAATGACCTGATTAGAATAGACACAGGATACTTCTAGCGCTTCGGGACTGAACCTGCTGAATAGCGGTTGCCTTTGCACATGCTGCAGTCTGGTCTAGAGACATTCATGAATGGCAAAGCTAGGTAAAGCATCTGAATATATATTTTTTATTTTTTTTTTAATTTATTCTCCACCTGTGGAATCACCATCAGAATTCAGCAAACCCCCATCAGTTCACTCAGGTTTTTCGCATAAGCCACTGCTGTGAGAAACCTAAACCAACAAAGCAAGCGAGAGCAGACCCCTTTGGCCCTGGGAGCATCACATTTTCCTTCCCTCAAGAATGCGTACCTCAGGAAGCTAAATGTGATAGATATTAGTGCACACATTTCTTTCTATTCCATGTTTTAAGGGGATGAAATGGCACACGGCTTTTATCTTTTTTAAATTATAGCTCTTTTTATTTATAAAGACTTCAGCTTGAAAAGCTGTTAAACGTAATAAACCACATCTTTCAGAGAATATGATTACATTATTTAATCATGCCCAAAGGCAGCAAAGACACTGGGAAATAATTGTCTTTTTGTCACTCAAGCATGAAATGCCCAACATTGTTTGAAACCTAATTCTAGTAAACCTTTAATATTCTAGTTCAGAAATCCCTTGACCATGGGAAAGTACAATCTCATTTCTCAGGCTTTTAAAACAGTGTGATGAAGTATCCTAGAATGCATAAGTTGTGTTTTCTTCTCTAAATTATATTTTTTTTCAGTCTGCAAGGTTTCACTTTTTACATCAGTCTACCAAATCACAACTCCATTCATATGCTAGCATCTCCATAAGATATTCATTCATATAATTTATTCAACCTAAAAATTCCACTTTTAATCTTGCAAAAATTGCGTATGAAGAAAGCAGAATGTAGGGAACAATGCATCCAGAGCTACTGCAGTTATGGAAGCATAGGAAGACTGTGTTATTGCAATGACATTGTTTTGGGCACAACTTGTCTTTCTCAGACTAATGCCAGTTTTTCTACTAATTAGTAGGTGTTTGCAGAGCCTTTTAGTACACTTTTCTACACCATGATCAAAAGATTCACAGAATCACAGAATATTCATGGTTGGAAGGGACCTTTGAGATCATCGAGTCCAACCACAAAAAAAAAAAAAATTGTTGTATATCACAAAATCACAAGATTTTGGCACTAAAATAAATTAGCTGGTTAATGCTAATGCATTGTTTCTCATAATTAATAGGTCCAGTAAGAGAAGACACACACTAAGATGATGCTACTATAAGACCAAATGTCTCATTCTGACTCCAGAATCACAGGAGAATAGAATATGGACACTAGATATAGTGGATTAATATTTAGTACAGCTTGCCCATAAGTGGTAGACATAGATTCACATTCAGAGCTAAAGAGTGCAGTTTCACTCTTAGAATAAAAAAATAATAATAAAACTTTCCTTTAAAGTAGCAATCTGGGCACAAAGATGTCAGGGTACAGACAGCTGTAGACTGGGAAGAGAAAGGTGGCATTGGGTACAAAAGGGTTAAAGAAAATGAAGAATTCTTCGACATTTGATGTGATAGCAATGTATGTATAGTGAATCTATCTTTCAATTATCATCTAATAGGAATACAAAAAAAATCTAATCCTTTGTCTTATTCATAGTATTTTTCATAAATTTTTTTAATGAAAGAATACAGATGCTACAAGTCTACTGGTGTAAACTTGAATAGCTGAAGACATTGATATTGTGCTTCTTTTCATGGTATCTGCACACCCCTTGAAAAGCAAATTGCACACATGTAAGTACTATACTTGCAGTGGATTTTCTCCATAGGTGATAACACTTATAAGGTGTTTCAAGTACATTAAAAAAAATGCTGTTAAACAATAAAGAGTTAAAAAATAAAACCTTTGGAATATAGGCTACATCCAGTGCTTTTTATAGACTCCCTAACTGAATCAGAAGAAGTTAAGCATGGATAGAAACAAGAATGCACTCCAAATTGCAATGTGTGAGCTACTTCTCCTTTGCAGAGCTCCAGCGAAGTAACTGGGCCATTTCAGGTTGCAATTGAAAAGATCAGGGCCTAAAATAGTGCAGGTGGAACAGAGAATCCAAAATGACTTCTAACTCCTGCAAATACATGCACGGTACCTAAATCAACCAAGAAAACAGGTCACTGACTGCAGAAAAGGAAATGAAATAAAGACATGCTGGAGAAAAAAGAATAGCCATTTATTACAGTGCAGTAGTTAGACAAGAATAATGCAGAAGAAAATCAGGAGACAACAGTTTACATTCAAGATTTTAAAGATAGGGGAAAAGGTTTATTTCATGCAAGTGTCACCAAAAATAAATTGTTCCTGATCTTCAGTCTAAAATGTGGTGCAGTGCAGCATCTGAAAAGAGGGACAGGTCTCTCATCATAGATGGGTCTTTCTGAAAGCAAACAGAGGTGAGAGCACCAAACATCTTGTGAAAAGCATTGTTACTTTTATATAAATCAAACAGAGCAAATGCAAAAGAGACACTTAAAATTTTTGTGTGTTTGGGCATATTATTTTTCATTATATTCATTTAAAAGTCAACCTCTCTGGCTTTCCCGAAAGGTACTGATTAGAACCTAGGGAATGCACATCTCTTTGTATGCTAAATCCCAAGCTTTTATTTGGAAATGTCTGGACAATGTCTTTCATTATTTCTTTATGGAGGCTGTTCAGATTTACTTTGATTATGTATGTTTTTGTATATAGTCATATATACCTCTCAACAATGTTATGTTTTTAGCAGAAAAAATATATTACTGTAAATATGCATTTTTTCAAAAAGACTATACCAAATAATATTGGAAGACTATCAAGATTCTACACAGCACAGAGAATAGCTAAACTCTCTATCCTCTGTCCTCTTGGTATGCTATTTGCCTTGCCAAATACACAGTGAAACTGTAATAAAGGGACTCAGTGCGTGGATTTTAAATTAACTGACAATTTGAACTTTGAATGATCACTGTTTTGTGAATGTTTGGGGAACATGACTGCTGGATTTAAAGATGGATAAAGACAAAAACTATTCTCCTCTGACAAACCATTCTTCTAAAGAAATTGAATTGTGGTTGTGTTTTTTTTCTCAGCGGAGAAATGATACTTAATCCATCGAGATGTAAAAACTCTATAAAAGAGACTCTTTACAGGAGCACTTAGGTCACCAGGTTAAAGAAAGTGAATGGTATTCCTAATGGAAGATAAACGGTTGCCCTGTGGGGGTTTTATCTGTCATACTAATCTCAAAAAGCATCTCGTATAAAAGTAGACTTAAAGAGACTGTTAAAGCAAGCTTCGCCACTGCAGTAAACTAATACCTGTGGCTTACCGCCTCTGCCCTACACATGTGAAATGTTTAAAATGTTTGGCAGGAAGCTTTTTCCCACATTTGGCTAGGCATACTCAGTGAACCCAATGTGAGATAATCCAAAACAATTCAGGTTCAACAAAGGTTGGGAAAATATTATAGCGGACATAAAGCTTTGATGGAAAGCTTCTTTGATCTTGAGATTATAAAATACACAATTTCTAATCTGACAAATTTTTAGCTGCAAAGCAGAATATCTAAACATTCCTCTTTTGTCATAACATTTTAATCCCTTAAGAATGTGATTTAAACCATTGGGGAGCAAAGGTTACCACAAGATTTGTATGAAAGAGGAAACCTGCCTCAGACACCTAGATAGAAAAATGTGAAGGCCATTAAATTATATAACTAAATACTATCTGCAGATTGGCACTGCCAGGTCACCCTCAGTTCAAGCTGTGTCAAATATCCCTTGTTCCAAACACACTTGTTTACTGAATGAATACTGAGGCAGTTATGATCATTTTAAACTTCGGATTTGAGTTTAAAATGACCCACTTTTCCATGCATGAAGAATAGCATCTATACAATAAGAGTTTAGGTAACAAGAGCTGCGGGTTGAAGGTTGTTTTGGAGTTGGTTTTGAGGGGAAAGGCCATTGGGATTTTTAAATGTATTTATTTAGCTCATAGAAGATATTGCTTCTTCCTAGTAATCTTGCTTAGGCCCATAGCCTATGATAACTCTACTCCTAATGTAAAAATAATTATTTTAATACTTAAACCATCCTTATAAAGCATTGGCTACTTGTTAGACATAGCAATTCCTGTAAGGAAACATGATCAGCAAAAGCAAATCCAAAGTTATTGTATCAATTATTCACAGAACATGATTTAGTACTGCAAGTTGCACGTATAAATCCATGAGTCGGAGTTCATAAAATATGTTTTTAATTTCTGATAAACTACAAATCATTTAACATTAATTTGAGTACAAATCAAGTGGAGCACTAAGCAGCTTCTAATAGCTTCAAAAATCAGCTGGATCAGATCTTAACTTTTCTATCTAAAAAAAAAAAAAACACAAGCCAACTAAACTCATTTTTTCCTCCCATAAGTTGAAAGTAAAGTTCATCCTTTTTACTTGAAAAGCCAACATGTAGAAATTTAATTCCATGGTGACTTGATTTCCACAGATTCTGTACATTAGTGTTTGTCACTAATGTTTGTAGCTAAATATCTTTATCCAAACTCTATTCATTTTCCAGCTTTTTAAACAAATTGTTCCCTACCCTGTAATCACGCTTGATAAAGAGAAAAAGTCTGGGTGTAGAAGACAGGGTTTGAAATAATGACTAGAATAGGGTTTTTACAGCCATTATACAAATGAATATAAATAGTGATGATTAACACATGGAATGTCAATTTAGAAAGCATAACCAGTAAAATGTTGTAATACAAAATAAGGAAAACATGGATTTTTGTGGTAGGGTTTTTCAAAAAAAAAAAGCTTTGGCATATACTGTGTTCTCATTTGAGAGGACAGAAAACTTCCCATTCAGTTGGAAAACAGCATCTATAAGGTTGAATATCCATACTCTCAAATTCTGAAGACATCATATCAGAAAAAATAGAAATATCAGTTCCTGACAAAGCATTCCTCCTTATGTTTCTGGGCACTACATCAATTAAAAAAGTAACTGTTTCTTTGTTGGAAAAATGTACAACCACCTTCCCTAATTGCTCACAAAAATTTCACAAAAATGAATTTCATCAAAAGAATTTCACACATTTTGGTCTATCCTTATGTTGAACAAATAACACAGGTGCAAAAGGTCTTAAAGAAAGTGTGTTGGAAAGACAGATGCACACTCTCTGCACAAACCTCTTTCCTTTGGGGACAAGTATATATTTGATTAGAAACAGCTTTAAAAACAAATAGCTGCACACTTACTAATCCTTCTGGAATCACAGTGGATCTTCTCCACTTGCCTTTCAACCACAAAATGAGGTTTCTGACCCAGAATAGGGAGGCAGGGCTGTGGCTCCTAATCCACAGAAGATGAACTAAGGACTGGGTGTCCCTTGAGCTCCCTAGAATTTGCAGGATGTGACTCTGCCTGGATCCTTACCTGTTCGGGCACAGATTACATCCAGGGATTATCAGGTATTTTCCAAATGATTTCCCTAGGGTTATTTCTATTTCTTGGCAGTGTACAGTTCGGACAATTAAACTACATAGACTTCTATATAAATCTAGGATAGTGTAATAACAGACACAATTCATTTCAGAGGGCAGCACATTGACCATTAAATCCTCCCTTACCATCCTCTATGTCTCTGAAATGCTATCCATATTTCAAGATTACATGGTGTTCTGGGGCAGAAGAATTTCAGATGTGCATTTGTACACTGAAACAGCACAGTAAAAAATCCCATAACATTAAAAAATGCTTTCAGTGCATTTCCTTCACTAAACTCTATCTATAGCTAAATGGAATTGACAGAACACATGCTGTCTTCTAAAATCAGAATGAAATTTTACACAATATATCCATTAATTTTAAAACTTACTACATTTCAGCCACAAAAATTATTTACAGAGGTTTCATAAAGTATTTACATAGTGTTTTCATTAAATATGCTATTATTCATATCCATCAGAATCAAAGAACAGACACTGGGGAAAACCTGTGAGAGGGAAATGGGGAACTGAGAGAACACTTCTGCTGAAACAAGCTATATACACCCATGTGACTGATCCAGAAACAATTCAGTTGTTGCCAGTACAGCTGTCTTTGAAGTCAGCCAAACAACCACACTCTCCTGCCAAAAACAAAAAACCTTCATAATTTGGCATCAGGGTTTTGCAATTAGTTTGTCACAGTTTCAGAGCAGTTATTTTAATTTTTAAGGTTATTCTTCTCTAATTTTCAGTTCTTTATCTTATCTGTTTAATACAGAATAGTCATCACTTCCCTGACAGAAACCTCTTTTCTATGAATCTTCCTTCAAACTTGCCTTTGCCATCTGCAGTTTCTATTCTCCTTCCACTGATGTGGATGTGTCTCATCATCTGACTTTTGTATTTGCTCTCAGGATAGAACAATAAAAGAAAACCAAACCTCCTTATTTGTTAAATTCTGCTCTATCTGCAGTCTCACAGTCTCTTGAAAGATCCCTCAATGACCCTTCATTTGGCTTGATTTTTCTTGATATTTTCAGATCAGTTTTGACTTAATTTCTGCTAAATATTTCAGTACAAGGTCATAAAATTTCCCTTCTTGCAGAACATGCCTTTCTACTCTCAAACGCAGACTATTATTCCCCTCATTTGAGAACCTGACATACTCCTAAAGCACATAATAATCTTTAATGGCCACCTCTTTCCTTCATCTGAAATCTTTCCTGTCTGTTGATCTGCTGTGTAGCTATAAATCATCACTAGGATTTATATTTACTTTTACTTTATTATTCATGAAAGTTTTCTTTTTACTTAGTTCCCTTCTAGTTTTTCCTGTTCCTTTGTTTATAATTTTCCCAATTTGTTATCTCACTTGGGTATTGAATTTTGAATCCGGAGTAGTTCATAGCAGCAAGTGAAAATTAACTGCCACATTCCCTTTCTGAAACTTTCCACAAGACCAGGTTGCTCAAAGCCCCATCCAGGAGCACCTCCAGGGAAGGGGCATCAACAACTTCTCTAGGCAGCCTGTTCCAGTGTCTCACCACTCTCACAAGTAAAGAATTTCTTCCAAATGTCTCATCTAAATCTACCCTCTTTCAGTTTAAAACCATTACCCCTCATCCTATCACTCCACTCCCTGGTAAAGAGTCCTTCCCCATCTTTCCTGTAGGCCCCCATTAGGTACTGGAAGGCTGCTATGAGGTGTCCCAGGAGCCTTCTCTTCTCCAGGCTGAAAAACCCCAACTCTCTCAGCTTGTCTTCATAGGAGAGGTGCTCCAGCCTTCTGATGATCTTCGTGGCCCTCCTCTGGACCTGTTCCAACAAGTCCATGTCCTTCCTGTGCTGAGGGCTCCAAAGCTGGACATAGAAGATAAGTTAAGCTTAAGTTAACCACATCCTGGGCTGCATCAAAAGAAGTGTGGCCAGCAGGTCCAGGGAGGTGATTCTGTCCCTCTACTCTGCTCTCGTGAGACCCCACCTGGAGTACTGCATCCAGCTTCGGTCTAGTGGGAGGTGTCCCTGCCCATGGCAGGGGGGTTAGAATTCGATGATCTTTAAGGTCCCTTCCAACCTGAACCATTCTATGATTCTATGTTCAGTTGTCTAGGAAACTTCTCCTTTTCTGCCCTATTACAGCTCACTTTGTTCATCCATTCTCATCTGCTCTACCAGTTTTATATCCTTGCTGTAGGGTTAATCTCCAAAATTTTAGACTTCTTATTTAGGCAGCATTTCTTATGCTATAACATTTTAGCTCCTTATAAGGGTCCAAATCATCTTGCATAGGACTGACAGAAATGGTGCAGCATCTCTGAAAGACCTATGCCAGAAGAAATTCCTGTGAGTATCTAAATTGGCACCACACATCTCCACTTAGGCACCTGAATCATTCCCTATGTGTAAAGTCTAAGTTTGTTGTCCACACTCTCTCTGTAGTCCAGATTAAGTATTTAAAATAGGTAAAGTGGATTGCCCTCCAGAGGTGCATATTTCTGTTCATTGACTAGAAGGGAACCTACCCATCTCACTCCCAGAGAGGTCAATTTAGTGCAGAGCATCCTGTCCTCAGTGACACATCCTTCTAATCATGGGAACAGTGGGTATTACTTTCTTCTCTGTGCTTCCTGTGTGCCTGAAACTGCCCCTAATTATTGTTTTATTCCTTTTGTTTCAAGTTTAAAATGTAAACTTCAACCTTCTCTCTAGCTCATGGCTAGCTCTTACTAGTATGGCAAATCTCAAAGAAAAGAGATGGGATTTTAGTAGCAATCATAGAATTTAGCCTCCTGGATTTCCTCACTTTGAGTCTGTGTCAGAAACAGGAATGAACTCTAATACTGGCAATATAGTAGACCGAATGAAGATTAGATCCTTCTAGAAAAAAAAAAATCACTGAAAGAAAGGCATTTGAGATAGCTTAAACAGAACGAAACATATTCACATTCCTCACTTTTAGTCTGTGTCAGAAACAGGAATGAACTCTAATACTGGCAATATAGTAGACTGAATGAAGATTAGATCCTTCTAGAAAAAAAAAAATCACTGAAAGAAAGGCATTTGAGATAGCTTAAACAGAACGAAACATATTCACATTCCTCACTTTTAGTCTGTGTCAGAAACAGGAATGAACTCTAATACTGGCAATATAGTAGACCGAATGAAGATTAGATCCTTCTAGAAAAAAAAAAATCATGAAAGAAAGGCATTTGAGATAGCTTAAACAGAACGAAACATATTCACATTCCTCAGTTCACTCTGGGTAGGCTGACAGGAAGCTCTAAGGAGACAGCATTGAATTATTACTTTTTTTTTTTTTTTAAGATAGAATGTTAAACGAAGTCAACAACATTAGCCGGAGGTCAAGAAAGCCTGAATTTCAATTTGATGAGATTGACATTCAATCATTTGAAAGACCAATATCGCAGACCTTTGACTGCTCTCTCTCAGAGAGAATCAGTAGCGTAAAAGGCTGAGCATCATCCTTTCCCATTGACTTCAAATGGAAATAGAGGTGACTGCACCTTAAGTACTGAACACCTTTCAGGTCCAGGACTTCATTTGAGAGAGGAGAAAATGAAACTAAAGCTATAAGAGCAGCAGGTTGGAGATACAGTTAAACAAAATGGTCCGGGTAATAAAATGCTAGAAAATAGATAATTTCCACTAGATAGTACTTCTGTGGAGACCAGGACTTTCACGAATCCCTGAATTTGGTGTTCTTTATGTAATTATTTAATGATTAAATTACATCATTAACTAAATGTAATGATTTAAGTGGAGAATAAGATTCCTGGATTAGGGGAGTAATGTTTATTATTTCATCTGCTGTAAGGACTTCAGACTCTCTCTGGATGATTTAAACAGCATGTATACCCTAGCAGAACAAAGCTCATTTGGGGGATGTTAGGAAGTGACTGACTCTTTGTTGAGGTATTTAAAAAATAAAGAGGGTTTACAACAGTGAGTATTGGGAAGGAGAGAAGCGAGAGAATTCTAGACTATTTAGCTGTGATTTGTATATTCTCTGTCAACCTTATTTTTAACTTATATATAAATACTTCCTTGGCTGGGATGCACATTCAGATTAGGCCCAGAGCAAAACCTTTTTTTTGGACACAAATGTCCTTCTCATTTGTTTTCCTTCTTTGCAGATGATGGCATCAGTGAAACTTGCCAGAGAAACTTGTAGCAATAAGACTGAATCTAAATCTGAGACAAAGTGCCCCACATAAAAGAAACAGCCCAGGGCTGGAAAAGGTTGGTGTCAGAACTAGGCATGAGGAATATGAACAGAAGAAAGCTGAGTAGGATAGAAGCTTCATCTGGAAGGAACAAATGGATTATTTGGGAATTGGTTCAAACTACAAGGGTAGGAAACAGACTACACAGAACCTCTTGGAAGGTCTAGTGTCAGAAAATAAGAAACTAATTTGATTAGGTAAGGCTGGGTAAGCATATGTTCATGAAGAGAAAAATTCAATACTAATGCATGCAAGTCTGCAGAATGGGGATGAAAATGACATGAAAATAAAAACAGACAAACAAATAGCATGGTCAGAACAAAAGATGAAAGGGAAAGCGTACAAAAGATCTGGTAGTTACCTATATGGTTCTTTTGTAAAGATAGGCCCCTCCTATTTAGGCTGGGTGTGCCAAGAAGTTTAACAAAAGTTCATTCTCTTGAAAATTCAAGTTCCTGAAGCTTTAGTCTCATCCTTCTAAAAGTATTAATGGAATATGGCTATCATTGACTTCTGATGATATTTTCAACTGAAATGAGGCATCAGGACCAAGAAATTTAAAAAAAAAAAATAACTCACCTTTGGAAAACTGTTAACATGGGCTTCTTTAAAGAATAATGTGGATAATAAATCCACAGGTTTAAGGAAACGAAATTACAAAAGGCTATATACAAAGCTCTATCCAAAAATTAAGGCAGGCTTGTTTAATTCAGAATAAAACCCTGCCCTATCCAAGAACAATGGGGGAAAATAGTGGCTTCTGCTCAAAGTGTCCACTCGAAATGAATGACATTTCATCTCAAAACATAAAACATTGGCCATTTATCCTGGACAGGGTAAAGAAGGTGACATGGGGGAAGCTTATGAATATTAGGAGGACTCAATTAATTTATTTTTGAGCTTTTGAATTAAAAGATAATAATTACTAATAAGCTTTATTTCCTTCTTTCACTAAATCCTAAATTCCCGGTAAATTTACTTTCAACTATACTGCTATTTTCAGAGTAGTATATTCTTGCTAGTGCTTTCGAGAAAATGTTTTCTAGTGCTTAGTGTTTCCTGCTAGAAGTGAGCTGCCTCTTGTAGTTTCTCATGTAAGAGGTTCTGTTAGTTGGCAGGAAATCTAAGACTTAGGCATTGTAGTTCTGCATGCAAGTTCGTTCCAGGAATCCAGTCCTTGGCTCTTTATCTTCTTTTTTTTTTTTTTGCTACTGATCCAGAGACTTTAAATTGCTTTTTAAAAGTAATTTAATGAAGCAATAATGTTTTATTTCAGCTTTATATGCACTTGGTTAGTTTACTCGGGATACAGTTACCAAACATGACTCACCCCAGGATGATTATGTTTCTGTTTCAGCCAGGTGCAGCTAGGACTTGGCAACCATCATCCTGAAGCTGGTGTCTGTGCTAATTCTGCACTTGGTGACCTTCACGATGTGGGTGTTTGGAATGATTCTGTTGGCACAAATACAAATTCTCTCATACAACCATCTGTTCCTTGTGGAGAGGAATTTTCAACAGGTATCTGGGATGTTTCATCTACAGCATTCAGTTTTCAGCACATCTCCCATATTTATGGTAGAAAAATAAAGCCTTCACCGCCTTGAAGAAAGTAGGGCCACTAGTGGTATTTAGAGATGGGATCCTTTATCAGTCTTAAATGTAAGGGGAATTCACTGATCATCTCATCATGACACTTCAAATCAACCCCGAGGTTGAAGATCCAGAGGCTGGTCTTTGACCCCAGGGCCCTTATTATTCCCATTGTCCTACCACGTAACTCCACTTTCATAAACCAGTTCTTCCTTCTGTTTCTCATCATCCCCCATGCCTACGTGGTCTGGCTGTGTCTGAAGAATGATTAGCACATGGAAAGTTGATGGCGAAGAGTGTTCTCTAATCTAGGTGTAACATGGTGTGCCTAATGATAGCCCTGATTGAGTCTTATGCCCTGATTTAAGGAACTACAAAGGTTATTCAGAGAAATAAGTATATTTCTTAATCTGACCTACATCACACGGCCAGGGCTGGAAGAATGCTTTCAGTTTTCCCATTTAACTAGTAAGCCTAACAACTACTTCTTAACATAAACCTTAGAGGGCTCCTGTTCCACTGAATCAAATGCCAGCATCTGTGCAGCATCTGTTTTAAGACAGATATGTCAGTATAAAATGACATTTTTGCTTGCTATATGCAAGTTAGTTTCCTTAAGGTCATTACTGATTTTATACACTCTTTGGAGACTTCATACTCTTCAGAAATTCCAGCACTGTTTATCTACCACTTAACTGTACTAAAAGAGGAAGGCAACATTTTTGTATATAGGATAAAGTCTGTGTAATCTTCAAATTGAAAAAAAAATACAACTCGTTTAAATATCAAAAATCAACAGTTCTGACTGCAATAATAGATGTGCTAAGTCCGTGTGAAACATACATTTATGTACAGAAAATAAACAGAGATCCTATATGGGTGCCCAGAATTACAGATTACATGACAATGATTCTGAAACAAATATTGTCATTTATGTGGTGCACAGGGTATTTTTCAGTAATACTCAGTAATTACAGCAATTTCTCTTTTGGTACTTCTGAGACATCTTTTATTTTAGGAAGTTATCAGTTAGGGATAAATAAGTCTTTCCTTTTAATCTTTCCTGATATTCCAAGGTTAAACTAGGCTTTGTTGGTGGAGAAGGAGAGAAATTATGCTGTCTTATAGATATGACATATTTTCCAAATAAATTCTGTGTTGCGTGAACATTTAGATCAAAATACCTCATTTAATTTTAATTTGTGTTTCATGGCTTCTGTCCTCCAGTTTCGTGTGATACACTCTATACAGTGACATACAATTTTACAGTTCAATGCAAAACGACCACCAGTGTTAGCTTCTGCTGCTGTCAGACCACTTGCAGGTGCTCTGCAGAAACCCAGTATCACAGCCACTTGGTAGGGAATCTCTGTGTCCTGCTTCTTCAACTTACATTTCATAGGATCGTAGAATAATTTAGGTTGGAAAGGGCCAATGATCTTAAAGATCATTGAGTCCAACCGTTAACCTAACAATGCCAAGTCCGCGACCAAACCGTGTCCCTAAGCACCACATCTACTTGTTTTTTAAATACCTCTAGGGATGGTGACTCCACCACTTCCCTGGGCAGCTTGTTCCAATGCTTGGCAATCCTTTTGGTGAAGAAATTTTTCCTAATATCCAATCTAAATCTCCCCGGCAAAATTTGAGGCCATTTCCTCTTTTCCAAAATTTCTTTCTTATTCATATCCTATTAAAAATGTGTCACTTTATGTGTAGTTTTTCATGTATTCATTTATCATCTAATCTTTGTAGCAGTTAAATCCTGTCATATTGTTTTTGGAGAGAGCTGGCATACAGAATAATAAGCAACATAAGAGCCCAAATCAGGGAAGTGTCTCCAAGCAGTCAATGTTTTTTTTTACAGATAGATAGCAGTTCTCACTACTTCTTCTCCTAACCAGTTGGATGCAGGCCAGTTTCAGATAAAAGTTGTGCAGCTATGTCAAACACAGTGCTACGGTCAAATTATCAAGGCCTTTCAAAGTGTATGGCCCATTGAGAGTTTCTCATTTCTTACATTATTTAACTGGTTAGAAAAAGCAGAGGTTTTAGAGCCAGAAAGGTGGGGAATCAAAATCAGTCTAAGCTGCAAACCTGAGTAACTAATGATGCACATGTTCCTTATGTCCATAGCACTTCATTCCAAGTGCAGCAGTTGGGATAAAAATGTGCTGACAGTATCTTGTTCAAACTGGTGCTTCATCAAAATTCCACAAGTGATGGAATGTATTTTGCAAGTGGTACTCTACCAGCATAGAAAGCTGGGAGGTCACTGATGTACTCCTGTCGAAAGCTTTGGTTTTTTGAAAGCATCAGCCTAAGCTGTTGTTCTGCCAGATACTGAAACAAATGCTAGGTCTTGACTGTTTATGTTTGAACTTACTTCTTTTAGTGTTTAACAGTGCCTTCTAATAGCATCAAGTTTGTTGCAGAGAGACGGAGGAGGGCCTTTCTCTATTATTTCAGTCTGGAGAGAAAAAGATACTGCAGAGAACTGAATAACAGGTGAGAGGACTGGTACAGATTTTCTTTAACTGACCCATGATCATATGAAGGACAGACTCCTAGGGTAACTACCATAAAGACAGAAGAGTCATGGCACCTCCCCCATTTTCCACAAATCTGCTCATCTTTTTGCTTAAGATTTTCCTTTCTATTGACTTTTTAGCCATACCTAGTTGTACTACTGTTTCTGCAGCAACTGCTGCTTTTCAGTTCTCTTCCATCCTTTTAGCCTACTCCTTCTCCATTAAAGAATTAAAGATGAGTGTAAGAGGGGAAAATAATATAAATTGTCAACACACAAAACAGAGACCAAGAGGCTAGTCTCTTTCACAAGGTACATAGCTGTGCTGGTTACAGTTAGACACCCTGTTTTGAGCACCTACAATTCCAAATCCTACAGCTGTAGAAGCAAGAGTGAAAGACAAACCCACAGTAAGCTGTCATTGACAAGGGGAGAAGGAGAGGGGTTATCCATAAAAAAAAAAAAAAGCCAAACACAACAACAACAACAAAAAACTAACCAAATAAATTAATAAATAAAAATCCAAGTAAGACCAAAGTTTACTTGAGAATGGTGTGCAAAGCACAGAACATGAAGAAAGGCTAAATGTACTAAGATCCAGAAATATATGAAAGAAGAGTTCTACCCTTCATAATTTCCTCTGCTACAGAACCATTATTCCTGAAATCTAATCTGTTTAGCAGACAATACCATAAAATGTATGACTCCAACCTAGATGGAAAGCTTTCAATAGCACAATCAGGGAGATCAGAGAGGCAGGGGGATGCCACTGGGAGGTTTCCAGTATAAATCATATTTTATTCCACCTAAACTGTAAGCCTGCAACTATAGACTCTGTAAGCTAAACAAACTATCAACATGATCCTGGTCTGTATATGGTTCAAGACAAACAGATAAAATAAAATTAATTCACATAAATTAGCAACAACCTATTGCAGAGAGACTGCATATTCTGAAATTTCACAATACAAAGATGAACTTGTAACATAAAGACAATGGAGTACAACAGAAAAGAAAAAAAAGATGCAGTTACAATAACTAATAATCTTGAAAACTGCACTAAAGAAACTGTAGTTTAGATACCTAATTCCTGATATGCCTTATTGGCATTGTTGATCTATACAGGTTGCCTACGTGGGTATCCAAACGTGTCTGCTCACGGAACCACACACAGCAGAAGTGTCACTGCCTAGCAATTTGTCAAGATACAGCAAGGAAGAAATCTGGGTCATTTGGATAATTATCATTTGAATAATCATTATCATTCCAGACAACTCAGTCTGTTGCCTCAGGCATCTGAATAGTTTCATCCAGTCACCTCAGCCCTGTAAAGTGCAGAAAAGTATTTTGTGAACTTAACAGAACTTACAGAAAAAAAATTGTGCAAAGGAATTTTTTGAATTCCAGATACTCTAAATTTTCTATGCGTTTTCAGGACATATAAAAGTTTTATAGGGATGTCTTTTTAGTCATTACCCTTATGATTAGTAATAGCTAATAACCTTGCTGGAGATCCCATAATGTTAAACACAGCCAGGTAATTATAAAATGTTCTGCCTGAAAAGGGGAATGATCCAAATATGCAAATTTTGAACCAAGACAAAAGACAAGGAAGGAAGGAGAGTCAAAGGAAAATAGTCACTTTGCATGTTACCATCTTTCTAAGCTCACTAAGACAAGAGGTATTATAAGTTAAAAGAGAGGGTAGGAGGAAAGAAAAAAAAACAAAGTCACAAAGATCAGCAAAGAGCAAAGAGGAAGATAGGCAGAAAAAGCATCAGATTTCTTAGAGAAGCTTAGTGGCACCACTGAGCAGGAGGTAATTGTCAGTGGATAAAAAGAGCAAACTGGATGCCAAGACAGAAAGCAATGATGAAGCACCAAGCACCTTGGTTGATATATTTGTAAATCTGCAGAAGGTCTCGGAAGGAAAAAAAATTCATCCAGCTTTCCTTTTCTTGAGATAGTAATCTTCCCATGATATACATTTTGACTAAATTTCCTGACAGAAGAGAAATGCAACCAGTCCTAAAGGCTGTTAGACGAACAGAGAATTAGCTGGGTTTGTTTTGTTTTAAAACACACATACGATGTATGTCAATAAACAAGCCAATATAAAAAGGACATTGGCCCATTAAATTTATTTCTTTGGTATGGTCAGTTAAAATTAATTCTGGCACATAAGGCAGCCTGAAGCCAGATGGTACGTCATTGCTGTGCTTTGAAGTGAGAACTTAGAAAACAATGTCTTCTTCAGCCTGACCAGGAGCTAACTAAACACCTGGCTTTTTATTGAGGGAGACATAGGTATTATGGTGCTCTTGTCATGGGAGTCGTATATTAGACAAAACAATAGTCTGACTTCTATAGGGGCAGAAATGGGAAAATAGAAAGCTGTGCTCTGTTGGGTTTTGGCAGCAGGGAATTATTAGCAAATAAAAAAAATTCAGTTAACTTTCATTTAGAAAGAATTTGTATTGAGCAGTCATGAATCTGGCACAAACACTACAGTTTAACCACTTAATTTATAGCTTTTGACCATGAACTTTGCCAAAGTTTGTGCTACCCGCATAAGAATTTAAGGTCTCAAAATATTTCCAGATATATTCTTCTGGCAATCACTTTTAAAAGGAACCAGCTACCAAATTTTTAATACTTACTTGGTTCATATGAAATAGCATTCATTGCTCTGGAACTGCTATTGCAGGTATCTTGGCTGCCAACTGAAAGCACCATGCTTTTTACAGAATCACAGCATGGTAGAGGTGGGAAGCAACCTCCAGAGATCATGTAGTCCAACCACCTGCTCAGAGTTGCTCAGGGACTTTTCCAGTCAGGTCTCCACAATCTCTCTGGACAACCTGGTCCAGTGTTTGACCAGCCTTATGGTAAAAAAAAAAAAGTGTTTTCCTGTGTTTAAATACTATTTCTTATATGCCACTTTGTGCAATGTTTGCAGTGCTCCTTGCCAAAACCTGAGAAAACCAAAGAAAGCAGCAGGACAACTGCAGCATGTTAGGCAGAGCTGAGGGTGCTCAAGCCAGGGCTACCAACAGAAGCTTTCCCAACATCTGGGCTGAAATGGCAAAGTCATGTCACGCAGTGTCACCTTGTAGGGTCAAGAACTGGAAGCGGCCAAAATCTGATTCAGTCAACCATGACTTTAAAAAAAAGAAAAGAAAACAAAAACAAACAAATAACAACAACAAAAAAAGTATGAGCAATGTGTTCTGGGGTAAAGCAGTGACTAACCACCAGGACCAAAGAAAGGGGGCAGGCTCAACGACTATTGTGCAGCACATCCGGGAGGGCGAGGAGGAGGTAGGGTGGAGGGGGAGCCACAGGAGAAGGCAGTGAAGAAGGAAGGCAGCAGGAAAGGGTGATGACATAGTTTAATAGAATTGATTTATGAATCACTGACTTTGTTAAGTTAATTCCATATTCACCGTTCCCTCTGCCACTCCCCCACTCCCAATAAAGTTGTCTCTGTTCTAAACCCTTGAACTCATTGTTTGTTAGTAGGGAAGTATTGCTCATGAGGGAGACACAGACAATGTTCATTTAATTTCCCAGCTTTCCCAGGAGACTCTTGAGGGTATTATTTAAGAAGTGTTTTCAAAGGAACGTATGTATACTGGCCCTCTTTACTACCCACAGCACCTCCACCTAGACAACTTAATACATCAGTCAACATTTGCAAATCATCAGTTAATCAACAGTGAGGAAAGGTAAATTGAAATGAAATACCCTAACTGAATAATTTCATTAGCTTTGCTCTAATACAAATAGACACCCTCGGAGACGCACGTTCTCACTGGAGACCGGTAATAAACGTGTTAAGCGCATGAAAAGAAAGTGATACAATTGCAAAAGCACACATGCAGGTAAAATTTTCCCAAAGGCTGTGTGGGAGAGCGTGTAGCAGGAGCAGACATGATTTGGCTACCGTGTGTGCTACCGTAGGTGTAAGGAAGGAAGTCTCCAAATGGTGGATTTAACATGAGTCTCCGCAGCCACATTACAAAGCGCCTGGGAGTGGCTTGTCCCTCCCGGCCCCTGTGGGAATCAATCTGAGGAAGCCTGATGCTATAGAGGTGTTTCCTGTATATTGTGTGGGAAACTCAACTAAGTGCAAACTAACGGCAACAATGAGACAATAAATTATAATAAACAGGAAAAATAGCATTGGCTCCTGAAATCAATGGCTGGAGCGCATGAAACTTTCACAGCATTGATAAATGAATAAATATAACAAAAAGCATTGGGTTTTGAAAGAATGGGCAGTTTTATCTGCACTGAAAGGCTCATTTTCTGTTAACTAAATACATGTAAAAAAAAAAAGTCACTAAAGAACTTTGGCTGAGATTTTCAGTGCTGGAGAGGTGATTTAGAAAGCGGCACAAAACTCTGATTCATTTGCTTGGCCCTAAAAACTGCAGCACAGTCTGAACAAAGAGCCACCTTCTAGCAACGCCATTGCATCATGCATCCACGTCTGCTACTCAGCCCACATAAAATGATCACATCCGAAACATGAGCCACCCCTCTCTTCTGAAAAATTATGGAAAATAGCAACAACAACTGAGCTAAAAACTACTGGAAGCAACCTGCTGTCCAATGAAGAAAACATGCGATACTCTTGAGGATTAAATACTGTTTATTTTGTACACATATGCTATCTTGTTGAATTCAAAGAAGTGAGCAGTGAGAGCTGAAACGAGTGGGAGTAAAAGGCGTGTAGTACTTCAGAGGAGACGCTGAAACACCTTGCAAGCCCAAGGGAACTGCAGTACTGAGCACTTTTCATTTACTGCCCCTTTGATATCCAGGCTCTGCAAAAGAGCTTAAGAAAATGCTTAACTTCAGCTCAGGAGAGCAGTCCCAACTGATGCAAAATTAAGTCCATCTCCAGAAGGCTCAGAAACTTGTGGGGCCAAGCTTGGAGGTACAATACGTAGCTGGGATACAGCAGTAAGGTTTAGCCTGCATTAGAAGTCTCTGCCCTTCAGCAATGAAAGATCCAAGAGAATCTTATCAAAGATTTTTGAGGGGGTGTGAGCAATCTGTGTAGAGTTTACAATATGGGGGGGGGAAGAGAGAGAGAGGGAGAGGGAGAGGGAGAGGGAGAGGGAGAGGGAGAGGGAGAGGGAGAGGGAGAGGGAGAGGAAGCAAGCAGCAGCAGGCATATGGAAACAACTCCAATTATTCCTGAGTTAATTTATTTCAATTAGTTTTGGCTGAATCATGTATCAATAGAACCTTGACACAGAAGCAATAAGGTGCATAGGTTTAGAAAGAATATGCATTTTGCAAAATGAACTGGATTGCTTGTTTTCTAGTATTCCGGAATAAATTGTTGAAGACAATGCGTGATAGTGATACGCATTGTATCACTATGAAAAGTGATAAACTCAGATCTTAGTACAGTACTTGAGGCTTTACTTCTTGCAGTATATAATGAAGAATTAGTTTATTTTATCCTAGATAGCAAAAATGCCCAGTTTAATGGAAACTGGCTAACTGACACATAGAAAGCAATACTAGATGGCAATGACTCAGCTCTTGAACAGCTTCTTGTGAGCAGGCACTCAACAGTATGAAGGCATTCAGCACTGTGGTTGGAAGGGGGACAACTCATCTCAAATTAAAAAAATGATAAGAAATTTTAGGCAGTAAATACTGTAAGAGGGTGCATAAAGTTTGGTTTCACAGAGAGAGGCAGCCTTCAATGGGAAAGGAAAGTAATTGCACCGCTCTTGTCACTCTGCAGAGTGCTGTGTTCAGATCTGGGTACCTCATCACTGATACATGTAGAGTACTCTAAAAGAAGCATTAAAAACAGTTAAGAACATGCAAGGAATGGTTTAAAAAAATAACAGAGTTAAATATGTCTAAGCTTGGCTAAGGCAGTAGAACACAATAGCAACCCCTAAATATTTGAACAACAAAGAAAGAGAAAACTTAGCAACAAGGGAAATAACCAGATTAACTGCAAAGTACAGAAAAGTGTTCTTAAATAGAGATATATTCATGTCTGGACTACAAATGAAGAAAGTCTATCAGCAAGCACATTCAAAGTTAGATTGGACAAAATGCTAGTAAAAATATAATAAAGAGTTGTTCTACGATAACAGCTTGATCCGCTTCATGCTCATCTCTTTCAAAGAACCTAAACCTCAGAATAAATAAAATCCACCACCTACCTTTTAACTTCTTAATATTAAAGTTATTAATTTAAGAAATTCTGGGAGTTTTTCCATTTAGCATAAACAATCTTCACTGGTTCACTATATATAAGTAAGTTGTTGTAACGGAAGAGATGTGTTAACAGTCCGACAACTACCCTGAAAAGCTGGTCAGCTTCGTATTAACCATTATCCTAAACAGCTCGTACATCTCTAAGTGCTTCCCATATTAAACCATATGAAGAAAATATAGTACTGTATAAACAACATCCAACTGCAACTGCAAAGGTAACCATTGCGGCTGGGAGACTGAGCAGTAGAGGGCAGCATCGACTAGGAGTAACTGCAGATTTGCAAGGCCCAGAAAATACCGTGGATTTGTACGAGGTGGAGACGGAGATCTTTAAGGCTAAATGCATGCTGATCTCTCTTACGTGTGATGCCCAGTATATTTGAAACCACGGGAAGTTGTTACCAGCCCTTCATCAAAGAGTATCCCCAGCCTCTGTCATGGCCAGTCTGTGCTATATTCCTTTTCCAAGGTGACCTCACCTGGCGTGTCAGCTAATGTTTGCGCTGCAAGGATTGCAGCACGTACTTCATAGTTTCTCAGGTCACCTTCCTTTCTACCTCTAGCTTTCCCCCCTACCTTCTGCCTGATCCTAATCTGTAGGCAAAAATATCTTAGGATTTACTGGGATAAAATTTGAAAATTTATTTTCTTGGTTAAAAGTACAGGAAAATGAAGGTGGAACTTAATTTAAAAGTATGTTTATTTGGTGACAGTCTAGTGCAGTTGTATTTTTTTACATGATCCTTCCTTCAAGTCTTTTCACAGACTAAAGACACAGGATCTGGAAAATGTCCCCTCAGGAACTGCATGAAAATCTTACCTCAGTGGCTGTATACTCCTGTCATCTCCTCTCCTAGATCTTTCCTTTGACTGTCTGGGCCCGATTTTTGCCTACCTTTTGTTTTATCCTCTGTAATGCTTTTGGCTCAGAACACAGTCTGTGTCCTACGGCCTTCAACTCTTTTCTTCCCACTCCATCTGGCTGGTTTTCAGTCATTTGCAGCTTTCCCTTTATAATACTTTTCTTTGTCTTCTAAAATCGAAGTAAACACAAGCTTTAAGTCAGCCCGCTTTTTAAAAAATATTTCTGCAGTTCTGTATCCAATACTTCATTCTTCTATTGTTATGTTCTCTACACATACATGCACAAGCATGCACACATAAAATGAAAGTATTTAACATAAACATTTTCCTAGCATTACAGGATGAAAGCGATCTCAGGCTGACCACTTATTTTCTGTGAATTTAGTTATGTTCAGAAACCATAGAAACAGACAGAAAAAAAGAATTATGATTATTTGCACTAATGTATCAACTAGAAGCCTTTGTCATGAACCAGAACCATATTACACTAGGACCTTTAAAAGCATAGGCAAAGACAACTATTTCCCTGTTCGAAAAAAAAACCCCAAACTTATCATGAAAGTGTAACACAAGGCTAGGTGAATTATTATTTGCATTTTCGTAAGGCGTGGATAACTGCACACAGTAAGAATGAACAAGTAAGGTAAGGTCTCTGCTCTGAACCTCATACGTTTTAAATAAACAGAGAATACAAGGAGTCCCAAAGGCATAAAGAAATAACAAAAAAGAAGTTAGCAACACAGAAATAGAAAAAATCATTCTCTACTCCAAGACCAGTGTTCGCTAAGGTTGGCTATTTCTTTGCACATTCCACAATTTCATATTTTAGATATAATTAAAAACAGTGACCTTTAAAATTCACCTTTATTGGCTATGGCACATAGCATAAGAAAAAAGTCTCCCCTTTTGCTTTTTGTTTTGTCCTGAACCCATTACCACTGTGCACATTCAAATGTGAATTAAAAGTAAATTTTAATTTTATCAGTGTGATTTATTTAGCAATATCGTTCCAGACACTTGAACTGTTAACCAGTCATAATTAAGTCTAATTGTTCTGTAAAATTTGGACTTTTTTTTCAGCATTAATTCATTTAATAATCCTAATACAAGTATATAGAATTATATTTTTAAGCAAGGAAGCCCAAACAGCCAAAAATACAAGCCCAAAACTTTCCGAAAAGGCAGGTCTCAGACACACTAAGTATTTATTTTTTCCTTTAAAAATCAATAATTGAAAATTCTTTAAAAAAAACCCACACAAACCAGAAAACTCCATGATCTTTTTATTCTTATTCCTTAGCAGGAAGCAATTCAGTATCAAGGCAACAAAAGTACCCACAGCCACATTTAAAACAAGGATTCACCACTTATTCTTAGCTTCATGATGAAAGGAGGAAAGCATGTCTGAAAATTGAGTGTTAACCCGTTTTTGCTGCAAAACTGAAAAAAAATCATGCTTCTTTCCTTCAGCAGAAGAGTGAGCAATGGTGTATGTATATGCACAGTTGTCCATATGTAGGCAGGCAAGGAAAAAGTGCAAAAGAAGTCTGCCACCCTCTTTCCTCTTACAGCACTGATCAGCAGTGATCCAAGCTCTCTTGCAGGACATGGTTAATCTGCAGAACCTTGTTAAATAATAAATGCACAGCACTGGTAATACAGAGTTTGCTGATAAGAGTACACACCAGTTTCTGTAAAGTGTTGAAGATCGGCAGAACTCTGTTGACCCAAATAATTTGGGAGCCACTGGTTTTAGGACAAAAAGGCCATGCTGAAGTTTAGATTTGAGGTAGAGAGATGGCTGGAAGTGTGTAAATAGTCACTGTGGCTACGAAAGTGTTCCTCAAACACAGACAGTGAACCTGCTGTGATATAGAGGCTTCACCTTCCCCATCAGATCCTGAGAAACTGCCTCAAGCACAGCACAGCTGCCCATTTCAGCCACTGCCTGTGAGTAAAGCTAAATGTAGCTTACCTACTAGTCGCCACCTGAAGAAAAGAGGCTTCCAAGATCCCAAGAATGCCTGAGCAGATGATGTGGACATCCTCATAATACCTTCAAAGTTTTCTGGCTGAGCTAGCATTTATCTAAGGGAAGGATTCTGAGGGAGCATTACACGTATGTTCTTTCCCTTCTCCCCAAAACTATTCCCTGGTCTGAGTTTTAGTGCGTACTGGTGTTTCTCTGAGCGTCAGTATCTAGAAGGGGCAGATGTTGGGATCCTGGACTCTTTCACTAGAGATAGAGTCTGGGGGCACAGAAGAAAATGACCCAGAGTAAGCAATATCCTTTTCCTATTAGTGCCTAAGAAGAATACCCAGCTGAAAATTTAAGCCAAGTGCCGATTTTTCTTAGATCACATCAGCCTTCAAAATGACCTAGAATCTCAGCCAAAGCTGAGACACTCTCATGAAGATGAGACTGCAAAGCCTGGAAAGAGGAAAAGTTAAAACCCAAAGAAGATAAAAGACCCCTAAGAGGCTCCACTTCCAGCTGAAATCATTCCACTTACATACCATCCTTTCAGCATTACACTTAAGAAAATTAGCACCATCTAAACCTTGATAATGGAAGGACAATCAAGCAGCACTGTAGATGCTATTACAAGGTCTTCAAGGAGTGATAAATAGAGCCAAGAGCTATTTGTCTGACAGTTTGGCCTGGGAATACAAGTAATTCCAACCAACAAACATATAAGAAAGAAATTCTACAGATCCCAGAATATGTCCCTGGGGGATACCAGATGACACTGAAGACATCAGAGATCAAAGCAATAAATTTTACAAAATAAGAAAAAGAATACAACTATAGTCTATGGTCAAAAGAGTCAAATGCCACATGGAAGTTCAAAAGCAGCAGGCAAATGTAGTAATAACCTTGCTGTGTACAAGTCCACATACACATTATCTGGATAGCATTCAGAGAAAGAGAAAAATAAAACTCAGAATGATATCTATAGCTTATCTGCAGAGCTGTTTGCACTAACCTTTGACTGCAATGACAGTGTAAAGCAAAAGTTCTTGATTTTCTATGGGCATTACTTTTGCTGTCATAATACAGCAGCCACATTTCATAAAAGATAAAAAATATTTCCCATCCTCATTTGAGTAAGAAAGTAAGTGTGATGATCAGATAGATAATTAGGAAGAGAAAAACTGGAAAAAAAAATGGAACAGACAAAACAAGACAGGATGTTTGATGTAATCAAACCACACTGTTATTTTGCTGGTTACTCCTCCACTTTCCCTATCATTCATCTGTGCACTGTCTTTCTAGCTTATAAAATCTTTACCAAAGGAAATTTTTTTCCATACTTGTCAAAAAAGCCAGTACGTATTCTGGACTGAGTGTAATAGGAAAGCATCAATTTTACGAAGATCTTGAGATGCACCTAAACATTTGAAACTTTCAAACAACTAGCTGGCAAATATAAAGACATTTCAAATAAATCAGAGTTCATAAAATTTAAGTTTAAAAGCATGATAATATTAACACTTCATTAAGAGATCCAAATATGGTGACCAGTAGTGAAAATGGTAGTTCTGAAGCACAGCTGCAGAAAACATCAGCATTGTGTTAACCCCTGCTTGAAGTGGCTGGTTTTGGTCAGGGGCTGAAAATGCATCATAATTCCAGAGACTGTTATAATGCTATTTAGCGCTCCTGAGATTTTTTGCCCAGAGTTAAAACAAACCGAGACCTTTCTAAGCATTCTAGGCAGCCACACATCAGACAGAAAAATAAATCTGCAGGATAGCTGATCACCCAACAAACCGACTCATCACATGCATTCGGCCAGAGAGAACCTGCGTCTGCATCCCCACACCTCCCAGGCGTGGGAGACCCAGATTTAAGACTGTGTTTCAAATTGTACAGAACAGAAAAATGACTCTGAATCTCTTGCATCTCAGTGGTGGCAGTGTCTCTCCACCAGACAATCTGCCCAGTCATTGAAATCTTCTGGGGAAAAAAGAAATATGTGTTTTTGCAGGAAAGCTTTATTTTTTGCAATATAACATTTTTATGAGAAAATGACCAGTTAAAAATTAAACCACAAAAAGCAGAAGAAAAGTATTCCGTGGATACCATCTAATTAATCTATGCCAAAATTCAATTAAATGCTAATAACAATGCTAACACTGAACACTGAGTATTTAAATTTAGGGCAAAAAGAAATAACAGATGGAACAGAGATATATGCAGAGCTCTTACATTCATATATTCATCTACTTATGAATATATTAGCATCTGACTCACAAATAAAACATATTGAAATAGTCACAGCAGCATTATCTACCAAAAAAGTCAATCATGAAATTTTTAACATGCTACCATTTGCAAATGTAAGCTCATTTAAAGACTGGGTTTTTTTAGAAAATTATTGATTCTTTCTGTGCAATTAGGAAAAAGAAGACTTTCCTGGTTAGCAGATTCAGTCCTGCACTACTGCTATCAATAGAACGCTTGCCATCAGCTTCAATGGGAAAAGAATTATACCCTGTGTTAGCTTTCAGCAATTACATTGACGTTATCAGTGATTTACTGAGTGGTATTTCAAACATGATACCATATGTCAGCTGATACCAAGCAAGTTTGAGTGACAAAGTTCTGATCATAACCACTTGGTTAATAAATATCACAGCTATTGAGCCTCTAGAGCATTTAAACTCTGACAGTTAAGGCATCACCACAAAAAAAAAAAAAAAAGAATAAAAAAAAAAAAGCCTTGAAAAACCCTAGGAGACTCAGCTCTGAGTTCAAATGACTTCCTCCTAAGTCTTCCACTTCTCAAGTTGATTATGATTCGGTGCATAGCTCTGATTTGAAATCGAGCAGTTCAGCTAAGGGGGAGACTGGAAATTTTCTCTTGTCGATAGGTAGAAGTGGGAAATAAGATTGCTAACACTTTGTGATGATTTTCAACCCTTTCAGATGTGCCGACATCCTTATGAATTTAGGCTACTGAAATACATTTGCTTTTCTGAGCTACATTTCAGAGACTTTTTAGAACTGCCCCGCAGATCCAACAGGGTTTTGGAGGCCACCAATTGCAAATCACTGCTGTCTAAACACTAGTTTTAAAAATATGTAGAAAGGTATTTGTTCATCATAATTAAACTATACCATTTAAAACAACTATGTCATTTTTATCCTGTATTGGCCGAAAGCTTTAGAATCTCCAGGAAATTATTTTTTCCTCTTGCTTTTACATTAGTTAAATGACATTGATTCTGGATAAGTTAGTTCTAATTTGAAGACATTTGAGATTAGGGTTGGTCCATTTGCGCTTATAAGAACATACACTTTCTTTTCTTCTCTTGTTTTATTTTAATTGTAAATTATGAATATCTAACTTTACTTGTGCTTATAAGAACATACACTTTCTTTTATTCTCTTGCTTTTTTTTTAATTGTAAATTATGAATATCTAATTTTACTTTTATGGACTTAATTCCACTGGAACAGGCTGCCCAGAGAGGTGGTGGAGTCTCTGTTTCTGGAGACATTCAAAACCCACCTGGACATATTCCTGTGCAACCTGCTCTAGGTAGACCCGCTCTGGCAGGGGGATTGGACTAGATGACCTCCCGAAGTCCCTTCTAACCCCACATCATTCTGTGATTCTGTAATTTACAGACAGGTCTTATGAGATATTCAACATTATAAGAGGTCTACAGAGTTGGGATTTTCTCCATCTCTACATTCATTTCCAATAGATTTTAAATCTGTGTTAATGCCCAAGAGTTCTCTTGTATCTCAACACTTTTTCCAGTATCTAAAGACATAATACTCTTCACCATTGTTCACCAGGAAAGCAAGCAAAAAAAATTCCAACATTCCTGTTTCTTGAAATTTACTTTTTCTTATCCAAATTCCCCAAATACCAAAACCAAGCTGAAAACAGAAAAAAAAAGAAGTCAAAAACATAAGACAAAAACAGTACTAAAGGAAAACTTAGCTACTGTCACATTACTAGTAGTGCACAAATAATACTAGCTATTAACTTTCATTTTTAAGCAGCTTTTCTGAAATAAAGATCTTTCAAAAGATATCATTTCAAATGCATTTTGTTAGAAAGGGCTATTTAGATAAGAACAACAAAAAATGAACAAGCTACTCAATCTACAGAAGTAGTTTAAATCATTATATTGTCTGTTTTGAATGATGTTCACAGAGAAGCACGTCATTAAGGAAAGGGCAAGGTAAATAATGAGGAGCTGACTATCAGCTGCAGAGAAATAAAAAAGCAGGATTCTACAAGCCAGGGAGCCCAGTGCTGCATCATTCAGTTAATGGGCTAAGAGAGTCTGAATTAACATTAGAGCTCTGTACTGAGAGATCAGAAATGCAGGAAAAAGAGAAACTAGAACATCCAGGGTAAAATCAGCTGCTGTGTATACAGGCCAGAGGATGTTATTTGGCTGCTGGGGAACTGGTGTGGATCATCAGTTTGTACATCAGCCCATTAGCCTCATGCTGGTTAACTGTATTTTTTCAGCTGGGAAGTATTTAAGGCCACATGTTAAAGCTATTTTTTTCTCCTCCTTACTAGACTTACAAGGAGGAACAGGAAGAAATTTAAAGTAAATTAAGAGTAATAGCAAGGTATTGACTTGCTAAACTAACTTATTGAAGTCTTTTATATCATACAAGGCTTGAAATCAGAGGGACAGTAAGAAGGAAATGACAGAGAACATACAGAAAATGAAAAATCAACTCAGAACATTAAAAGTTTGCATGGATTTTGAAGTCAGCAGTAAAACCTGTTAAGAGGAACAGGTGTTGCTTTCTGACTTAGCCATGGGTGATACCTGGAGTCAAGTCATGAAATCTCTAAAGATTCACTTGTGATTAGAAAGAGGAATTTGGTGCTGGTGGAGAATCTGAGGGTGCAAATGAACAATACAGCTGTGTTAGCCTGTGCCAGCTGTTGCTGAAGGGAGGGATGGCTCCCTCCCACTGCCCTCTCCTTGCTCTTGCAGGGGCTCTGGTATTTGTCTGAGCTAGCAGTGAGCTGGATCAAAGAGTTAAATTGACACGGTATTAACGCCCCCTTCCCCTGCAGTGTGAATTGTACCAAAGAGCTGGAGCACAGTATTGGAGGAATTTTGAAAGCTGCATGTGGGCAGCAATGACATTTTTTGGAATATGCCTCCTTCCCCCCCTCAAAACGTGTAAATGCCCAGACTTCCTTAGGAGACAGCTCACCATCCCACATTTTTGGTCCAAACCCTGTGCACTGAAAAAATAAAAAAAGCTGCTGAGCAGTGTATATGGATGTCTGCATTGCTTAATTTTGCACACCTTTCTGCTGGTTGGCCACCCTTCCAAACCTCACCCCCAACCATTTAACCATGCTGTAATCTGGGCAGCAGCTGTCAAAGTCCCCACCTAGAAGCACACTTTCTTTTATGCTCCCCTTTTCTTTTCTCATTTATGGCTGATATAAAAAAAATTCCTTGTCTATGAACAACATAACACTGAACTGGTGTAGCCAGAGTCTGTTTGGAGGGAATCCAGCATCTTCTATAAACAGTTCAATTCCACCATATTTTACACAAGTGCCTCTCAATAATAGTAATATTTTGCTTTCAAATATTATTTTGGCCTTTGACCAATGTTCCATTTTATGCCTGGTCTCTGTTACAATGTTTTTGACCTGTTATGTACTGATCTTTCTTTCAGAAAAGATAAACTTCTAAAAATAGCTCTTTATCTTCCCAAGACTCACTTGTAATTTTACAGCAGATTAAAATTTCACTGATGAATGGGGAACTGCAGATGGAGCTGAGCCAACACTAAAATATCCAGTCTCACTTTGGTATCTTCCAAGTATTTTCTTCTTCAGCACAATGCTCTGATATTATTTCTGCTCACTGACCTCCATGTCATGATTCTGCAGTTAAAGACAATGAAATATCCAACAACTGCATGTAACTGAGGTCAAAAGGATGACTGATATGTCTTTTGGGAATAGAAGGCTGAATGTGCTGTGAAAAAGGAAAGAAGAAAAAAAAGAAAAGACAGATTAAAAAGCCCCCAAAACACATCCCAAAATTCTGGCCTGTAGGCAAATAGCCTATCAATTCAGACAGAATTGAACTGGACACTGAATGATCTTTACAAAGAGTGACAGAGAGATCGTACTTTCCCCCCAGGAATTTCATAGTAACTTTGTACTAAAGGCTCTAGTTTGTAATTACATTTACACTGCTGTTTATTTGGAACCAGCACTATTATTTTGAGTACAGAGACTTCCTTGCCCCACGGACATCTTCATTGGTTCTGCATCTCCCTATCTACTTACAGGCACTCGTCTACCACAAGATGCCTTGCTTAGTGAGAGTTTACTTTGTATGTGCTTGATAACAATTTAACTGGTCTAGAAAATTATCAGTATTAAATAAACAATTTACCACAGGGTAATCAAGGGTGTGTAGACAAATTATATTGGTTATTTTGATTTGGTATCTATCTGTGTGGCTGTCTTTATGCTCCTTGCCCACAGTGAAAGGGTATGATGGAGAAAAACCTAAATATGGAGAGTTACGTCAGAACAAATGATGTAGTGTAAGTGCAGTGCTAGTTCCCCTCTGGCAACATGTCCACTTGCATAATTACAACAATACAACTCACTTCTCTTACTCATTCTGTAAAAACAATCTGGGTTTTCTCATCATTTGAAATACAAAGGGTTTTTTCTAACTCGGTTCATCTTGATTGCACTGAGGCAGGAGCCAGTAACATGAACATCACAGGCATCAGAGCTGACTGGGAAGATGCACGTGGTGAGAAAATGGCACGAGGCAATGAAGAGGAGGACGATGTCTTCAGCCAGGCTAGCTGCAGGCAAAAAAAAAAGTATGAGGGACCTCAACCATAAACTCACATAAAGGTTGAAGGAGAAATTTAGCTTGATGTAGTGAATGACATTCATTTTGCTTAGTACAGCCTTTTTGAAAGTTACACAGTCTTATCATTATTATACTGCACTGTAGGTAAGGTTCCTCCTATGCTTTTCCCTACCTGCTCATGCTCAGACAGGCAAATCCTTGCCTATGGCCTCAAAAACGTGCTCTATGCCATCATGACCCTGGAAGTACTTAATAATCCAGCAGCACATCTTTGCCTGAATGCCTGAAAATCTCTCCCTAATTGAGTGTGCCGTATTTCCAGCCTCTCTTCCAAGCCCCTGTAAAACACTTGCTTGAGACAGAATTCAGAAATGAATGACTGTCTTGTAAACCCAAACCCTCCATTAGCAGGCAAGCAGACTTTACCAAACTCCTGCTGCCTGTAAGATGACCAGCCCCGGTTGAGCTCAGGACTCCAGAGGTGAAATGTTACAGTGTTTATGCACGGAATGATCTGTCTTCTAGAAATTGTACATGTGTAAAACATCTATAGACTTTACGTACTGGGTTGAGAGAGAATATTGTGAGCCATATTCTCATTTGACACAGGCAGGCAAACATCTCTTGACTCCAGTAAAGCTAAATGAATTTACTTTAAGATATTTTTATTGTATTTTATACATTATGGGAGTTAAGGTCCTGTGTCTGTCACCAGCGTCACTGTGGAACAATAATTTCCTCTTCACCCAATTAAATAACTTAGCAACCATTTTTTCCCCCTACCTAGACATTTTTGCTCCCTAAGCTCCCTGACTGAAAAACTTTCAACGTCATCTACCTCTCCTTCCAAACTGGAGGTTGGAATTTATTGCATTTTTTCCCAGATAAGGGAACTCCCTTACCACAGTAAAAAACATGTACATTGTAGAGGTAGTTATTGAAAGGATAGATTTTCAAGAAATGTAAAAAAAAAAAAAAATATGTAAAAAGGCGTAATTCAAATGCTTATTTTGGAGAATCTTTTCGTTAAATTACAAGATCTGTTGCCAAGAACATTGCCATGTTCCCTTCCCCCTGCCTTAACTGATAGAAATGCCTGAAGATAATTGCTTTCTAAAAGGTAAGAAGGTACTTGAAACCCGATCTACTGCCAGCAGAGGTAGGTCCTTCAGGTAGCTAGAGAGGCTTTGCTAATGAGATCCTAGTTCATCATTTACATTTCTTTGGTGGTTATTTTCTTATGCAAATTAACAGACTTTTCACCACATAGAAACAGGCAACAACTGACTGTTAAATGAATTGCCTCTCTCTTAATGAAAACATCCAGCTTCTTCTTTCTTATGAGTTTACAGAAGGTTATTTGTTTGGATTATTATAATCCACACTACTTTGATGTTCACACCACACTGGGGTTTAGAAAACAACCCTATTATCTGTAATTGCAACTGCAAAGTTCCTCCCTTCAGAGAAATACTACTACATTTTAATCAAAGGATGCAAAGACAAATATGTTATATACAACATAATGAAGGCAGCCTAGGATATCCAATGGCTTTTTTTGGTTTGTTTTTTTTTTAATAAGGAAGCAAGCCACCATGAATTTCTTTCTAGATATTCAAAGGAAGGAGGTAGGAATTGTCTAATAAAATTAAAAGAGGAACTGTTTGCACATTTTCTATCATTCAATTAACATGCTAACAGGGTATAACCCTCAAAGCAGTTAAGTGAAAGGGACAGGGTAACTGGTATCTTAAGCTCTGTACTTCTTTTTCTTTAACAGGAAACAGGCCTTCAACCTGGGGAGGTGGTGATGGAGGGAATAAACCAAAGAAGTTAGATCGGTAGGGAGCTTTCATCATCTCTCCTGGATTAAAGACAGGAAAGAAAATAATATCCTTAATTCCCTTCTACATTTTACAAGAATGACAGAGACAGTGAAGGACTGTGAGGCAACTACGGTGTGGTAAAAGGAAATGGTTAACTGCATGCAAATGTAGTGTTAAGCCTTAATTTGCTTCTTTATTTCTGTTCTCACACTATCTGAAAGCTGCTGCTGCTGCTACCACCAGGCGTCAGGAACATGATCCTATTTTGTTTGATGTCACAAAAGATCAAGCTGAACTTTCCTTAGCCTCTAGCTATGTTGAATTCTGTAATGAAGAGTTAATCTATGCACAACTGGAAGGTTGAAATTATACTTTCTTCTGTTCTCAGTAAAGGTGTAAATCCTTGCAGATATTCTGAACCCCCCTGGGAGATCCTTCCTCATAACACATCATAGTCTGCTGGGGATTATTTTTAGATTCCTTTTTTTAAAGCAAAGCTCCTCAGAACTCGGCAAATATTTACTGGTTAAAGCTCGAACAAAGACATCGAATGCTTGAAGAGGGTAATTTTTTTCCCTCAATCGAAAGGCACTCACATGCCTATAAAAATGATTTGACTTATTTTCTTCAAGTTTATTTATCATTTACCAATAACTATTTCTTGTGGTGCTTGTAATGACATTGGACAGGACCAATTCCCTTCATATTATGCACTGCATATTAAAAGTTAGCCTCCAGTCACAAAGCTATTTCAAACACTGTACTGTAGAATCTCATGCATTTTCATCGAACGCTGTTTGTACTTTCAAAGCTCAAGCATATTTTTAAATGTCTCTTCCACTTTGTCATCTCTCAACTTTTATTACAAAGTGCTAAATATGCTTCTAACGCTGCTAAACACATTTTCTCATCAGCTGAAGTAACAAGTGAGTAACTAGTCACCATGCTCTACTGACAGGATAGATATTATGCAATATGTCAAATTTGACTCCATTTTCACGTATTTGCTTTACTTATTATTTACATGCTTAATTAAGATAGAAAAATTCTAAGTATTATAAATATTCTCTCTAAGAGGACTCATTCATTCTTTTAACTCTGAAAGTACATGTGAAGACATCTGAAAGTAAAACTCTACTTTCAGTAGCACAGAAAAAAATATCTGGAAAACATCTAACAAATATTCTTTAAGAATGACTATATGTTATCTCTTTCCAGCTCTAGTTATTAACTTTCCATGACAAGAAATAAAAACATTTCGTAAATATTTCCACCCAAGTTTACCTGTATTACTAAGGGAGGACTTTACCAGAGTCAGGAGTGAGTCCTTTTTTGGGTCTCCCTGTTAACAATGGAGCATGAATAAGGGGCAAACAGGTCTTCTGCAATTATGTCTGTGCTGGCAAAAGCTGAGAGTTTATATCACAATCATTACTTTGAGCTAGTCTTGTGAAGGATATTGAGTCCTATGTGAGAAACATAACATTAACCTTAGCTAACAATGAGTACAAACTCCTAATGCTACTAGGATTTTAAACAAAGCAAGCCAAATTAGCTAGGAGCATTTTGAAAGTGAAATGCAGTGAAAACATTGTGAAATACTGCACTGCAATAACGGGCAAATATTGGAGAATTAATGGATAAGGTCAGATTTGTGCATTGATTAGCACAATGGAGTTCAAAGTCACTGGGTTCCATCCAAATACCAGCATTAAATAAGAATAATAATGAAAAGATCCATTCAGTAAGATACATATCCATCTTTATCTGAACCTCTTGAACTTATTAAACTCTAATCAAAGTAACAGTAAGACCTGACTTCATTTATTTCTTGCTTCTGATTGAACCAAAATACTTATGAAAACTACCTTTCCACGGGAATTTAAACTGATCTTTTTTCAGTACTGTTCATAGCTTGGAAGTAAAAAAAAAACCTCTCTAAAGTATGAATAAGAAGTTTAAGTCAAGATAAATTATAAAATAAAAGACTAAATTTAGGTTCCAAATTTGGAACAAAATTTTGGATTAGATCTTATACCTTAACTGAATTTGCTGTGGATACAGACAACTATCAGCCAGATGACAAAAATTGTTTCAGAACCACTAAAATACAAACATACATACAACTTAACAAGTTTAGTGCATTTTTTAAAGAAGTGTACTAATATGATAAATTTCATACAAATCGAAGTACCAGTTTGCTGCTGATGTTAATGGAAACCCCTTGCCCAGGAAGAATTTCAACTTTAGTTAGTTTTTGAATCATGTATTTATAGTGCAACACTTCCATATAGATGTAAATTGTAGATATATTAGATTCATAAACTAATATTTATGAAACAGCTGTTAAAATGAATGAGGCAAATTGCATCAAAAATTAGAGGTGTTCAGCTCTGCCATCAAGGCTACTTAGTTGCGTATCCGTAGCACAAGTACCATAGTTCCACTGCATGTGGACAACTATTGGAGTAAACATAACTACTCCTGTAATATTACAGGAGTAATTCCACTGAATGTAGTGGAGTTACAGCATTTCTGCTTCTATATGCATTTGCGTGTTTAGCAAAACTACACAAATACCTGCCCTCACTTTACTCTTGTGTGTTACAGTCTGATTCAGAACAGCATCCCCTACTTTTCTTACTTTCTGTAAACCCTCAAATGCTGGCGTCACAACTCACTGCCACCGATGGCCCTGAGTACATCCAAGCACTTTGAGATCTTGCCATAAAAGGAGGAGGTAGCCTATTTTCATGTAACTGGACATATGAATGCTCAGTGTGCTTTGAGTTTTCTGAGTTATCTTCCCAGCCCAGGTGTGGGCCATGGACCTCTAACTGTCAGGGCCTGATATGAGCTTAAGACAAAGGAATTCAAACACAGCTGGAGAATGTGGGTTTCTGCGTGTTGGTGCAAGGAATGTGAATTTCCAAGAAATAATGATGGTGGGAGGAGAATACCAGGCATATTGACTGCTGACAGAAGCCACACTTGTGCCAAAACTAAGAAAGAAATAGTCAAGAACAGCCATTCTTCTGAAGTTGTTACCCCTGAAAGCTGCCAGCTGAAAGGGAACGTGTGATATCTAGGACACTGTAAAGCAGTGTCTCTATGGCACACAGCTTTCAACAAATTAACCTTCTTCAATTTAGGCTAGCTGTATGCTATGTAATATATGTTCTTTCTCAGTCCTCCACTCTCTTTCAGAATTTGTATGTTGTATCCTCCTTGCTCTCCACAATTTAATAGCTTCATGTGGCAGACAGAAACAAAGATAAACAAAAGAATGCTCTCTTTTGTTCCCCAGGGAAAAGAAAAGAAAAAAAAACCAAACCCAACAAAAAAACAACAAAACAATTAATTCATTTATAAAAGTAAGACTTTGTGGCTGCACAATGATTCATCATGTTAACAAAATAACAGAGGCAGATTTTCAGGCCGTGACTGGATTCAGCCATGGAGAAATGTAATGTGTTGACAAAAAAAACCCAAAACTGCCTTTTATGATTTACATCTACACAGACACATTTCTTGCCTTCTATCTTATCGACTTTGGTATAGTTTGCTAAAATGTTGCTATTTTAATCTGATATTACTGCTAAATGTATAAGACATAATGCTCTTATCCATGAACAAACTCTGAGCAAGATCACAAGGATTCAGAAATGTAGATCAGTGCTAAAAAAAACAAACCCAGACTGAGAGGGAGAAGGAAGAGAGAAGAGGAGAAGGAGAAGGAATGAACCGTTATCCAAACTCCCATATGTAAACGAAACATATGGTTGAGCCTGCTTATTCCACAAGCAACATACTCATTAAGGATGACTCATAAACACATGAGGTATAATACTTAGTACAAGCTAAAATAATAAAAATCAGACCCTAAGACCAATTTAAATGTAAGATGTTTATACTGAAAAAAAAAGTTATCTGCATTTGTGTTAAGTACTACATACAAATATACTAGCTTTTTTTCCTTCTTTCTTCCTTCTCTTGTAAGGAAAAGAAGCAGTATCCATAACCACACTGTGATACATGAACACATCTCAACTCTGCAGAAACTCTGAGTTACATTTTTGAATCGATGTTAAATTTTAAAATAAGCTGATGTATGAGTTCATACACAAGTTCACAAAGTGGAAAGAGTTTTATGGTGATAGAATCAGCATACATGAGTTTGAAGACTACCAAAGATCCATGCAGAGTTCTTTAATCTGTCCAAAAACCAAAACATCATGGAATTCCTTGGTTAAACAGTAAAGTTTTCAAAATCTTTCCCCCTACAGAAAAACTCAAGATCTCAGCTGAATCTAAAATCTCTTGTCCGTAACTGTCTATATAAGGTCAACAATATGTTGGATATTAACTGTCGGATTTTAGCCAATAACTGTCAGCCTAACATAATGTCAGGGCGTGGTCAGGCCCTAAATGCAAGATCTGGCATCAGGCTGTTTTCCTAGGCCTGACAGTGTAGACTTATTCTTATGCTTAAGGCATCAGGAAGCTCCCCAAAATACAGAGTAGAGGATAACGCTTTCTACATTTCGACAAAAAGCACCAGTTGTCGGAAGGGACAGGAGGTTGACCGCTGATTTCTGAATGATACCTGGACCTTGGCCAGGTCCTTCTCTCTGTGGATGAAGTAAATGAGGTCCATTGGATGGGCTCTTTTGGCGATGGACAGACTCTCAAGAACATCTGCCTCACGGTCTTCATCTGCTCATCCCACCATGGCCAGGGAGGAGAGGGCTGGGACACCATCAGCTCTCCTCCCACCCCTTAGCAGGCACAGAGGGCATTCAGCTGGTTGCACTGTGTTTGCTGATCAAGCAGCCGTTCCCATTTCCTCCAGGTGGAAGTGTCCCCTGGGTTGCATCTGGCCTATCAACTGTAATTGGACTATCTGCTGGTTTGCATAATCTAATTAGCCACTCATTTCACCTTCCCTGCTAAGGAGAGCAAAGACCTTTGCTTAACCTTTCACTTTCCTAATTTAACTCATTATTAAAATACAACTACACAGTGACTCCTCTACTCTTCCCAGTTTTTCTTGCTCTCCAAATCTTAATTTTATTTCATAATTGTTGCTGCCTATCCTTGCTCTGGAAGCTTAAAAGAATGCAGTCTCATTGATTATTTGTCTTGCTACCAGGAACTGCAGAGATAAAGGCAAAGAATAACAGAATAAACCTGTAGGAGACAAACATATACTACCCTGCCAGAGAAGACATTTAAAGCATTTAGATGGGCAAAGTTCCACACATGGTGTCCTTAAAATTGAGGTGAAATACAAGGAATTCAAAATTCTTAGAAAAATATATTTAAGTATGATTGTATTCAAACGAAATAAAATTTATAGCCATTTTGCAGACTGCATATTAGAGAGATTTTTTCCAGAGATTTGAAATGTTTACCACAAGACAGTGATGGTCCTTTTGATGCTCCTTTCAAATAACAGAATTAGAGGTCTGGGGACAGAAAGTAGCCTTTCAAAGAGAAAAGGATACAAAATTGCTATTTTGTTCTCACTGCAAAGAAATTTTAGACCCAATTTTCCCCAAAAGGCTGTAATAAAGGGAATAGGAGTGCAAGATAGGTGTGCAGTAACTATACTCTTACGACAAAACCATGCAGTCCTGTCTCCGCAGTAAATACAGAGCATAGAGAGGATAGCGCTTGACAGGACATGGCAAATCCCCCATTCATGGAGGAAATTGTAGTATAGATACCATAATGCAGTGGCTTAAGAGAGATTGAACTATATTTTATGTTATGGTGCATCCTTATAATGCAAATGGGACGGCTTTGGTTCAATGCTTTATGAAACTAAACAGTGCAAAGTATGAATAATACTAGTATTATTAAATTAATATAGCAAAGCACTCAACAGCTCATCAGTAGCAGCTATTTTTGTGACTAGAAATGGGTTTCAAAAACTATTTCGTGTAAAGGTCATTGAAATTGTTAATATTAATAATATTAATATAATATAAATTAATAATAAATAATGTCTTTCATAGACCTTGAGAGGTCTATGAAATGTCTTAAGGTACCGGTAAACAAGGAAAGGCTATAGGACCAAATTCTCCATTCATTTGCAGCAACTGTAGGTCATTATTTTCTGCAAAATAGAGAGTTGGTCCTTCTGAAGTTTGATAACTTTTTTTTATCTCTTGTCTTCTTGTTCCTTGGCACACACAGAAAATATAATTAGATTTTTAATTATCAGTTGGTTGGCTGGCAGACTTAGGACAACACAAACAAATAAAAAGTTCTTTTAATAAAATATGTTCTCCCAACCAATTCTGGATGTTGGAGGAAGGCAGATGAGCATGAGAAACAAATTTATCCAGGTTCCCTTAAGGGTTATCTGTTTTTCATTTTTATCTATTTGATCTTCCATAAGTTGCTGACTACCATTTTACTCTTTCCAAGGTATGGAAAGGTTGCTTCAAATATAGTTACATGCATATCCTTTTGTGTACAAAAAAAATCACTCTCTTTCTCTTTTTTCCACCTGTCTGCCTTTTGTCTTACTATGAAGTAGAAAAATGAACCAGTTTGTCTCAGCATATCTCAGAAACAGTGCTTCATTTTTGCACCCGGGAGTAAATGAAGACTTAGTATTCCATAACAGAGGCATTGATAAGTCTCTTGCAGCAATTGAGACTTAATTCTGCTTCTGTGTTAATACTTAAAAATACTTATGGAAGGTTAGCAGCTGCTTGATTGGGCCAATAACCATACTGCTGTAATTTTTAACATCAAAACAAAGTGATGTTTGCAATTCCTCCCAAGGTCACTGAAGCTCTACAAAATTCATAGAAAGCACCTGCCATATACCTTCATTACTCAAGCTTTCCTAAGTATGGGGCTGCTCATCTGCTTATAAAACGTGCTAAGAAAAGGCAACGCACAGTCCATAATGAGATCTACAGAAAAAGCATGCTGTTCTTGATGTGTCTGTTTGGCATTAATGGACCTTTAATTTGTTAAAAAACAGGTTGATCTCTGACCCTTTCTTGGGTACACAAGGGACAAACAAGACAGGAAAACAATTCCCCCATGGTTGAGTCCATGCATTGTTTCTTCTCCACGAGCTGTAGAACTTAAGGTGTTAACGGAATCTTGAGTTAGACAAGGAGCTGTGGGAAGGAGAATGGACCACAGCAGTGCCTTCTTAGCTGGCCAGTTGCAGAGGAGAATGGCATGAATGCTGCCCTGAACACTGAAGAGCTTGTGGATGGTTGGTGCACCGAGAAACACAACACCTATCCCAGCTCCATACAAAGTCAGGATGTAGCTCTACCTGACGTACACAGTTTTTGTTAAAAATCACAATCTTCCCCTTTTTTTATATTCTTGACATTTTCTCAAGAAACATTGAACAATAAATAGTGAATTACAGACACATCCAGAATCATGCCAAAAGGTAAGAGAATTCCAAGCCTATTTCCTCTGACTCACAAATCTGCACACAAATAATGAACAGCTCTGGTGCTGCAAGGCACTTATCGCTATCTACTGAGCACCCTGCCATCTGACTATTTCCTAAATATTCCAAAATTAAAAAAAAAAAGAGCCAATCTTTCACTCTTTTTCTCCTATCTTCTTCTTGCAGCAAGCAATAAGAGAAATGGCTTAATTAATGGAAATATTTCTTATTGGATTGGTGTAGGTGTGAGTCAATATATGCATCCATAAGATGTGCTTTATAGATATAAATATAAATACAGATATATGTTATATAAATATAAATGTGGTGTTACAGGTATAGATGATATAGGTATAGATATAGATACAATAGATAAACATACACGTCTGAAGAAAATGAATTTATGAAAATAAGAAAAGTGCTGTAAATTTATATGAGTCGGTCACAAAATATCGAGTCAGTTCTACATTTAGAGCAGGTATGCATGGGACAAAGAAGCACTATGTACATGTACCTCAGCAAGGCTGGTATGTTGCACAGTGCTGGTAGTGAAACTGTGCAAGGATGCTAGCCTGGGTTTGAGAAACAGGGCAGTGACTTTATTGCAGTGATTTTCCCAGGCTGAGCTGACTGAGTCACAGGAACTCGTAGCCCGGTAGTAGCTCTCATGAGCCAGCTAGAGTTTTCTAACTCTGAACTGGTTTTGCATGGATGTACACCATTACCTACAGAAGTACTGGAGTCTGCAGATATTTTTATACAGGTCAAAAGCAAATTCAGCAGCCTAGCTCTCATAAAAGTTCTGGGTTTAGTGGTTAAATCAACTCTGGTAATGCTGAAGCATCTTACTGGTGATTCCAGTGGATGAAAGCTGTAGTGTTGCAAGGAGTGCTTCTTGTATAAGGCAAATATGAAAGCGAGGTAGTACCTATGCCACATCTCTCTAGCTCAGTGTCTGATCTAAAGAAGTTTGAAAGACACTAATCTACCTTTTTATCTTTATTCTTAAGACAGGAGTTTTGTGACAGTGCTAGCTGAATGGAGTCTTAGGTGTATATGGAAATTATAAGCACATCCTGAATACAAATAAACTTTAAATAAGAATAAGGCTGCAAATGAGAGTAAGGGAATACAAATCAGAAAACAAAAATATGGACAAAATACCTAGAAAATATCCTGCTTTTGAAAAGCCAAATATATGATATAATAGGTTTTTTTTTAGAACTCTTAATAACTTAAAACTATACAAAAATTACTTCTGCATTGCAAATGCGCGAGTAGGTTAGGTTGAATGGTAGTTTCTACCTTGGATAAATTTATATCACATTATCTATTTGCTGCATTGAATATAAATGTATGTTGTCTCATTTGTCTTGTGTCTGATAAAGTTTCAGTCTGTGTTCTCAGCCCAAACATGAATAGGATACTGGGGTTCCTGTTACTGCCAAGTGAACTCAAATTTCTCTGTCTCATCTGAATTGATATCAATTTGGGCAGTGTTAGCGTTTATGGAAAGGAAAGGAAAGGAAAGGAAAGGAAAGGAAAGGAAAGGAAAGGAAAGGAAAGGAAAGGAAAGGAAAGGAAAGGAAAGGAAAGGAATTAACTCTTTTTTGTAACTTAGGCACTGTTTGGTTTACAGTCTGAGTGAATTTATGCAATTGTAGCAGGGGCTAAACAGTCATCTTCCATCATGTTTGCTTAGTAAATCAGACTTGTATCTCATCCTGAAACACAGTTGTCCTGATTACACGTTGTGTGGTGTTTCTAACGCATGACTGAATGCTTGCTTTGTTCATCTTTTCCCTGTTAGCAGCCTGTTTTCTTGTTAACCCTTTCTCAATAAGATATGTGTCAAATCCTATCCTGGAGGAAAGGATGAAGTCAACCAGATAGTTATTGCAGTTACAGTTCAGTCACATTTAGGCGTTCGGCACCTTGTTGACTCAGTTGCAGTAGTACAGATTTTCCCACACTGTTTACTTGACACTTGCGAGTCCAGCCTGTACCAACTTCTATTGTATTAAGCAAACACTCCTCCTGCACTGAAATTCCACTCATTGTTAGCACTAAAGCAACAGGATTTTCTCCAGTTCGCAGACAGCAGAACCTATTGTTATAAGAAAACTCTCTCAAGATGGAATCTGAAAAGAATCATATGACCCAGAAAAGGATTAGCCTTCAGGAAGTCTTTGGGCTTTACCATTTTGTGAAGGCATCCCCAGAGAGAGCAGAAAATAATAAAGTAAAACATATTTCTGGACCGAAGCCTGTTCCAAAATAGATTATAGGCACTTTCAATTGTGTGAAAAAAGAACATGTAATGGTTACTAAATGAGACTGTGACTTAGGCAGGGGAGATTGTGGTGATTTCACACAAGTGAGGTCAATAAACCTTAATAAAAGAACGTTTTTACTACAGGGAGGAAACAAAATCATCTTTGTGAAAGTAACTGCAGTTTTTAAAATACGAGGCAATTACACCACATACTGTTCTACGTGCAATCGCTGCTGCTTAAGTAGTCATCGGCGGTTTCTTCTTAGAAGATATTTCAGTTGTTTTAAGTTAATTTCCATTTTCTTCAGCATATAAAATGGATGTGTTGTCATTCAATTTTTTTGAGTCATGCTTATGAATTTAAAGTCTATTCAAAGTATTTAGACGTAGGCAGACTGTCTGCTAATAAGACAAAGCTGAGATGTCTTTATACCGTAAGGAGATATGACTTCTTTTTGCTCACTGATAGAGATCAATACTGCAAGTTAAACTGTTCTCTTAAGTAATATATTTTAAATATAAATTATAAATACAAATAAGCAAAATATCAGCAATTGTGGAGTAAGAAAGAAACAGCTACCTCTGTCTAAAAGAAAGGCATACTTTTTATTGGGTAGAGAGAAAAATTCATGTATATCTGCAACAAAGAGTGTCTCTGTACCAGAAATATAATTAACTTTTCATCAACATCAGCACCTTCTGGAAACAGCTACTGGTACAAAAGAGTAGACTGCCACAAGAAGCGTGAAAGTAAAAATTGCACACCCAGTCATTTCCTGGAGCTAGAGATATGGGATGGAGCACAAGCCTCAAAGAGAAGCCTGGAGATTGGTCCCCAGCCTCCTTCACTGTCACCTCGGCAGGCAGCACCACCCACCACGCTGACGCATGCTGAGACATGGCAGCACCAGGGTTATGCAGTAAAAAATCTCATAATCTAGAGCCACAGCATGGCTTTTCCTCCTCACTCTGTATCCACATTCAGCTCTTCATGGCTTTGTGCCAGGCTCCCGTGCCGGCCAGCCCTCCCTGAGCAGGTGGCACAGTGACAGGGCCTTGGCTGCTGAGCCGTGGAAGGAAGGGACTATGCAGGACTCCTCAGCACTGGCAAATTGGATGTCATCGTCCCAGTGAGGCTGTCAAAAAACCTCAAAGAATCAAAGCCAAGCTAAATAGGAGCATGGGGAGCTAAGGACTGTAGCCCTCTTCCCACTGCTGGTGCAGTCTTCCACCCACATGACTTTTCCTAAGGCAGCTACCATGCCAAAAGCCACTCCTCTAGGAGATCTGCAAGCTGAGCAATAGGCAAGCAGCAGAAGTACTCTCTTCCACTCTCTCACTTCCCTAGTTTTAACGCCAACCTCCACCACTGTGTGTATGCAGTAAGATCTCCCAGTGTGTATGCAGTAAGATCTCTCCCAATGTTCTTTTTGTTTTTTTTTTTTATTTTTTTTTGGTCCCCTGAGAATCTACCTACAGAATCTATTAACACAGACCACATAGAACATTATCACACTTGTATGTGTGCTCCCACATACCCTGTGACCGATGGCCTGACACACCTCCAGCTGCTGGTTACCCTCTCAGGCAGAACAGCTGTGTGGTATGGAGCCCCCAGACCTCATCTGGCCCAGATGTGCAGGCTCCTTTTCTTTCCACTGGCCAAGGAGGAGGACGCACTTTGTGCACACCAGTTAGAACAGCTTTGGTTGGTACTTAGGCTTCTAGATATAAACTATACTTTTGTTTTTATTCTTTGAAATCCTGCTTGAGGCCTAAAGCCTCTCTTAGGGCAACTGTGTTCATTTTTAAGCTTATAAATAATTTTATATTACTCACCGAAAGATAGGAATCCGATTTTCTCATACCACTATTTTGAAGGTATTCAAAATGATTCACATCATAAATCTTGTTGAAGGATACATGCCTGGGGTGTGGCAAGGATACACATGAGCCAGCAGAGTGAAACAAAATGTAGCTAAAATAAGCAGATGGGTGGACAGATGGGCATGAGAGGAAGAAATAATATTAATCTGCAAAATAGATAATAAAAATCCCAGGAAGAAAAAAGTGAAAATGAAAGAGTGATGGTCAAAATATAAAGAATGAGATAATTTACTCAGTAGGCTAACAGTGATTCAAGGCTTCTGCTGCATTCAAAAAAGAAAGAAAAAAAAGGGCATCTTGTATCCTCATTTTAACAGTTACGTAAATTTGTTAATGAAAAAGAACATATTTCCAACTACTCAGTTGTGAATGGATCCGTTTGTGCTAATTAAGGATAAACCAAATCTTTCTGAAATTAACAGCATGCTTTGACTTCTCTAGGCTTTAGGTTGGGCTCTTGAAAGGTTTGAGACATTGAACTGAGTGGGGGGGTTTCATATATTCAACAGCTGTTAAAGTCACATGATTTATTATAATGCCCTAATGTGAAAAATAGATTCCCTGTCCATACGGTGGAGGGACTATATCCAACAAGGATTTGCAACTCTCTGAGGTATGGACTTCCATCTTTATGTGGAAACTCACATGCCAGATTTGAAGCCCCTAAAGGATCATTTAAGTTTAGCTAAAGAATTTGAGAGTAGCTATGATTCTTTTATAAGAATACATTAAGTATAGTCTAAGAATATATAATCTAAGTTAGTGTTTATGGACAAAGAGGACCATTTTTCATCCCTTTCAATACAGTACTGGATAAAGAAAGAAATCTCCACAAAACCATTGGGATTTATGAAAAAAATTGTGGATCTCTTATTTATTATAGAGAGTTACTTTATATAAAAAATACATTCATAACTCTTCTTAATCTAATTTTCACTTTTGCTGGCCAAAGGAACTCAAGGACTTTTCAAAACCAGTGTATAAAATATATTCCAAAATAGAATAGACTTAACTATGACAAATAGAAATAAATTTGGAAAGCTTTTGGGATCTCTGAAAGAATGTAATAACTGCGTCCATTTCTACCTGATTCTATTGTTCAGGTTTTATGGTATGGTTATGCAAGACAACTAATAATCTAAAATCATCAACACTAATGAATGGTATGGTTAAATGAAGCCACCCAAAACCCTTATCCCACCCAAACACATCTAAAAAATTTGAACATTGCAGAATATTGCTAGACTCATGCCTATAGAATCTTCTGTTTAAATCACAGAGGAAATGGATGTTACGGCCAAGGTAGTATTTAGCAAGCTTGCATATGTTATTAGTGCTTTGCTGAGCCACAGCTTAATAAGTATGCACCTTAGGATTGCTGACACTTTACCCTCAAATTATCTCCTCCAATAATGGATATAAAGAGGAACATCTCTTTTGCTTGACACTACTAACCATGTTGCTGCATTTCCTCTTATTTAGCTAATAGTTCGGTGAATAAGGCTGACCAAAATTTGCCTTATTTTTCTCCCTTCAAGCAGCACAAAGTATATGAGTGGAGTTTGATATATGTATTGTAAAAACAGTACATTCACTAAACATACACGGGGAATATGGTCAATAAAATTCTGTACTTGGCTATGTAAATAATTTTTGAAATTGTTTAGACCTGAAGGAGGGCTTTTGCCTGAAAGCTTGCCTAATTTTTCCAATTAGATCATTTTATTTAATAGGAGATATTATCTCTCTCCATAAGCCTTGCCAAGCCAGCATTCATGGCTACAGCAACCTGCTCCTTCCTGATGCAAATGTGTTTTCACAATCCAGCCTTAATTGGAACATACATGTCCATTGAAAAATGTATCATACTAAGAACTATGTAACTGCTTTCAGGACACAGGAGTCTCTGCTCATCTACCTGTCATGAGAAACTTCCAATGACATATAGGGTAGTAGTGAGCCCAGCTAAAACCTTCCCAAGTCCCATCTCGTAGAGTAAATCAAACACCTTCATCTAAATGCACTCCTGACATGCTCCATTACAACTAAAATTTACTTCTTAATTTTGGGTCAGAAAGTTCCTAATGTTCCATAATATGATCAGAAAGAAAGTAGCCTGATGAAGGAGATAGAAACAAAATGGCTAAGCTCTGCTGTAAATCAGAGGTGTACAGAAAACCACCTACAAAGTGACCTTACAATGTAGGTATGGGCTTATACTCATTCAGATAACATTAAGTTCATAAGGTTGTGGTGCCTTTTGTGTATTATTTTTGTGATTACAGCATTTATCCAGAGAAGGGGAAAACAACTTGAAAAGGGGTTGAGCAGACATCTCAGCACGCTAACCAAACCATCGGCAATAAAGTGTGCTGTGTGACAGCTAACACATATGAGACAAAGTCATCTTCACAACCCTTGTGTAAGTAACCTTTAAAATTGCTGCTACACCCAGAAAAATGTCATTCCTTCTGAAATACTCTGACTCTGTGCACATGATTTCTACATGAGTATCTTGCTGAACAAAAATAATTAGTACTAGAATAAATAAAAAAAAACAAAAAAGCCCTGAAGCTGAATTTTCTGTAGCAGCATCTCATATTTTGGATATTCTACTGAAAAGAATCCAAACCACCTTATGGTTTTGCAAGACTGATCTCTGCTCTGCCTACTATGTAAGACCATGACCCTGCAAAAAAGGGGTCTGCATGCTTACTATTAGTTCCATAATGTCAAAGGCTTTATTCATGGTGTGCATAGATATGCAAATGCACAGTTCTTTTCAGGCTTAGGGACTAAACTGGTGGCATTCATTGTTATCTCTGTGCTTATTTTTGCATTTTACTTAAATCTTTTTAAAACTTTTTTTAATAATTCTGCATCGATAATTTCCATCTGGCTTGGCAGATATACAGATCTGTCAGGTTTTATCCAGAGGCTCAAGGGAGATCTGCATAGAGCTGGAAGAAGATTGGGCAGAGATAGACTGGCTTTTTTCATTCTCCCATTTTACATTTCCCACATTTTCTTCTTTTGCTTTTCCCAAATGGCTCCTTTCCCTTTCCATTCTCTCCATCCCTGTTTGTGAAACTTGATTTCTTCACTTTCCCAATCACCGTTGTCCTTCTATGCATTCATCAACACTCTCTACTGTCTCTGTAGCATATGGTCAGAGACAGATACATATGGTGATAAGAGTCACTCTCAAGGAAACAGTCATATAATAAAGGGGGTAAAGAAGAAATCATTGCCAAGCTTCCACGTAGGCCAAATCACTTCAAAAGTGAGAGGAACGAACCAGTAGGAAATGGCATAATAATCTAATCTGTTGAGGTGTGCTATGAAAATAAGGCTAGGTTGGGGGAAGTAAGTAGACTGCAGGTAAGATGCATAATAGCACTCCCTTTGAGCAGGCACATAGATAGGTTTTGTTCCTTGGACAAAGAAAAAGGAAGAAAGGCCAAACTCAGTAAGAGAGAAATCCTATATGTGGAGGATTGGCATCCCAGGTAAAAAATTTGACAATACGAAATATATCTTGAGAAATATTTCCCTTTACAAGAGCTTTCCCCCTTTCACCTTCAACAATTTACACCCGTATAGAATTCTTTACCCTGCTAACAACAGTCTGTGCTACACTGTTCCACAAGTTTGACTTTCTCGGGGTTAAATTCACCTTACACCCTGGCTTTGCTCTGGATCATTCACAAGGAACAACAAGACCCAACAAGTCTCTGTTCCAAACAAAATCCTCACTAAAATCATGAAAGAACAACATAATAGATGAGTATACACATGCACATTATAATCAGCTATGGGTTCTAAAATTTTAGCTCTAGCAGTATAAAGTCATATCCTCAATAATGATAGGGCTATAAAACTTGTGCCTGCCATCCTGCCATTGAAGTAATTTTCTTCCCAAAAATGGCTGTAAAATCAGAGCTTAGTGTTTTGCTCATGTTATCAGATAACATCTTTTATCACTTTATAATATTATTTACAATTGTAGGTCTTTGCTAATGCATAGAATTTATTGATATATGATTTACATAAGATGGATATTTCCTCATTCCTTCCCCGGACTCGCCTATCCCATATGTATGTGACCCATTTCACCGCAATGTGGGATAACGGTATGATGTTCTGATGTTCATATGATTTTACATTTTTGTACTGATTTACAGACAAGGAACATGTTTCTGTACAATTTTCACAATCAAGGGTAATCTTCTCTGTGTGAATCATTTCTGCTACCCAAAATAGTAGGTCTTTTTCTCATCTATTGTGAGACTTTTTTCAATGTAGATGAGCTTTAAGTATTTAAAAATTGCAAGCCAGAGATTGTCACAGGCAGCAAGTCTTTTTGTAAAACTAAAATAATTCATATTTGCTATCCTCTCAGTGACCCTGACATTTCTCTTTTGTTACCAGTTGGATGAGGGATGTCAAATTCTTGTGCCTCTAATGTCCAACACTGGATTGAACAAGATGCCTTTCATGTTATTTAGTGTCTGCTATTTATGTTTACTGTAAATCTATGAAGCATTAACTACTGCAAAGATCAGAAGTGCATGCTACATATTAATGTCCACTGCCTGGATATAATGTATCCAACAAGACAGACATGTGCAAAGAACAACTCCCTGCTAATGTCTGCCAAACTACTAAAAGATGAGATCTAATAGAAATCTGCTCTTCAGTCTTTTGTAGGTCAAAAGTGATTTGTTTCTTGGGTGGAAACATCTACACTTCTTCCTGAAAGGCATTATTTTTCATCTGATTATGAGTGTAGTTAATGATGTTATAAAGACAACAGTAGCGTTCTTTCTGGAGTCACTTTTCTGGGTGAAGGAGAAGGAAGAGGGTGGAAAGAAAGACGCATGGTAGATCGAGTATATTGTTTCTGTCACTTTTCACATGTAATTAGGAAATTTAAAAAGAGCTAAAGAAAGCTACATGCAGAATACAGTTGAGAAAAAAAAGCAATCAGCTTGGGGACAAACTACTACTTTATAGACAAATCTCAAACTGCTTAGAGGAGTGTCAGCTTGAAAATCTATAGTTTTAAATGTCATTACAAGAAACCTCTTCTTTTCATAAAAGAACCATCACTGGGAACTACTCCATCAATATGAAGCAATATGTTCTGTATTTTAATGAGATTAACAAGAAAAAAGATCAGTACTTCTATATGACTTTTTAGTATAGCAACTATTACAGTTGATTTTCACACTTTCCTGAAGGATCTTCAAAGGCATTCACAAGGTGTGTGTTTAAAATAGGATTTCATTCAATATTTTGTTAAAGTTGTTTCTCCTTTAGCAGATGTCTCAGTGGGAACAGAGTACTCTCAGTGTCTCAGAGGAAACTTCCAGAAGCATTGGTTCACTTGGGAGGATGAACGTACATTTCCTACACTTTTTCGTACCTTTTCCCAGTCACATACATGTTACTTCAATTTTTAGGTAACTGACTGATAGGAAACTTCATTTCCAGAAACAGTCTTTTTAGCCCTGTAGGACATTTCTGAATGTTGTTCCAGATGTATGTTTCAGAACACTGACATTCAGAAGGGTATGGATATGTCGTGATGTCAGTAACAAGCTTAGGAATAATTATATCTTTCAGGCATCCGTTTTTGAAAGCCTGTTTACCACACATACCATGCTAACTGGAAGACTGATTCAGTAAAATGGGTGCATTCTGGCCCGTAATTCAACAAAATGCTTAATCATAACAACTTAATTTGACTTGCAAACAAAGATCACCTCAGCTGCTTGTCCAGCAAAACAGGTCTCTGCAGAACCTTGAGATCTTGAAAAGCTTTTTTGTGGAAAAGCAATGTAACTTGAACATGCTCTTGTTTAAGCAAAATCAAAGTGGATCAGGTCAAAAGTGATGGACACATTGGAAAATTAATTTAAGAATTGAGTAGTAAAATTATCAGTGTAAATGTTACAGTTGCAAGTGATCACTTTACAAATACAGAGATCAATAACAGAAGCAAGAGACTGTAGAATACAGGTCTATCACAAAATAAATTCCATCAATACATATACTTCTTTCGCTGACCAAACCAACTGTTGGGTGAATTATAACACGTATTTAATGCCATGTTTTTGAGTAAGAAAGTAAGAGTAACCAAACCAGATCATATCAATGGCTTAGTTAACATAGGTACACTGTCTCCACTAATGACCACTAGTAGATAATATTGTGTTTAGGATAATACAATTCTTACCATGACATTTCATTCCAATTTCTAGTAATACAAGAGTTAGGAATTCCTTGAGGTAAAGATTCTGTAGAGATGGGTCTGGCAGTTTTTGATGTTTGGGTTTGTGTTTTTTCCATAAATTTATATTTTTTAATTTTTTACATATTGACTTTTGAAAGCTGCATTAATATTGTCATCAGTATGGCTCAGGAAAATCCTATTATTAAGCTGATAGAACAACCCTTGGAAAAAAGTAAAGTATAGCAGTACTGTAATTTCAGTATGGAGGTACAAGTTGCAATGCAGGGACATTCCTTTGAGGCAGCTTGATAAATTTGCATGCTTATTTAATTCCTTTGTAGCTAACATGAAAGAGACAGGACATCCTGTTGCCAAACAAAAAAAAAATTACTTCAAGGAAAGAGAGCATTTTCACACTTTGTTATGAGAACATCACACCTGAAACGATTGCATGTAGCATCCAAATCCAGCTACTCATTGTTTTTCTCAGCATCTCTATAGTGCTTTCTCCCACCTTGCTGTTTGCGTGGCCACCAAGCCATCATCATGCCTCATACCTTGATGTCTGCAGCACCATATTCTCCCTAAGGTATGTATTTCTCACCCAAACTGAGATTGTTTTATCAGCTGCAGCACATCCATCTCCTTGGAAGTGTGACATGGTTTTCTTCTTCCCACTACACCAGACTAACACTGTTACAATGAAGAATCAAAAGCTTGTAGAATTTTACCTCTTCCTACTGATCTACCTTTTCCTTATTCTTCTCCAGCAGTCTGTCAGTGATAACAGCCTCATCTTGTCACTATCCTGTTTTCTGGATGTGTCCAGTCTACCTTACTTAACATTCAGGAAAGACGATCTTTCCAGAGCACAGGCAGAAATATGCTTCACAGCTAGACTTCTCCATATTTAAACTCCTATTGAAGACCTCAAGGTCTTCTAATTTCCCTGAACAGATCTTATTGAGAGAGTGCACTATGCTGGGGGACTAATCAAGACAGAATTCACAAGTCTACTTGAAAATATGTATTTTATCCTTTTTTACCCTGCTCTCTGTATATAAGTTGTGTGTTCACACATCTATGTCACCTACTTATTGAGTTCCAGATTTTTTTGTAAGTGGTATAGAAATAGTAGAAAGGACCTCATGACTGTATATAGACCTTGCAATGACAAGAACAGGAGACATTACAATCTTGCATTTTGGGCTTCAGAAGAATCTTCCTATGCTAGGTCTCTAGAGGTATTCCTTCTGAAGTCTATTAGTATACTCCAGCTAAGAACTACCATCAGTTTAAAAAATTCTGACAAAATACTTGTAGTCGAAAATAGAGTTTTGAAAAAAAATGGAAATTACAGCCTCATCACGCTCCCAAACATTTTCATTTCTGAAGACCAAAACTTGAAAGCAACAATAAGATAGTTTCTAATTTTTCCTTTTTTTAAAAATAGAAATGTGGAAAAAAAATTTAATGTAAAAGCAAAACAATGCTAAACAAAGGGCATTTTGAAATTATCAGAAGAAATAAACTTCTCTTAGAAGTGATGTTACAAAGTTATGGACAGGGTCAGAAAGATTAGAAATCTAGTTCATCTGTGCCAGGTGTATAACAGTGCCATACAAAGGTTGCAAGAAACATTTGCAGGAACAGAGCTAATACCAGTCAGTTTTAAAACTTCTAATATATGCCTTTTAAAAGCTGTGTCTCATCTCACAGTACCATGTCGGCTTGCCTTGGAGGTGAAAGGCCAGGGGATTATCTGCTGTACTGTGCCCTGGTTTGAGTTTCTGAAAACATCTTAAAGTCTTGACAGGATTATCTCTGTTTAGCCCTAACCCTACACCATGGCGAACACTGCTTTGTAGAGACCTCAGCAAAACTCATGTGATGAGGCCATTGAAGCTTCCTCGGATCTCAGCTAGTTGTTGAAAAAGTGCTGGTTTTGTTAATATGTCATATTGTATCATCATATAATAATAGCAATATTGGAGCAAGTCCTTTGTTAAATAAATCGCCTCTGACCAAACAGAGGTGTGTTACCCACATCAAAAATATGACCCATGTTATATTATTTCTACGCGGTTTTCCCAGTAAGCAGGTAGTTAGGTAGGTGTGTAAGTAATGCCATTCCCTTTCTTATTCCAGCATTCACTTTTAAAACTGCTTTCATTAGGCCTCCTGTCTAGTGCCTCCTGTCGGTTGTATCAGAGACTATTTCTGACATAGCCGTTTAAGCAGCTTTAATAAGCTTTTAAAAAATAATAAGGGATACTTGTACATTGAGAAAACTTTACATCAGGCATGTTTTTACTGAAAACTACCACCTAGTAGTAGGCCTATCACAAGAACTATGTGTCTTATACACGTATGTGTTTTCAATTTGCTCACAATAGTGACAACAATAAGGGACAATGGATTTAGCACTAGCATCTTTGTCCTTGCAAAAAGGACACTTCTCCTGCTAACTGTCTCCTCTGTGTTTCAGGTTAGCAAATTCTATTGACAAGGTTTTCTATTTGGATGGGCTGTTTGCATTAAAAGGGGAAACAACTGTCAAAGAAGAAGTCTTAACAGATAGCAAAACTCAAAAAAGCTTATCATGGATTAAACTTTGTATCACTTTGTCTGATGTAAAAAGGAGATAATAGGAGACATGGGGATATATGCAATGAAGAGAAACAATACAGAGTTTTTTAGGGGTTAATCCAGGTCTGCAGCTGAATACAACAGAGTTAATCTGACTAGAAGAGGCTTTAGGCTAAATTCTAGGGGAAAACTTGTCACTTTATGATCTAGTTGTACTGAATGAAAGGCTCTGTTTACAAAGAAGATTTTGGATCTGGTATCCATTGGTGCAGAAGTTACCTCCATGATTTCTTCCTTGTTCAACACACCAGGGGACTTGTTGTCTGCTAAATGATTTTTCAAAGATCTTCATTGTTACCTTCTTTCTTCTTTCTGAAAAAGAACAAATGTTACAAAAAACATACTTAAGAAAGCACACAACTTTGACCTAAGGGCAAGAAGTCTTTGATGATAAAGAAGTTGCAGTTTGTTTGTCAAATTTTGCACTAAAGACCAATAATCATCTGTTATTTCTACAACTGAAGATAAAGTAAAATGATATATTTTCATAACTTGATAATTATGCATTTAGCAGATTCAGGTTGTATTGATTCTCCAAAATGAAAATGTGATAAGCAAATACATTAGCTTACAGCATAAACTAGCTACTGAGGAGATAAATTCTAAAATGAAAGTTAAAGGCTAAAAAAAACATATAATTAAAATTTCCCCACATTCTTATCACTAGAGACTCTATTACGGTACTTTAAACTCAGTTGTATGTGAAGAATCATCAGCATTAGAATATGTCCTCACTGATTAAGAATAAGAACAAACTAAGAAATATAGACACACACTATTTTTTATCACGTTAATAATTAAATTTTTTAATATGTTGTAACTTCTTAATACAATGTTACACAGATGGAAATGCAAAACTACAGCTATGACACTTTAATTGAGAAAAAGTCTTAAATAGATATTAGTCTAAAAGTTAATAGACTTTTGCATGGAGCATATTTTTGTGCTTTTGCAATCAAATATTAATTAGAATACTATTTTCCAGAAATATTTTTTTATCCTGTACATAACTAACAAAAATAAAGAACTGAGATTTCACTGACTCATAAAACATGAATTCTGGAGACTGAAATCTCTGATTTTGTAAGGAAGCTTGAAAAGTGTAAAGGACTTCAAAAGAGCAAATGGTTGGTTATTCTTGAACTAAATATACACATTTGAGTAACACATTCTTCCCAATTTGGGCAGTAGCTGTCACATATATAAACACTTCTATCTTTTGGCATCTTGTTTGAATGCACAAGCGTCAAAGTATATTTGGTAATTGCAAGGCATAATTTTGTCTTCTACAACACAAACCCAACTTTTTTTAAGCAGCTGAAAATCTGAGGAAAGTGTTTTATAATATTTAGGACAAGACCAGCATTAAAGTATGTATTGGAAACTAAAGAAAGAAAGATCAGGATTGGTCTCTCTTCCACGTAAGTCACTGGGGTATTTTCTCTTGTCTGGAATGAGAAACCATTTTTTCTTAATGTGATGTAGTTTACACCACTCTTCAAGGAATGAAGTACATCACACTCACTGGCAGAAGTGTCCCTAATATAGCAAGAGGGTGGGAAAGAGCCCTCCTTGTGACACCACTATACCAATGCTACAGGCAGTCTTCATCTCCTCAGCTCATGATTCCTCTTCTTTGGGACAAGGGTGAGGACTATAGCCTGATGATTACTCTGTTGTTTCTCATAATTAATGAAATTCCCTTTCTCTAGAACAGCTGACTAAATTGTCTGAACTATGCTTTCAACTCATTGATAAACAAGACACCAGACATTGACATTAACATTGATATAATCTCTAAACACAAGGGTAGTAAACTGAACTATCTCAAGCACTTGAAATAACTCACCAGAGCAAAAAGACATGGTCTAAGACAGACAGCAAAGAAACAAATGGCTGGTATATCTTGGGTATCTAGCTCAAGCAGTAAGTTCATAGTTCAAGAGCCTAGTGGAATGGGAGTGGGGAGGGGTGAATCTATTTCTAACTTGTTGGGAAGATCAGTTGCTAAAGCTATAAAAAAAAAAAAAATTCTTTCCTTGCTTTTTAACTCATTTATCTACCCAACTTTCCACCAAAAGGCAAGGTGTTGTATCTGCAAATGCAGCAGATCTTTAGTCTTTCATGTTACTGAAGGAAATATATGTATAACATTGTTTTGTGAATCAATAGGTGGTCAGAACAATTGCTTCAGTGTGTTGATTATGTCCTCCATTTAGCACTGTGCTCAGATAGATAATTCTGACCCTTTCTTAGATGCTTGTTTGTCCCCATTTACTTGATAGACAACTATGTGACCAGCTCAGACACATAAGTGTGGTCTGATAATTACACTAAGTAGTTAAAGGAGCTTAAACTTCCTTCTGCCATTAGACCAGCATCTAAATAATTTTGGAAATCCTTAGCTGTTCCTCAGCTGTAAGACAAAAAGAACGTCAAGGAAAATCTGCAGGTGTAAGGATGTAAAAATCATTGAGGCATTCAGAAGCCACAGTATTGAAGATTGCAGCATTATTATATATTCACTGCTGTTACATACCCATAATATTTTACCACTTCTGACTCCTTCTGAGTCCTGTGTTACTGGCCTAGATACAGTAGTGGAATGAACTGAAAGACAAATAAATAAAAAAACCCAAGGCAAACCACATGAAATACTGCTATTTTGTTTACATGTAAGAGCTAAAAGATTTTTCTCTAACAACCAGGGGTAAAATACAGGGGTTTTTGTACAATCTGTTTTATCATTTTCTCTTTTTTTTTTCCCTCTTCCCCTCCAAACCTCCTTCATTACATTGTTATCTGTTCAGTAACCCTTGCAACCACTGTTCCTAAGGGAACCTGCACTCTGTGTATGGGAAGAATGGCCATGTGTTTTAACCCCAGTAAGCAGCTAGGACCATGCAGCTTCTCACTCATCCCCCTCTCCTTTCCACCCTCCCATCCCGCCCACACCACCCCTCAACAAAGGGTAGGGAGAACAGGAGAAAAAGAGGGAAAAGGGAAAAAAATCCAAACTTATGGATTGACATAAAGGCAGTTAAGTAGAACAGTAAAGGAAAAGTATAATAATAATAATGGGAAAAAATATACAAGTCACAAGTCACTCTCACCACCTGGTGAATTGATTGCCCATCCAAACTTGAGCAGAGACCATGGATTCCACCTCCTCCAGGCCAACTCCCATTTATATACTGAGAATGACATATATGGTATGAAATATTCCGTATTGTTCTGTTTATGCCTCTTCTCAGCTTTATTGGGAAGTCCTTGAACTTGAAAAAAAAGTCCTTGACTAGTATAAACATCACCAAGCAACAACTAAAACAATATGCATTATTAATAGTCCTTTCATAGGAAATCTGAAAACACAGCAACCACTAAAAAGAAAATCAGCTCTATCTCAGCTGAAACCAGGACACCGTGGTATGGGCAGAGATGTGGTGTCTTTCAGGATAAAGTTAGTGGTGTCTAGTGGAGATGGAGAATGAAATGAAAGGGAATTAGAGAGGTGATAGAGGGGACAGGAGAGCTGTGTGCACCAGCAACAGGCCTATGTTACATGCTAACACTGCTGCCAGGAAATTAAGATCCTGCACCATGCCTGTCTTCCAGTCAGAAAACACACACTGCCAGTTTGAGGTAGCTGGCACAGCAGGTCAATAGCACAGCCAAAAAAAAAAGGAAAAGGAAAAGAAGACACTGTGAACTGGCTACAGACAGCAGGAAAAGTTCAAAAGACCCAGAACATACGCATGCATTGAACATGTTCTCATTTGCCAGTAAAAGACACATTTTGTGGTCCTGGAGATCTTCTAGTCTGATTGTCTACATTTCTCATGCCCCACACAGACACCAACCTTGAAACTTCTGCTTCTCTTGTAAGTTTCATGCTGCTGCCCAGGGAATGACAGTGCACTGGGATGGCAGTGAGGTTTGGTCTAGGCAATGATGGAGACCATGAACTGCCTGCTAGTCAGCTGGGGAAAGAAAAGCATCTAGAATTGAGAACCCACCTGCTGATCTTAAGGAACATGTCTTGCAACAGCCTTTGATCCTGGCAGCCAGGTGATACTTAGAAAGACCACCCAGTTACTTGATGACTTGGGAAACTTTGTTCCAGTCATCTGAAATCATGCCTAGTGAAATCATCCAGACATGAAAAAGCCAGTTTCCAAAGTGAGCATAGGTTTCTGTGGTGACACAACCAAAGCCAGGACAGATAAGGAATGTTCATTTCACAGACAAACTCACAGTTTACTAGAATATCTTGTGGCCAGTGATCAAGATACCTGAAGCCAGCCTGGTCCTTGTTATGTCCACACAAGGTAGGGGCAGAACTTAAATACCAGCTTTGTTTCAATTAAGGATTGGGGTGTGAACATGAGTCTGAGCTAACATAAACACACTTATATCTCTATAAATATCTTTTAAACTCTTATCTCTATATTTCCTAATTGTCTATAAGATCAGTAATGGACTGAACAGGTGCCATGCTGTCTGTTCAATTCCTTCATCACCAAACAGTATCTCCACCAAACAGAAGGTGGTCAGGAACGTATGACCCACTAGAAAGAATGCTATCTGAGTGTAACATGTTATTTAAAGAGGTAAATAACATCTGATACATGTCTCAGTATTTCATGGAGGGCCTTTTGCTTGATTCTTCTATGCTTTACATTTT
>KZ505691.1:8143-20523 GCA_002844005.1 Limosa lapponica baueri
GGATGAGCCAAGCCCAGGTACTTACTTACTTGTGGTAAGGATTCACCCGGTTTATGCCCATCCCTGCAGCTCCTACTCTTTCAGAGCCCCCATGCTGTCCCGTCTGTTGCTTGTATTCACAAATTCAGATGCGCTGACTCACACCCGCCTTTCACTGAAGCCCATATTCTGGTATTTTCACATCTGCTGCTTCAACTGAATTTTTTCACCCCCTGCCTTAATTAAGGGAGGGAAACATTATAAAAGACCACACATCAGATTCCTGGCTTTCTCACACAAAGAAAAATGCGCAAAAGCAGGTGTTTGCCACAACTGTTTAGTTTTACTATTTTAATATCATGAAATAAAAGTACAAAAAATTTACAGGTATATTGTTTCTTACATGAAGATCAAACAGTTAACATTTGCATTTATTTTGCAGCGAAACCTGTATTCTCAGTCACAGAATGTGAATATTAGCCACTGACATCACCACTGAGCATTTCATTTTAGAAAGAAACTGCAGAGGTAAAAGGCAACAATCTCGCAAGGCTTCATAAGAACCAAAAAAAGTATTCTGACTGTTAACACCAGAAGTCGTGCTTCGGTAAAGCACCCTTATCTCATACAGGTTTCACCACCTGGGAGGCTGAGAGTGTTAAGACATTTGAACTGGACATCTTGTCTAAGGGAGCGTAAATAGGGGGCTTCTTGTTAACAGGCTATCAGCGTTTTGGTGTCCTCGTTCAACGCATTTCAAAAACAAGCAGCGTGTGCACATGTATGAAAAAGAACGGGGTGAGATCACCTGCAGTCCTGACATCGCTTGTGCTGTTGGCTCCGTTTACCACTCTTCTCTGAAAACAAGTCACAAACTGTTGTATGTAAAGTGCTGAGAGTTCAGTCACAGGCAGTTAACTAACCAGTAACTATTAAAGACAAGTTTATCCCAAGTGGATATGCAGGAATGCTTGCAGGTTGATGCTGCCAATTAACTGACTGAAACAAAATCCAAGACTTCACTGCATTTTTTCTGTCTCCTAGAACCTTACAGCTGCACGCCTTCCCGTGCAAGGTTTAACTTCATCAGCTGTACACAGAGATGAAAAAGTAAACGCCTGCATCACCATAACTCTCTAAAATGTCAGACCCCATTTCATATGTGCCCCTCAACTTTTCAGACAAGCCTTCAGGTAGAAATTCATTTATGACAGACTGGTCTGATCAAAATACTATGTCCTTTGCTGGACTGTGTGGTGCCTTTTCAAATAATTCATTTCATGAAGCATGCACGAACCAAATTTTTGAGTTTACAAATAAATAAAATGGTGCTCACCATTAGGTTTCATATATTTTACCATTTACTGAAATGCTTGAAGTAACTCAGTCCCTTAAGAATGAACTTGGGGGTGTTTAAATAAAAAATATTTGGAAATTGAAACCACATTTAAAATTGGCCAAACTATGCTTTGTTTTTGGAAGGGTCTTGCTTGTTTCTTCTCTTTACATCCCAATTATAAACCCTAGCCATATCTGAGGGTGCGGAATTAAGGAAATAGCTCTTGCATTCAGAAAAGAAAGAAGAAAAGGAGAAAAGCAGGTTATACAGTTGGCTACACTTTACTTACTTGGAACAGTCAATATAGAAACCATTTAATGACGGAGCTGACGGTGCAAAATCTTAACACACAGGAATGCTAGTAACTGTTAATAACTGCAGCATTTATACCATTTACTTAAAAACCTCCAAAAAATATTACAGAGAAACAGACGTTTAGTTTTACTTACAGCCACACTTCTGATTTCCGCCAGCCTGCCCGTATCAGCTGCGTTTGCCCACTTCAGGCACCCATAACTTCCTGCAGCACTAAGACAGCTTAAGTATCAACTTGAAAAAAACAAGTCGTCGTGCCTTCATTTACTAAATCTAATGCTTCAGTTGACGGCTACCCTCATCATTAAAATAGTTTAAAGTAGAAAGTATGAAAAAGAAAAAGAGAAAAAGCTAAGCAATCCTAAGCTAGCAGCAAGCAGTGCTGCGGCAGGGCTTGTGCTGCTTGGAGAACGTTGTGACGGCAGCCGAATCGGGTGTGATTAGCAACAGCCTGAAGAACAACATTCATACGCTCTAGAGAGGAAGGGTCACTTTGCTGTGAACTGGCCGCCTGGCCGCCAACCCGCAGCACCCATCCATGCTCCCACCTCCCTCCCAGTCGGGGCTTGGCACCACCACTGTTGGTTTCACGGGGACCAACACCAACTTTGCTAAATCTGACACAGCAGCCCTCAGCTCAGCGCTGGAAACACAGCCCCCCTTTTTGCTGCTGGAGAAGGCTACAGAATTCTAAGGGCAGCTAGTCTCAGATAAACACGTCAGGAAAGTGGTTCTTACCCGTCTGTTAGCTTGCACATACACCTCTTCCCCTGCACGTAAAAAAAAAGGATACTGACTTCTGTAGTGGTGAACTGATCTCTAAGAAAATCCAGGTCTTCCTCTAGAAGATCAAGGTTTCTTGTGGCTGTTGACAAATTCTTCTCTAACAGAGCCTGAGCTTCATCAATATCATATTCAAGCATCACATTGGCCTAAAAAAGGAAAGATTGAGAAAAGCTTTTATTTTTGCATTGTAAGCCATAGCAGGCTTGTTTATTTCAGGCTGTTGTTTATAACTTATCTCATTAACAAAAGGCTGTCCTGACAGGCCAAGACAACAAGGTTCAGGCCGAGCAATGCCAGAATCCACTCAGCGCCTCCACCGCTTCAGTAACTAATAAATCCCTCTAGTGGCTTTAAAAAAGTCCTCTTCCTATAGCTAAACAAGGGATTTCTCTCCCTGTGGACTGCATTCAGCCTTTCAGGTATCCGTATCTCATCTTCCCCATATTTGAAAAGCGAGAGACTTCGCGTTTCTCAGCAGCGCCTTTCAAGTGCCACACAACCCTAGAAACAATTTTTGCTACATTCAAGATTAAGCTGAGGATCTCTGTGTGAACACTGACAAACGGCCTAATGGCTTTGGTCATTAACAAGAAGTATGACAGGCATTTAAAGATACAACATATATAAGAAGTCCTACCCGATACCGTGGTGGCTTTTAATCTACAAATCTTTATTTCAGTAAGAAGCTACTACACGAAGAGATAAAAGAGCAGTATCAAGTGAAGATGCACCAATGAAGCTTTGTCCCATTCAAGAACTGAGCAGAGCCACATGCTACTACCTAGATGCGATCCCAGGGATGGCTACACACTGCAAGAGCGAGATAAGCCATTCTTCTTGTGAAGGAACTGGAAGACAGTTTCCCCAATAACAGCAATACACACAGGCCCGCGTGCGGCCCGTAGGCAACGAGGAGGATCAAGGCAGAAGGCCAAGAACACCTAAACATAATAAATTGCTTGTGGCATTTTATTATCACTTTTCGGTATGAACCACCAATAGGATGATGTTCTCTGATGTTCTGTTACAAAATTACCCTGGGATGCTCCCTGCAAGTCACTGTTTGTGAAGTCAAACAGTCTCCTAAAAGCGACACACATCAGACCAATCTCCTCTTTTCATGATAGAAAAGAAGTGGGAGAGGTTGGGAGCAACTGCCCAGTCCGTCCGGATGCTGCACGTGTCAGCAATGTTTCTGTCCTAACCAAGTGGTGGTGTTTGGCAGCCAACACAGGGATTCAGAAACATCTGGGAGTTAGAAGTCCCAAAGTAAACATTAGCAGGTTATCTCCACATATAAGGAAGCCTCTGGATACAAAATATCCCAACCTTATATTGATTAAGTAGTTGAAATTCTGTGTTTTGATCTCTGATCCCACCAGTCTTTGGCACAAATTCCACTCTAAATGCTGGCAGGTACCTGCAAGTAACAGAAATCCCATCTCTCCCTAAAAATGTGCATGAAAAGGGAAAGCAAGCTGCTAAACACAAATAACGTAGAGAAGATGGGAAGCTACTTGCCAAATTAAGTTCTTTTGCTGGGTGTGTTCCCATTCCAGCCAACGCTGGGGGGTACTTTGAACTCCAAAGTGATAGAATTGATAAGGAAAACATTCATGAATATGCTTTTTGGAAAGAACAATCCAGAAAAATGACAACTCCCTGAGGTTTTACTGTTCAGGCACCAGATAAAATCGAACATGAAACCTTCACTAATGCATTGAAATTGCCCTGCTGAGAAGGCACAGCTCCACTACACTCACATGAACAGAACTGCACCCATAACCACTGAAGTAGAGATGAGACAGCAGCAAACACTGGCTTTTACAAGCCTTTTAAAGTTATTTAAACAGTTTCAGAGAAAGTTCCATTTTACTTACCCCCAACCACAAACACACTTTATCTGTAGGAGGAACTGAAGCTTTGCAGTAGAGATTATCTGCCAATAAAAATCTGGTTTCCATTGGATTTGTGGAATCCTTAAGACAAATGATAAAACTTAAAATTGCTATTTTCACTGGAAACTTGCGTCAAAGACATAAAACTTACAGTAAAGAGCACACTGTTCTGCTTTTTGCCATCGACACAGTATTAACTTTGGTGGAACTCTATGTATTACTTCAACATTAAAGTTAGAGCTCCAGAATAAAGCATTTTCAAAAGATATATTTAAAAACAATACAGAAATCTCTATAAAGAATAGAGATGAAGTCAAAGCTTAGCTGCACTCTATACGCTATTAAAAGTGAAGTTTGCATTACAAACATTAACTTGTTTTGAACTAGCTTTCAAAAAGTACTACATACCTTTAAAAACAATTCTGTTATTTATAAAGGCATATTAAGTGTGCTCTCCAAAACATTTCTTGCAATGTGTTCTGTTAGGGTGGAAAGGTCGTTAGCTTTTCTCATTAGATATTCAAAATAGTTTACCTTTTTCTTCTGCATGTGTTTTAAAATTTCTAATGTCTGTTTAATTTCAGGAATCTGACTTTTTAGCCTGTGAATTAACAACAGTCACAATTTATTATTTTACAGAGACACAAAATTTCCTAAACAAGTGAGCAGTTTTAGTATACAATCCAACCTCCATTCCAAAACGTGAAGCTCTAACAGCTTTCCAGGCTTACAAACGCAGGTTTGAAAGATACGGCACGTAAAGGCATCTCAGCTACAGCTTCACCTGCCTCTCGCGTACCGAGGCTCACTGGTTTTCTGGAGCAGAGCAATACATACAGCTTCCAAACTGGAACAAACACGTATGAACAGTAACAAATACCTATTTACTAAACCAGTATATTTTTGCATATTTCTTCCAGGAGGAGAGGGAAACCTCAGCAGAAATGCAGATAAAAAATACTGTATGTAAAACAAAACAAGCGTATTTCTTCCGAGGTCCACAAACTATTCCAACAAACAGTTTAGAGCTACAAGAGTCAGTGTTGTTAAAGCAAAAGCTCTCTCCAGAGTTCAGGGCATCCGCCGCCGCTGCCCAGAGGTGCTGGGACCCCCCCTGCAGCCGGCAGCGACTGCCAAACAGCCTCCAGCAGGAAATTTAGAGGGGTATTTTTTCCATGAAAGAAGTTTAATCTAAATAAAATATTACTTGAAGCTTTGATTTTAACTTTTAAAAATTCGCTTCTTGCCTAAGCTTCAGGTCAAGACTGAAGCTACTGAAGAGAGATGGGATTATGAAACCAAAAGTTTGATGAAAATGTATTCTTATTTACACGAGGCTAAAATTAAGAGACTAAAGCAGTGCTTTTTCACCTTAAAGGCTAAGGACCCATTCACCAATACCGTAAATTCTTTTGCATATAATTCTCAGGAAGAGGAAAGAAAAAAAGCTGGGCTTTCCTGAAAGTACTGCAAATATTAGCTCTCCTAACGTCACCTTTTTACTTCTTGGGATATTTAAAAAAAACCCTAGACTTATTTTTTTTAATAGAAGTGTGCTAAACATCCCCCAATTCTGCAAAAATTATGACTTACCTCCTTTTCTTTTGAGCAAGATTAAGTTCCAAAAATTTATACTTCTGATACTGCTCATCCAACTTCTTAAGAACTACATCTGCTGTTTCATTTCCAGGCTGTTTCATAAAAGAATCTACATCTTCCTTTAAGGGGAGAAAGAAACCCTCAGTGTTAGAAGAGTTTTACAGAAATCCTAGATACAGTCATGCTATCATCTTACTGCAGCTAAGTCTAAAGGGGGTTTTATATGTAAACAAACTTCTATTTTTCTAGAGCAAGGAAACAAAATCATTTTGTTTCCTTTCTCGGTTAGTCACCTTTTCATTTCCCCCTCCCCCTTTTTCTGTCAGGGAGCTACAGAATAGGTGCGAGGATTATTTATACCCATATTTGCCAGCACCTTGTTAGTGGTGCTGTCAGTCCTGGCCGATGTCAAATGACACCTACTGCAGATGGATATCCTCAGACCACGGCTAAACTTTGGTTTCCTATCTGTAAAGCCGGGATAATGCTTCTCTGTGGCTAATCAGATTACGAACTATTTAGGATAAGACTGATGAAGGAAAAGAATCACAGCCTGATCACGCACTTTGTGGCAGAGAAAGAGGCAAAGGGGGGAAAACTGTGGTATCCGCTCTGGAAGGCTTTCTGGTAGTAAACAGCTTGTCTTCAGAAGCTCCTTCTAGACAACAGGAAGCTACGGAAACCTCTGGAGAACAATTCCAGCCAGTCCTACCACCGACTGGAAAAGCAGCCAGAGAAGACAGGCCTGAGCAGGCAAGGATGCTGACCTCTGCAAGTGCCTCCTTCAGACTCTCAGGAAGCAGTTCATCTGCTGCGGGCAATGTTTTCAGCCTCATGCGTCGGGCCGGAGATCAACCACTCCTTGCCGACCCTGCCAACGTTTCCCTATGATCACACTCGTCCACTGTGGTAATTCCGTCCTTATTTTATAGCTCTGTAAACTCTGATGGAAGCCCACCATAGACCTCTTCAGCTTCTCCCTTGTAATGGGGCATTTCCATTCCAGTAGCTTCACATCAGAAAAACGCTATATCAAACATAAAGCTGATTCTCCTCGTTATGACTCCTAAACTCTCTTGGCTAAAGAAACTTACTATGAAATTACTGAACCTGGTAAGTAGTCACCCACCTTCCCTATCATTAAGGAAACAGTGCTATTTCATATAGAAATATGAACTCCACAACAGACCTCAGCAGGCAGCATGATCTAGGTGGTACAACAGAACTCAAGAGACCGCAGTTCAGACTAACTGCCCGAGGAACGCCTGAAGCTACCTCACCGACAACAGAAGGAGAAGCATTCCTGCCTCCTGATGAAGCCTGCAGAGAAGCTTTAACAAAAAGGATTAGATTCAGGCAAGTCCTGTAGAAGTAAGGCCTGAGGATGTTCTCCGATGCGACTCCTCTTGTGGAAGCAATTCTGCTCAGGAAAATCACCCCAAGACAGAAAGAAAAAGCAAGTGGGCAACAACTCACCCCACACACACTGCCCAGGAACCCACCTCTGCCGCAGCTGATGTCCATTTGTACAGACAGACAAGACAGAACCCAAGTCCTCCTGAAAGGAAGATGCTGAGCAGTGAATCCAGAACCCTGTATACTGCTGATCTCCTCCCACTACGTAACGCCCCAGTCCAAGGTGGGGTTTACCATCCAGGATTTCCAACTGCAGCTTCCAAGTCCCGCTGGCTTTTGGCCCATCTTACCCAACTGCAAGGCTGAGACATGGTCTCTTCTTTGAGCGTGAACAGAACAGCTTTGTCGCAAAGCTGGGTGTCAACGCTATCAGGATCCCTCCTTCACGGTGTCACGCAGCATCTCAGCTGCAGAATTACCTTACAGGTTCTGCAAGGACCTGCCAAAACCCATCTCTATCTTTTTAGGAAGAAAATTCACTGGCAAAACACCACTGTTGTATTCTGTAAAGGTAACACAGTCTTTGCAAACTTCAAGCCAAGCCACACGAATACTCAGTAGAAGCCCTGAAACGGAGCAGGACAAGCACATTCCCACGTGGCCTTATGTTTATCTTCCAAGTGATGACCCAAATAAAGCGCTGCAGACACTGGCTCTGCTTCTGCAGGGAGCCATCATCACCTATGGGCAGATACAGAGAAGATGACAAAAGAGACACGTTTCCATTTGCATCCCTTGTCCTCCCACTCACAGCCAGGCTGAGGAAGACAGAATAAGGAAGGCATTTTCTTTGGAAACATCTGGACAACAGCTCAAAAGAAAACAGAGTTGAAATTTCTACTTGGTTTTTAAACTCCAGTGAAACCTTGAGTTAGTGCTTAATGTCACTTGAAAACTGGAGAGGCACAAAAATCCACGGATCAAAGCCTAAGAGAAGGTACCTGCCATCAACTGTTTGAAGAGCCTTTACTGAATCAGGACACTTAAAGAAAACACCTCTGAAGACAAGATTCCCAGTAAGATGCCCATGTAGCAACGTGGTTCGGGAATGTCAAGCAACTGATCAGGAAGTCTTTATCTTCATGACAGTATACAATGTTTTTAAAACAGAAACCTATTTACTGAAGAAAAAAGCTGTTATAAACCAGCCTCAAGACACTAGTATTTTCACTTTGTGGAGCAGACTACCATTAAAAGTCTCTTAACGTATGCTTATTTTGAATAAAAAAAAGCCTATCTTAAGATATACGTCCAAGTACCCCAAGATCACCACTGAGGCTCTCTTCTGCAGAGACAGCTGTATTTGATTAGAGCACATCTCAAAACTGAGAATTAGGAAACCTCAATGGGTTTCAGATCCAGACATGGGGTTATGAAGCACAGAACTACGCCACGACCCCCAGGCCGCGTGGTACAGCATGTGAGATGCTTCAGACACAAGTATCAAAAGGGAACAACATGGAACCAGACACGAACTGCATCAGCAGCTACCAGCGTGAAAACGAGGGATGGGACAGACACCCTCAAAGTGTTTGCTGAGGCTGGTTGTCTCCTGTTCCCTGCTAGGGTGGCCACCTCCACCGTAGGGTCAGCACAGACCACAAGTTCTCTGTCACAACAGTTGAGGTCTCGTAGGGCAGCTGAAGCCACGGCCCTTTCCTTTAACTAGTGCCTACACTAGTCTCGCACAAAGGGGTGGAAGGAAGTTAGTCCCTGCCAGTGATGGTTTTACCTCCAAACAAGATCTGCCGGACCCCAGTAATCATTAAAGAACCTTAAAGAAAAATTAGGATCTGGATGCGCTGACAGCAAGCGCCCTGTACCTGTTTGTTGAGGACCTGTGCCCCAGCCAGGCACATCTGTAACACAAGCACTACACCTAGAAATACTGACAGGCAAATCAAATCAATTGATTTATCTAAGAGCAGTCATACCTGACAGGTCCAAACTGCTCTGGTAAAGACAGATCTGAGAAACGCACACCTTCAAAGTCCAAGAAAATCTCAGTGACCAAGCAGCATGATAAGCAACGCGTTCAGGGTGGACATCCAAACATCCAGCGTTTCAAGATGAGAGTGCGGCAGGCAGGTACAGCCACTCTGATCAATACTTATCGATCCAACGGAATAAAGTAGCAATCAAGAGCGCACACCAAGAGAGAGCTTACAGCAGAAAGCGAACAACAGATAATTTTGACATTATGCCACTGTACAAGTCGATGAATTCTTCTTTTGAACCAGTCAACAGAATTACTAAACGCTTGGAAAATCACTTTTTAAAGTGGGATAAACAAGTTGAGCCCGTTTGCTGAGAGACACACGCATTTGTTGGGTTTTGAGAAGTCGGGAAACCGAGCTGGACACCGCGGCCGCTTCTGAAGAGCGATTCTGTTCCACAGCGGAGAACCGGACCGTAAGAGGAGGATGGGGGAAAGGCGCTGGGAGCACCACAGCCCGCTCGCAGCGCGGCTCGGCGCCACCCGAGGTGGAACCGGCGCGGAACATCCTGCTACGGGCGGGAGGAACCGCGGCTGGGGACGGGCGACAGGAGGGCCCACTCGCACCACGCCACCCCGCCGTGAGGGCGGGCCCAGCGAGTCTACGCGGCCAGGCTGCAGGCGGGGATGGGGGTTTGCTGTACAGCGCGTCAGTGCTCAGTAACGCCGAGCGAGCCCAAATAAAGCAACTCGCCCCGTGAAAATCCCCAGGACTAAGGCGCCCCCCGCCCCACAGGCCCCGGGCCGGAGAGAAGAGACGCGCTCCGCCGCGGGGCTGCCCCAGGCCGGGCGGGGGGAGCGGCGGGTCCGGGAGCGGCGGGCGGGCCGTGAGGGGCAGCCCCGCCGCCCGCGCTCCCTCAGGCACCGCCCGCCGCCGCCGCCGCCGCCGCCGCCTCACGGGGGACGGGCCCGGCTGCCGGAGCGCGGCTCCACCCCTGCCACGGAACCCCGCCCCCCTCCCGGCCGGCGGAGGCGCCGCTCACCACGAAGACCGCCTCGGGGATGCCGAGCGGGCCGCGCTTCTCGCCCGCCGGCCCCTCGCCGCACCCCGTCTCGCTGCTGGTGGCCGCCGCCATGTTGGGGAACCGAGGGTGCGTGCGCGGCTCTTCGTCGGGACGCCGGAGACGTACGTCAGCGCGTCAGCGCCGAGGGCGACCCCGCCCATTGGCTGTCGGGCTTTGAGTGACGCGATGACGCGAAGGCGGGGCGGTGGCCGCCCCACGGCGTCGCCCATTGGTGGGCTGGGGCAGGGGGCGGGCAGAGTGCTCTGCCGTGATACGTTTAAATTTCTACCACGCCATTGCGTCACGGCGTCGCGGGAGGGGGTGAGGTGACGCAGGCCGGGCGGGGCCGGGGCGGCGGGAGGAGGCCGAGGGCGGCCGTGCGGCGCGGCAGGGCCTGGCGCTACAGAAAGCGGCCGTTCGGCGTCTCTGTTCAGCGTTGTCTTTTCCAGGCCCCTCGCGCCCCGCCGGGGCGGGGGCTCCAGCCTCAGGCAGGCCCGAGCAAAGCGGCCCCCGGCCGCAGGGCGCTCAGCAGCAGCCGCAGGGCCCCGACGCGCCACCGTTCAGTGTTTCGGCGCTGCCCGTCCCCGACCGGGAGGCTTTTTAGACAGTAACATGCAGACCCGAGAAAACAGCCTCTACGCTTAGTGACTGAGGAAAAACAGATACTCCACCCCGCGCTGGTCAGCCCGCCCCCCCGTGACACAGACGACTCGGTGCCGTCCCCACGTTGCCCCCTCAGTGGAGGCCGATGGCCCTGCCCAGGACACCCAGCCGCTGCCGGGGTAGAACTCGTCCAGGGGAGTAACGCTGGTAATTAGAGTAAGGCCTCACACCTCATTAAATGTAAGTGCAGAGGAGCATCGAACTAATCGATCCTCCTCATGCAGCAGCAGCTTGTTACTGTTGCAGAAAGCCTTAAGCTTGAGAAAGGTTAAGGAATGATCACATGCACACACTCTTTGCATCTGCCAAAGTTTATTTTTTTTTTCCAAAATTGTTTCATCAAATAATTGGATATGAGCAATTTTTAAAAAACAAACAGTTTGTGTATTAACAAATTGTGAAGTTCCACAATTAAAATATCAACACAGCCAGTCTTGTGCTTAGGCTTCTTTTTAAAAAATTATTAATTTGTAGAACATAAACCCTCAAAATTTTTTTCCAGTTTGTGGCTAGTGTATTTTCCACACATTCTGTATTCTTATAAAATGAAGGAATTCATGTAAAGGAACAGCTGTATACAAGAATACATCTGAAAAAAAAGCCTGAACCACCTAAACTATAGTAGCTCCTTTTAAATAAATATCCAATAAAAGGCACAAACCTGTTATGGGGAAAAACATAACATACAAAACAAGACCTATTAAATAAATAATGTAAAGTGTGGGTTGGGGTGAGGGAAATCTGTTCCAGCACCTATTTTGTCATTGCTCCAAGATGAAATTCCAGCCAAACATTTGGTAAAGGATTAAACTCAATCACAAGGATTCCACGTTTGAGATACAACTGAAAGTTCTGATGTTACAATTCCTGTTGTAACTCTACCAGCTACTACAATCTCTTTAAATAAATGAGCATGAGAACCTGCATAAAGTAGCAACGCAGTGATGTTATATATCAAATACATCTTCAGAGTAATAGCAACAGGTTTTCTATATTCCTAGCTATCAGTAATGTATAAATGACAACATGTACAATTTCCATTGCTCAAAAATATAATCTTTTAAATGGAAATAAATGACTGATACACAGTGCCTTTAGATGTCCTTACAATACAAACTACCCAAAACAAAGTTTTCCTTTTTATGTACAAATTAAGCACCGATCCACAGTGCATACTATTCTAATTGTAACCCCACCCTCCCTGCCACACATCAAAAAACCCAGATGGGGATACACCCTGTATTCAATCTTGTAGTCAGACAGTTTTTTTTTGTTGTTGGGGGTTTTTTGTGTGTGTTTAAAAAAAAATTCCATTTGTTTTTACCTACAAGTATTCCACCACTATGTGCACAGAAGTGAGATTTCTCTAGTATGTGTCCAAAATT
>KZ505691.1:20533-50765 GCA_002844005.1 Limosa lapponica baueri
AAAAAAAAAAAAATCAGTAACTTCTTGGAGGCAAAGTCAAACTGTATCTAGAGAACATTAGAAAACCCCAGTTATTTAAGAGGAGGTACGCTTTCAAGTCCCAAAGGCCTAACACAATCAACCTTTCCAAATTCCCCCCGAAGTTATCCTACGGTATATCCCATGAAAGACAGCCTCCCTGTAGCAGCACAAAGTCCCAACAGTCAGGCTTGAATGACTCACTAAGGTACAATAACACACAGCATGCTTCAAGTCCTCCTCCTTGTTCAGACAAGCATGGAGTGACATCTCAGCTGTCTGCTTTCTGAAGTATTCAGAACGGGATTCTGACCAAATGAGTTGGAGGAAACAAAAGGGAAAGTCACATTTATATACATGTCTTCAGTGTTTTACTCATCGCAACCACTATTTGCAACTCTCGCGGGCTGTTACAGTTACCCTCAACAACAACCTTTGTCTTCAACGTGTTTTTCTGGAGAACAAGTTCTGAGCCATAAAAGCCTTTGACAGCATCTTAAGTCCTGGTTTTTTTACTTCTAATGTATGAACTATTTTACTTAAAACACAGTGCTCTGCTGTTTTATGCGTTCCAGTACGTGCACAAGGAAGAGGTTGGCAAATAGGAATCCTGTGCACTTCTGTGCTGAGAAGTGCGTAAAGCAATCTTTTCTTCGTAAGGATAAATCTGAAAGCCATGTTTTAATGTATGAAATATTCTGAACAAGACTAAAAAGAAGGTAGCTTATAACATTTTTGGGATGTACTTTGTGGCTGTTTCTCCTTTATAACACTAAATAAATTGGTATCAGACAGCTTTGCTACAAGAAAGCATACCAAAGAACCATTAAAAAATCCAGAGCAAATCAGAAGTAGTGCAAACTATACTAAGTACTAAATCCATTTCTAAGCGAAGTACATTCCAGATATTCAGAATGCTCTGCAATAAATTATAACAAATATATACTGTTTGCCAGGCATTTATTTGCATATTTTATTAAAATAACGGATTATTACTTATACAACTCAGTATGAGAAAGAGACCTAACAGCTTACACTGCTGGAAACTGCCCGACTGTAGCTCTCTCAGCTCTGTCATTAATGCCCAGACATTTATTACTACACGCACTGGTCTAGTTCAAACTCAAGACTTTTCAATGCTGACTAAAATCAATGGAATTCACTATTTCTTAAATAAACAATCCCCTTAACACAATGACCCATTCTAAGTGGCACCTATTCCTTCGTCAGGTGGAGGGTAACTATAGGCACTGAAGAACTCATTGGCTTAAAATTGTACAATTGTTCAACCCAATAAAGGTGGATTAAAGCTTGAAGCCCTTTGTAATTCAAACTTGAACATTAAATTACTATATATTGGTCCAAATTCTTTTAAAATCAATACACATTCAGAAACTCTTGAGTTTTAAATTTCTGCAAGGAGGGAGCTTTCTAGGAAGTTAGTGGTTATGGATTCCAAGGGTTGGGTTGTTTTGTTGTTTTTTTTTTTTTTTTTTTTTTTTTTTTTTTTTTTTTTTTTTTTTTTTTTTTTTTTTTTTTTTTTTTTTTTTTTTTTTTTTTAATTGTTTCACTTAGGGTTCAAGAAATACTACTTCTGCATTCTTTGGACAGAATTAAGCATTTAGAAAAAGAGAAGGCTTGTTCCCACCATCAAGGGAAGTGCTGTATTTTAGAAGTTCTCTACAGGACAGTTTGACAAGATTCTCAGGCCTATCTGGATTTATAATGAGAGTCAGATCTCTCTGTAATTATAGACTCCCCAAAAGATAAAAGACATGCTATTCTGGAAGTCTACTTATTGTAACAATAAAAAACTATTCATTTTTTGAAAACTCAGCTTTAATATTAATTATAAGTAGAAGTCATTTTACAGGAGAGCTTTTCATCGTATTCTGACACAAAACTTTTGAAAGGAAGGTTACTGCCAATTCCATTTACTTGTTACTTTTTTTTTTTAATGCTATCACATTTTATCAGACATTGAAAAATACAAGATAAGGCATTTTCATAGCCGATTTCAGTTTTGGAGGAAGATTGTTAAATACAAAAGATGTGCCAGAAGTCTGTACACATCTGACCCTTCATGATTAGCATACTTCATAAATTAGTTGGTTTAAAAGATTTTCCTCTCAAAAAGAGTCTGGATTTCTTAACATAGTATTTTTACCTTGAAATTACTACAGAAGAAAAAGATTACTGCAGCATTGAAGAAGGAATTATCTAAAAGTTTGCACGTATTTACACATTTAAAAATTACTTTTATATGGTTTACAACTAGATTCTTATTTCAGAAAAGCAGCACAAGCTATTCTCTACAGCTGGATAATTTCAATATAGTTGCCAGTTCCCAAGTGTCAGCACTATTGCGAGGTTTGCTTCTTTTGACCTAATGGACTTTCAAAAGAAATTGGATCTCTTGCCTCCTTTGCAGTTAGCAACAACAGTTTCAGATTGCTCCCGTTTGCTGCTACTGGGGACACCCACATTCCCTGGTTCCCAGAGCTGCTCTTCCTGCAGCTGTGGAAGATGCCACCTGCAGAGAAGGTACTCGATGGAACACAGCTGCTGTCACCTGTCGGAGGCTGCACGTGCTGTTCTGTAACACGCTTGTTTCCCCTACTCCATCTCAGACTTTCAGCCCGTATCAGAGCCTGGCTCTTTCAACCAGCCATGTAACACTGACATACCAATGGAGCAATTTATTATTTTTACTATATATATATGTAATATGTATATATCTTGTTGATTCACAGCATTTCAAACTCACATTATAAAGTTTGCAAGTTACTATAAGCTATTCTAATGTGAAAAAGCTGTCTGATTTCACATGATATTGGCCTTATGATAATGCAAGCATTGCTCTATCAGAGTACTTATTAGAGCACATAAAAATTTTATTGCTCAACTTCATTTGTGTTGTGTCTTGGTTACAACAGCCACAGAATTTATGGAGAAAATAAATAGCTTTGACATCCTCAGTTAACTTTCTAAGGTAATCCACTGATGAATAAGGTTGTAGAGCGATCATGTAGCCCCTCTTCTCAGCTTTGAAGATAATAATCCAGCTTGCACCTTCTGAGTCAACCTCAATAAAAGTTTTCTGCTGAGTATTTTAAAAGAAAATAAATCAGTGAACAAACATGATTTCACACTGCAGTGACTGTTATAAACAAGAATCGCTAAAGCATTGCAATTCAAAATAATATTGTATTATACAGGGAAAAAACAGTTGCCCTGTTCAGGAATACATCATGGAAAGATTGAAATTCAGTCTTTTCTTTTTTTTTTTTTTTACCAGTATTTGGTTGTTCTCACATCTTGCTGCTTTGGCGGCTCTACATAAACTGTATCTGTGAAATAGATATTACATATTAATGTCACCTAAATAACACATGGTTTCTCAGTGTTTTAGAATCCTGAATCTATTCAACTGTCTTGTTACTTTCAAGTTAAGACTATAGATTTTCGCACTTTGAAAATCCCCAAAGAACATTAAGACCAACATATCTGGACAACAGGAATACACTTTTTCTTCAACTTGAATGATCTCTTGTCCATGCCTTTTTCACTTCTCCACCACCTGATCCTTAAGAAAGCTTTCACACTGCCCTGCTCAGCATGACTGAAGCAAGTATCCAGCTGATGTCATGGGAAGTCTAAAGTCTATGTATCTTCAACACTTCCATTTTCTTAATATCGACACAGTAAGAAGCTACCCACTACAGCTCTCATTTGTCCTTTCTTCCTTGCTTCCCACATTTGCATGGTCTCAGCACCTACATTTGCTTCCTCATCTGCAAAAGCTGTTGCCCTTGAGGTGAGGACCCCCTCACTTTCAAACACAAACATACATTAGTAGCCCTTCAAGAAACATTTGGTTGCTTTTACCAAGACTGAAGTTCCAATGTGATCTCAAGATTAAAGAAAACTGTTTACCTGAGTTTCAGAAACAGGTGCAAAAGGATTTGTTGGCCTTAGACCAGGCTGCGTGTACATCATTGACTGGGGTGCCATCAAAGGAGCAGCTCCAATCTGAGGAGGTACCTGTTAGAAAAACAAAAACCCCGCAAAACAGGTATATGAAACAAACTAATTCTGGAAGATACATCTTTTTGCATTGTAATATAGTAGAAAAGAAGCGTATAGACACACACACGTAATAAAGTCAAACCTTTTAGAAAACTTGCTGTATAAAAATTTAGAGCAATCTCTTCCAATGAACAGTGTTAAAAAGCTATCACATTTCACACACTATTGACCTTATGAAACAATACATGTAAGCACAATAATGCCTGCCACGGAGGCATCCACAGGAAGAGACAGTTTTTTCAAGAATACAAGACAATCACATTTCTTACCATTCCATATATAGGCACTTGAGGTGTGGTCAGTGGGTATGTGATAGGAGCAGGTACCTTCAATCAAGAAGATTAGAATGTATTTTAGATAAGCTCATGCATACTAGTAATATATGTATAAAACTATGAAAAATATATATTTTTCAATACTTAAAATAACCAACGTATTTACAAGAAATAGACTTACATATCCAGGATAGTGTACTCCATTCTGGCACAGCAAAAGGAGTAAGGACAGAATGTTATTTAAGAGGTATTAGAACTGGAAATTCTAACCAAGGGATGGATTCAAGTCCAGTACCATAACTGTCTATAACTACGCTCATTTCTTAAAACAATTAGAGGGAGGAAAAAGAGCAGCAAGGACAGCAACGTCAGTGACTACGTCTGGTAACTTGGATAAACTCCCTGCCTGGGACGCTATCACCTAAGAAGACTTAGAGCAAAAATTAAAATTTTACTAAATCTAGCCAGATCTGAATTTATTGCTTGCACAAGCATTTGCATGAGAAGCTTTTAGAGGGCATGTCATGCAGCATTCCTCCTTCCTCCCATTATGTGCGAGAAGGGCATAGAAGAAAAAAAAAAAAAAAGCCAGTGACCATTCAGCTTAAGAAATAAATAGCAATAAATGTTTAGTCTGATAAGTGTTGCTCACATACTTAATTTCTGATGTCTGCAACATAGTACAAAATGAAAGAAGAGAAATGAAGAGCTTCTTAAGCCAGTAATAACTTACATCAGGTTATGGCTCACAGGCACCGTGATGCATGCACTTCATACTGCCATGCATTGTTAAGTAGTGCTAGTTACACTAAAAATGGAGCGCTAGTTAAAATACTTCCCTATGAAAGGATATGTAGACATGAACTGGAGGATTAGTAATCTGGATGCCACAGACCAAGCCAAAACAGCGAGACCTTTCCAATACTGGGGCACTGATTTTAAAGATATCTGAGCTAGCTCTTTGTATGGTTAATTGTTGGAATTCCAAGCAAATGAGTGAGTAGATACCTGGCATAAAGCACTCACATGCTTAGACCAGAAAGTATTAAACATGAACACATGAAATAAAAACACACAACCCAAATCCACAGTGATCAATGTGTGCTAAAGTGCCCTCTATCTTTCAAAACTAAGAATGCATTAGCACTCCAACATCCCATGTTCTGGAGCACCAAGAGGCAAGAAAAAGATTTTCTCAGAAGTCTCACATAAAAGTGCTGTACACCTGAGACATCCTCTCATCTGAATTTAATTTTTGAGTCCAATACTGGATTTAATATTCTATTCAACTTTGGTAATTTTGAATAAGCATACTCACGTAAGATGAGTAAAATAGGCATTACAGGCAAAGCTATTCTTATTGGAAAATAAAGTCAGACAGCAGTCCAAAATCCATAGCAAATGTGGCAATTACCCTCATTGTACATATAACCGAGGTGACCATTCTATTTAAGGCAGCTGTATTTCAGAAGTGGTTTGTATTTGTATGAGTATGTACGAATAGAAGATATTTAAAAATAATCTCTTAAAAGCATAGGAAGAAGTCAGTTGCCTACAAATATTCCTCCAAGGAGTGAGAATTCTATTTAAGGCAGCTGTATTTCAGAAGTGGTTTGTATTTGTATGAGTATGTACGAATAGAAGATATTTAAAAATAATATCTCTTAAAAGCATAGGAAGAAGTCAGTTGCCTACAAATATTCCTCCAAGGAGTGAGAATTATTCATTTAAATAACTATAAAACTTCCACTTAGTATTCTATACTAATGTTAAAAATATGAATTTGCCGCTGACCGTTATCAAAAGTCCAAAGTGCTGCTTGACCTGATAATTACAATGCCTTGCAGGGGCTGCAGCAGTGTTTCATGTGACAAAATTGAAAATGAAGCAAAAACTGGAAAGAACAGCAGTTCTTCCCCTTGAAACACATTCTTCAGATTCTCAAAGGTGCATGTGCGTGCACATGGGAGGGGGGTAGGAGCATCTCAAACATGCACATCAGAAATGTTCTGCGTGGGGGTCATTTGTTTCAATCAAAAAAGAACTTACGGACTGAGGTATTTCTCAGTTGAAAGGCTAATTATTTAAGTCTTTAATGGACAAGTTCTACAGTGAGGGAAAATAAAGTATATAAAATCTCTACCTCATTTCCCTCGGCCCCCAGTCTTGTCCCAAACAGCCTTTGCTATTCTTGTTAATTTAATTCAAGCAGGGAAGTAGCATTTACTAGAATGAAGTGTGATTTCAATAGTACAGAAATTACCATATGTGGAATAGTGGGTAAGGGAGTAGGGTTCCATGTGGTCGATGTGCTTGTTTTTGCTTGCCAGTTTGTTCCACCAGTAAGTTTTTTCTCTGTAGGCTGGGTCCACTGCATATCTGATCTAAAATAAAACGGTGGTATTAGTTTTCACAGAGAGTCAACAGCTAGAGTAACAACATAATGGAAAACCAAAACATGCCTTAATACATGTACACAGCTGAAATATATGGGTGGAAGAAACACTCAGAATTTCAGTAACTACTTATCTATCTCTGTTCCAGTAAATATGAAATCCGGAGGTTCTGTTTTGTGTGAGAAGTAATCTATCACTACTGCACTGTACAGCATAACAATTAACTGGGCTTTTATGTAACTGCAAGATATTTTATAGTGCTTCATAAAAATACTTTAGTAAAAATACAGCAATTGCAAAACTAAAGTGAATTACTTCAAAAGTTAAGGTTGACCATGTTATGGTGACTGACCACAAACTCACTGTTTCAGTGCTGTACTTGGTACCAAACTACTCTCAAGAGTTGAGACTCTTGCCATGTTAAGTGCTGGTAAACTGTGCCAGAGACTACCAAATACTCAGGTAAGCATATTATAAGTTCATCTATGGACTTACTTTTTGGATGGGGTTCCTCCAAAGCCAAGATCTGGAGGGAAAGAGAAACAGACAAAATCCCTAGGTATTTTTAATTTTGGGGGAAAAAAAAAAACGTGGTTTGTTTTCAGTGACAAATGAGAAAGTTAAATTTAAAAGCTTCACACTTACTTCCCACTAGATTAGCAAGTGAAGAATCAAGGTCATTTGCCAAAATTTTTCCACTTTGCTGGTTGGCTAAAGTGGCTCTTTGATTTTGTGGTGGTACTGTGGGTTGCAATACATCATCTAGAAAATTAAAAGCTAAACAAAGAACATAAAAGCCACTGTTAACAAAACAGTTACATTGCATTTAATAAAAGACATCCGTAAGCCACAGAAGTATTTCCTTTATATAAATACTCAATCTACTTAGTGTTCTATGTGGAGGTTCAACACGCTTGAAGTGTTTAAGGCTTAGACAGCAGCATATATTAGCCCCTTATTTCTTTATGAAATACTGTATTCTAGCTACTAATCTAGTAGAATCTTTAAATTTACTTCAGAAGTAACTGATAGTATTTTAAAATTAAGATGAATCTCCCCTAAAGCTGAAGAAGAAAGAAGGTTGTTAGAAGTTTCAAGGTGTTCTTGTAACACAATACAGCAATAATTTCATAATACTGCTAGTACCCTGAATGTACAGAAGAGTTCCTTTGCTATATGTTCATAAGGACTTGGAATACATAGCAAAATAGTACCAAGAGAAAGACTGTAACTTGGCTAGTCTTCAAGCAACACACGCACAACTAGTTTTGCATTTTCCTAAGTACAACACCTCTCAATTAAGTCAGAGGGAATTATCACATATCAAGAGAACACACTGAAGTCATAAGCACTGAAAACAGATTAATGTACGCTTACCCATTAAAAGATATCCAGCAGGCCACGTTCAAAGTTCATTCCCCCAAAAAGAGAGGAAACCATTATTAGTTAAAGCTAATTTTAAAACAAATCACTACAATCGAACTGATTGCCTGTTATTTTATCAGCCCTATAATCAGCTTGCAAATGTATTAAGTTATTAAATTTTGAACTGCAATAGCAATTACCCTAAATTGTTAAGCAACTGTTGCCTGTAGGGTGTAAATTAGTCATAAACTACATTTTACCACTTGTAGTCCTGTACTCTGGTGCTGTAGATTTTCCTCCAAAAACAGCATCAAAGTCCACATTAATTGTTGAAGAGGTGGTACTTGGAGGAGCTGAATGAAGAGGAAAACCTGAAAAAAAAAGTTTAGAGTAATCAAATACACCCATAGAGTAATATCACTCATTACAGTGAAAGGAGAAAGTTGGGTTTTTTAAAAAAATAAAAACAAATTACCATCAACAGTCAGAGGATGATACACAGAAGCATATGTAGGTTTATGACCACTAAAGTCATCTTTGTAAAAAGAGAGAAGAAAATAAGGTAAGTTTAAAAGAGAAAAAGGAAGTCGGGACCCCAAAATTAAGTCTGCAGTTAAAAATTAAGATATTTAGTAATAAAAAGGGATTTATTTTTTTATTTAGCAAATTTAAAAAGCTCAAGTAACTCCTGCATTCCCCATTACAAAAGAGAAAGGAAGTTGCAGCTTGAAAGAAATCAGAAAAAATTCCAGCAACATTGCAAGTGTTTGGATGCCTAGGTCAGGCAAGCTGAACAAAACAATGAGTTGTTTCCAATGCAGAAATAAAACTTTAAGGAAACATATAATTTACTACATCTGGAATTAATGTACCATTTTTACTTGTTAATGAAAAGTGAAGACTGGTCCAAACCACAAAAAGATTACATGGCCCAGTTTATTAGCATTATTATGTCAAGTTGCAATGAAGTTACATGGGTTTTGTTTATTTTTTTACCACTAAACAGTTCCACTGTTTGTTTGGAGGAAAAAGCAGAATTGATGAAAGGGGTGGTAGATTTTACAGCTTCTTCAACTGGCTTCATGTCAAAGATGTCCAGATGAGGTGGAGAACCAACACAACCATTTGAGGACGAGAAAGGACCTTTCAGATGCAGAAGTGAAGGAAAGAATATAGAGTACAGATAATGGAAAAGAAAAACAGACTGAAATGATTGCATATGAGAAACCCTAGACAAAGTCAAACTGTAAGTATTCCACCATCAGCCCATTAAAGATACAAATTCTTAGTTTCAGATCAAAATAGTAACATCTCTATTTAGGGAAAATAGTTCTAGTATTGTCATTGGGTGGGAGGGGGAAATGACAGAACATTTATCAAAAAAGTTAGATACTATGTTTTTGGCTTCAAGAATCTACCTTTTAAATAGCACATTAGGATATCGATTCTACCTATTAAAACACCAACACTTACAATGGTGTTACCATTGCCTTATTTCAGCATTTAAGACATTTATCCTAATTATTTTTTGGAGGAATGGGTAAGGGTACAGAGAATTCTGTGCCCAAGAAACTGGGAATGACAGCTTTGTTATAAGGACCTGAAGTCACCAACACCTTTTAAATGAAAAGTATATTAAATACCACTTAATGGAATGGAAATAGTACTCCAGTGTCTTTTCAGTTACATCTACTTAGTTTTTATTTCCCAGCATTTTTAAACTTGGATTTTTAGTTACATTTCTTCTACCTGTCCCCTTTATCAAATAGCTCCTTCATTCCACCTACTGCACATTGACGCTACTGATGTGTTAAAAAAAAAAAAGGTTTCTGTAATGGTTTACCAGAGCTTTCAGATGACTTACTCAATATTCTGTCAAGGACAGAAACGTTTGGATGCAAAGTAATTAAGATTTAAGACATAGAATCAATTAAGTATGAATCTGTATTTTATTCTTGTATTTTAAGAATTCACCCATCATTTAGACAGTCAAATCATCGTATCAGCTCACCTCCCCAAGCACTGCTTGCTGATGTTGATATAGCTGGGGTACTCTGCACAGTTGGAACAAATGCAGGCTGAAGATCAAAAAGATCACTAGAAAGGTTGGGCATGCTGAATACGAGAAGAGAAAGAAACATGAAGACACGTACTAGGCATCGTATTCTTGTGTTATACAAGCACTTACACCAATCTCACTTCCCTCTTTCCCACTAGTAGCCCATCAATAACAGTGATACAGAACAAGACTAGTAATTAAGCACTTACTGATCAATACCAATTAATCAAAATTCCCGTGAATACACCAGGAAATAATGAGCAAAAGGTTATTCTTGAAAAGTATTTGAGAAGTAACTAGTATCAGTGCTTTGCAGCCAATTGTGGAGCTATAGGCCAATGCAGTAATTTCTGTTTGCTTCAGAAAGCAAAGTATCTCTCACCTATTTGTTGTGGGTGCTGGTACTGCAAAGAGGTCAGCAGCTACAGTGGTATTCACACTTTTTCCTGATAAGGTGCTTGGGGATGCTGATGTGGAAGTGGAATTCGATACCACAGAAATCTCTCTTAATCGCTGCTCCTGAAAGATGAGATATACAGTTGGTATTTTAGTTTTCTTAATTTATTAACCCTTCCTGAAGGTCCCCAAGACCTTTTCCAAGAAGAAATTTTTATCATCATCTTAATTAGAACCGTTATTCTTCTGTAAAGTCTTGAAAACAGAAAGACGATTGAAATTGGAGATAGGAGTATTTGTTTGAACAAAGCCTTTAAAAAAATCAAATCACACTAAAGCCATATTTCATACATCATGGGCAAAAATAATTCCCTCCTACCAATAATCAGTCTTCCAGTAGCAATGTTGTATGTTTGGCTGCTGAGATGTAACCTAGAATTGTTTAGACTCATTTTATGAATCTTTAAGATAAACAACAATCTCTTGTAAGAAAGAACGTAAATGATTTATATCAGCTGTCTGCTATTCAAATCATACTCCTGATAAAAAGGTCACCACATATTGGCAGCCACACAGGATCACACCTGCATCCTACAGGCTCACACCTTGGCCTCTCTTAAGATGAGAGTTCCCCCCCCCCAAGATTTTACGCCAATCTTGGTGTTCACCTGTATCCAGTTAAAAAAAAAAATCTCAGAATACAAACTTGTAAAAAAAAAAAATATAGTACCTTAAGTGCCTGCAGTCTAGCTTGTTCTTCCTCCAATGCCTGCTGCTTTTCTTTCTCATCCATCCTGCTAAATGACATTCCTGTATTGGCAAGTGTGGAAACAGCACTGGATAGGGCACTGGCTCTAAAAACAGTAATAATTTAAAGAGTTTTATTAAGAAAAAACAGTCACGTATACATCGCTTATATTTTAATCATCAGGTGCCTTATCTAGTTGTGTCATTTCCCCCCACTCCAGCCCTTACTCTCAAGTACAGAAAAGCAGACACTCCAATAACGAGGGAGTTTAGTGAAAAAGCAGCACCGGATCATGCTCTCAAGTTTCAGCAGGCAGGAAATGGAAAGCGCAGAACATACCAGTTGTCTTTTCTCTTTAAGGTCATATAGGCTAGACTGGAATTCTAATACATTCAAGCAGCAAAAGGCACAAGAAAGCTTGTTTGTATATACAATACATATCATGATAAACAAAGCACAGAAGTTATTCCCTATATAGTATACTTTTTAGGCTGTTCTGAAAAGGGACTGATGAACTTCTATAAGCATCTTAAGATGAATTCATGTTCTGAGAGGTAGAAAATTGACAATAAAGCTAAATAACATCCTATCTTGGTTAAAAAGCATCAAACCCCAAATACCTTCAAAGTCTTAGAAGCCAAAGGACTTCAAACAAGTAAAAGCTAAAAAGAGTAACATACAAGGTCTCAGCTCAGTGGTTTATTAGAGCACAATAAGAAGTCTGTCAGAGACACAGGGAGACAGATTTTAAACATGACTAAGCTATCAGACTATTAATCACTAGATGCTTCATTTATACTTCTAGGAAGATATATTTGGACATGAATAAAATCCCAAGGAGAACACCAAATGACTGAATCCTGAAAATTCTTAGTATGAAGAAGATAAATCCTAAGTACAGGAATCTTTGTAATTGATTGGGTGCTCACCTGCTGGCAGCGGAGACTTCTTTTGTTTTCTTTCCCTCCACAGAAGCCAAATGCTGTTCCAGTGCTTCAAGCAAGCTGCTGGGTGCCTAAAGTTAAAAGTATTTATAAAACACTGCTTCTAGACAACACATCATTGTTTAGTACACAGATGAGTTTCCTCATCTACTAAAAACAAACAAAACCTCACATGTCAAATGTACCTTTGGGTTTTGCTGCCATCCTGCAGACCTGCCACTCCTTTCAGAAAACTACAGAGACATGAAGTAAGGATTCCCCCAGAGTAGCCCTGCTTCTGTGTATGCAAGTTGCATTCTTGTTTTTGGCAACAGTATTTGCTACGTTAAGATTAATCCAATAATCACAGCTGATTAAGCAGTACTCCCTTAAACTTGCAGAAGTACCAAAATAAGGTCTTTGCATTTTGATCCCCTTTCCCCGTAACAACAAAAACCCAATCGCTTTCCATTCAAATACTTACAATGCAAAGGCTTGCATTAGATACACTTGACTACAAGCAGGATGTTTGGTTTGAGAGAAAGCCCATCAAATTCAACCTCATCCCAACAATACTATTGCAGACTGAGGAGCTATTCAACATATGACTACAATAAACCAACTCAATTCCTCCAAAGCCAGTAGAAATTAGCAACACCACTTCAAATACAGTTGGGTTCTGGTGGTCATCCTCCCCCCCTGCCCTTGACGAAAAGTGTTACTATGAGAAGTTTTTAAATATTTAAAGTTGCTTCTAAAGCAATGAAGAAGATCCCCAAAAAACCATGCTTCTTGCCACTTAAATCCAGCCAGAAGTCAGAAACTAGACACCTCAGCTAAGACTTCAGACACCTAAATGAGTTCTAGGTGACCAATATTCATAAGCTTACTGTGACTTTTGAGAGCACAGCCATGACATTATATAGTACCCAAGATTTTAACCGACAGCTAACAGAAAAGAGCAAGTTTAAAATATACAGACTAAGGCACACCTACCATAAACAAGGCTCCTATCATAAACAAGAAAGAAGTGCCAATCATAATCTGCCTTCTTTCTGCCATCCACTACAGAAATATTTTTTCCATAACAAAGGAAACGGGTTCAAAGCTCAGAATAAATTTGAACTCATCTTTATTACACAGTCTTCGTAGAAGGTAAGATTTCTCCAAACCACCCTATAAAAACAGCCTCCATCAAGCAACGTAATTAGGCTGGCGCTTTTGGAAGAGTTCACTGCCTTGCTATTCTAGCCCCATTTCTCTCCTGGCTTTTAACTACATAGTCCATACTCCATAAAAAAAAGTGAAATAAATCCTATTACAGATTCAAATGAAGGGAATAGACCTCTAACACTTTAATCTACTTGCCAGCTTCATCCTCCTCATCTGGCAGCATTTTGGAGACATTAAGCCTCTCTGACCACTTGCCAACTTGCAGCAGGTAGAACATATAGGATAGATGCTGTTTGGAAGAATATCAAGCTTGCCCTTGCTAGCCCTTCTGTACCAAGAGCTAGACCAAAGTATTTCCTGGCAAGAGGAAAATTATTAATCACAGAAGGCTTTGGCAAGTTCCCCTCTGAAATAGCACAATTCTAGCTTCCCACATTCAATGAAGGCCAATTCAAGTTACAAGAGATGAAAGAAAAACAACTGGAATAATCCTAGAAAACTGCTTGTCTTAAAGTTAAGGCCTGAGTTGGTACTTCTTTCTATAAATAGAGCTAGGTAAGCTAAAACAGTGCAGTTACCTCAATAACCGGTCATGAATAAACACAGCATTCAAACCGGACAGCTAAACCCCAAGGGGAAACATTTTGAAATACCCTTCTGGAAACATATCAGGGACAAAGGAAAAAAAAAAGCCCAAACCAAAAAAACTGCATACTTTTACTTTTCAGGAGGAACAGCAGTTGGCAAAAGGCATTGCATGACCCAGCTAGATAGATAATCTTAACAGCAGGAGGCTATACCCTAATTCCAGAAAGTTTTTCCTAGTCTTTTTTTTTTTCCCCACTTTAAACTTGTCTTGAAAAGCATACTCTATACTTACTCTTTCTAAAACCTTCTAAACAACCTCCTCAACCATAAGACCTAAAACCAACAAACCAGTAACTTCTGTGAACTGCAGACATCCAACAAAACATCAGAGATGAAATCTGGTGTGAACAGATCTCAGTAAGTTTTATGTCAGAATAGATGTCTGGGCTAATAGAGACACTATGACTTGAAAAAAGCAGTACTTTATGACTCAGCCTCCCTTCCCCCACCCAAAGACATCTGACAGACGAACATCCACCCAGAGGAAAAAGACCCAGATGCATTCATGAATTACAGCAACAGCTATAAACAGAAAGTCAGCAACAGCATTGTGAAACAGGGCACCTACAAAGGAAAATATTTTCTTTGCAGGAACTGGCAGAAGTGTCAGTAGTGTGAACACTAGAATCAAGGAAGAAAAACAGTTATACAGCAGCAGTAATAATAAACCCCTAAAGAGATAAAACCATTGTTGCCAGAGACAGCTTAAAAAAAACTCTGAAAAATGCATATCCTAGAACTGAATACACACCAGAAACATAAACAAAGTATTTGGGAAAAAATAAATATGGTACACCAGAATAGAAACGAAAGACACGTCAGAACTTATTTCAGAAACATAAGCACACTGAAAATTAATTTTTTGTGAAAGCCTGGTATTAAGGAACTTTAGGAAATTATTTTAATGTGGCACTAAAATGTACAATTATTCAACTCTTTTTAAATGCCATGAAATCTTCTATGGAAGTGGAACGATTAACAGTGACAATGAAATTGCCAAAAGACACAGGATGCTGATATCTACCACCACAGTTCACAGAGTTACCTTTCATGTTTAAGTGCACTTATAACAAAATAGCTAAGCTATTAGAAAAAAATGTTGTGAGAACAGTAGATATAAGGGGTTTTGCTCACTGAAACTTTCAGATCTAAAAAGCAGCAAAAAGAAGTTAAATCCCCTGTTCTCAGTAAATCAAAACCACCCCTGCTTTGAAGAGCTTTATAACGACCCAATTAACTGGACAAGTGCACACAAACTCAGTGAAGCACAACTTCAGACTTGAGTACAATTTGATTAACATAATACAGACCACCTGAATGCTGCAGTACTAATCAAAAGAGTAAGATGCTAAGATCAAACACCAACAGAAAACATCAGACTATTGCTTTCACTCATCACCTGCTCTTACCCTGCTGGTTACAGTCATATTTCTTTCCTACCACAACGGCCTGGAAGTTCTTAAAGGGGTTAATATTATTTGCTAGGAGCAAGAATTAGAGATTTGTACTTTGAAACATGTATTTCAGATGGAAACCATACTGTAGGCAGTAACGGACACCACTGATGATGGAAGTTTGTGGTTTAGATTTTGTTTCCATATTAAAACAACACTGATGAAGTTTCTGCCCCCCAATTTACCCTCTCTAGAAGGCGTTCCTCTGCATTCCATCTTTTAGACTAAGTTTTCCAGTGCACAATCCGTGTGGCGCATGTCCCTCATACTACTGAGTAATACTGAAGCCAGCATTAAGAGCTGATATAAAAACATCAAATCTATTCAGGGGAAAGAAAAAACTATCGACTGAACTGACTCACTGTAATCTTTAAGCGTGCTGGAAGACATTAAGTTACAGCGAAATGGAAGGTTTTCCTCAAGGCATGGCAAGATGCTTGTGGCTTACATGCCAGTATCATAAATACCAGACATTCTTGAATATTTTCTGTGAGTTTTATTGCTTCAAACAATCAAAAAATCTTATTAAGAGCTGCAAAGTGAAAGTACTGAGTATATGCAATCCACAGGGAAAATCACCATATTTATTTCCCATATATAAATACACAGAAGAGAATACATTCTCAAGATGAATGATTGCTACGATAGACACCAATCTTTAAAAACACAAAGAAGAAAATAATTGGGTTAGTAAATATGATATGCACACTGACCTGAGTAAGATCTGGAATGTCACCCTGATCAATTCCAACTTGCTGGATTTCAAAAAAAAAAAAAGGAGAAAAAAGTACATTACTACATGCAGTAGAAAAGAAAATAAAAACCAGTGATGTCTGCATGCTACATAGAAACTAACACACTAGAAAGAGATATTCATAACTTTCTGAACTGGTACAAGTTTCACTAGATACACACCCCAGAAATTACAAGTGCATTAAACTGCAGCTCAAAGCAAACCCAACTTTTCATCCAGCAAAGTTTACTGGGAGCATTAGAAACACCAATATTGCTTACTGGAACTACTTCTCTATTTTTAACAGTTACAATAAAGGAGAGCACTGCAAATAGACTGTACCATTCAGTTCATACATTTTGGACCATTCATGAAATTTGTAACAACACTTCAGAAAAGTTTTCTATGTTGTCTGGCTAATAAAAAAGATACCCAAGTATCTCAAGTCATTTTAATGAGCATATACAATCTTTAAAATACCTAATCTGTAGAATACTTCCTTGGATAGTGAAGTTAAGCAAACATTAATCTGGTTGTAAAGTTGTTGTTACGAATATAGACTACTGTACCAGTACAGGCAGCTAAATTATATAATTTCCATAGATGTAGGTTTATTTACCTCTGCTACTTTGAGGAATTCTGACAATTTGGTCATTCTGGCTAGAAATTTTTTGTAAATGTCCAAGCCTTCTTTGCACTGGTTCTTCTTCATATCAAAGTATCTTTCTGAGGATGCAAATAAAACTCTTGTAAGGTAACAGCCTCCTCAGCAAAAAGCTGACATAGTATTATAAAAGTTAACTCGAGACAAGCTTTAGTGAGAGAACAGACAGGAATAACTCAAAGCTATAAAGATTTTGAAGTTTACATGAATACCTGACACCTTTTGTAGTAAGTCAGTCAATAAAAAAACATTGATTTTTCCCATTTCATTAGAATATAATGCAAAGCTTTATTAAGCATGGATGTGAATCACTGCAATTGTTAAATTAGGTACTTTGGGGAATATTTTCAAGAACTCATCTTATTAGCTGGTAATGAGCCAAATTCTTTTATAATTTGAAATTATTCCTGGTAGATATTTACATTTTTAGAGCCTGTATCAATACTTTTTGATGTTTGTAAACGGGCTCAATATTCAAAAGACATCAGAATGGCTACTGAAGTGGTACATATACTGAACTGACCTACCAAAACGAGTATCAACTGCATTCTTCATTTATGGTTTTGTCCTATCTACTTATAGATATTTCATTGAGAAAAAACTAATGGATTAACAGAAGAAACTGCTCAGATGCTTTCATTCAGAAATTTGCTTAAATAATCATTATAAGGCTTTGCTAAGAGCTTATCACTCTTGAACAAAAACCCCTACACGTCATCTACTAGGCTCATGCAGGTACCAGGTAAAGGTGAACAGTCAAAGTTATACGGGAAAACACAAGTCAGTCATACCATGACTATGCTAAATACTCAAAATACCAAGTATCTCACTAATACTTTTGCAGTCCAATTGCAAAGGTTATCCACTGCACATTTATGGTATCTTTGTTTTGGTCTCACCAGTCACCCCCTCATCTCAATTTCTTTTTCAAGATGTGTTCTTCTTGGTAGAAGCATGTGTTTAAGCCTATACTAGTTGCCACTGAAACTAAGATAGGCTTAATTTCATGGTAATGGAGCAGAGACAATTTATTAGAAAACTGCAGTCATACATCAGCTATATTCCTTAGTTCTCTCAGCATCTTTCACAAAAGTTCAAAAGCTAAAAAAATTATCACATACCTAAAAGATTAATAATCCCCTCATTGTATGCTGCAAAAAGTCTAATGGAATCTTTAAAGAGGAGCATAAAGGCAGCATTTATAACACCATTTGTTAGTTCATTTGGATTTGCCTGTGTAGAAAGCAATGAGAAAGTCAATTAGTATTTAATAAAATAATTAAACTCTCACTTCAAAAATGAGAGTGTTAACTAACACAGCTTAAAGTACTTACATCAAAATCAAGGAGTGCATCAAGCTGGTTCTGTATAATTGGAAGGGTTTTCAGAAGCTTTTCAGGATTCATGGTTCTCATCACTCCATCTATCCTACAGAGTAGAAGCCACATGTTTACAAGTTACCAAGAGACCTCAGCATATTATGCTGTTTCAACAGCACTATACTGATTCAAAGGCCAAAGGGAAGACCAATCTATGATAAGCTCAAGAACAACTGGTACTTCCCACCCCCAATATGAAAGTCCAAAGAAAAGAAGCAATAGCAGTCTTACCCTCTTTTCATTTTGGTGAAGTCAACTGCTACAAGTCTATATGAAAGTGCTTTTTCATTCAAGTATCTGCTATATCGCCTAATGAAGGTAGACATATCATAGCCTAGAAGTTAAGCATTTGTAAGTTAGACATTTTGAAGGGGTACAGTTTCTTTTAAGTTATTTTCAAGAACTACTCTCCTATGAGCCAAATTGTACATCAATTTGCCTATTTTTCACCTTGAGATGTAATGTTACAGTTTCTTCCCAACTTGCTAAGATTAGGAAAGCATTCATTGCAATTACGAAAATAAACACCTAAACACATTAAAATATTAGTCAAGAACGAAGCATCTCTTAAGATGTTCTTGAAACTAGAAAAGAAAATGTATTCTTAATTAAATGCTGAAGACTTTAGTAACTTAACCGCAATGCCTCAAAATCTACATAAAGACCCAAAAATATTTTCTACCATTGGCAAGTAATCGAAAGACTTCTCAGAGATTAGAAGGAGTTCTCACTATTTATACAACACATCCTAGTAACCACTCCGTGCACCTTAACAGTAAACATTTACTCCCAAGGCACTAAAATCCAATGGCAAAAATAGATCATTGTGCTAATATTCATAAAGTTTATTCTAGTCAGCATTAAGAGTTCACTTTTTAAAATTTACAGCTGTGTATGCACATAAGTACATTACAGACAAATCTTTAGCACTCAGCTAGGTAACTCAATCTCACTTTCCTTGTGTCTATATTCTTGGTTGGACATTCTTCGGTGCCTCATGCAATATAAATCATAATACCTTTTCATTTCAATGTCATCTGTCTCCTAGAGTGCACCAACACAGACACTATCACAGAGCAAAAAAGCAGTACAGTTATTTCCTTCAACAAAAGATCCTTACCCTGCATGGCACTTTTGTCCAGGTAGTTATTTAAATTGAACAAAGTGTTTCGGGATGCAAGATACTGGATAAAGCGCTGTTGGTGAAGAAAAAGTTAAGAATATCATTGTCAGAGTCAAAACATTTAAGCATATTACAAGTAAACTACCTTGGAACTGCTTCTAGTAACCTCTATCAACAATAGAAATTAGTTAAAAGAGAAAAGTTTAAAGGAAAACTTGAAACTACTGGCTAGCAAAGCCTCTGAAATCCAAAACTCTGGCAAAAATAAAGTTTTAAATCTATTTTTAAATCTATTTAAATACGAAGATATCACTGCCCAGGAATAAAAGGCTAATAATCTATAGGAAGCTGCTTAGGTTAACTTCATAGTTTAGAATACTCAAGGTGGAAAACACAAAACAGAAATAACCACCGGCATTATCCAAGCTCCTGAGGTTTGCATAGCTCTACTGCTGCTGTAAAAGTGGCAGACAGGGTTAGTTACAAAGTTTAAAAGTAGTTAGTAACAAAAACGTTTCCAGAACTGTGGTCAGCAGCAGCACTGGTGTTATAATTTTATATGTATAAAATACATATATTATAGTGGAGCTGACTAAACAACATTTAAGTTTTGACAAATAAGAGCTGCCTCCATAAATAATGCAAGAGACAAACACACCCAGACAGCAAGGTAGTTTTAAAAATTCCTCTGCCACTGTTCCACACAGATCTCCTATGATTGTGATTTCTTACTTTCTTGCATCTTTGTATGTGTTTTAGTCCATAAAAGAAGATTATGCTCAGTATGGCTTAAGGGACTTGTTACACCTTTGATCTGAATCGTTCTGCTGCTGCAGCATGCAGGGCCTGTTCCTTCACGGTGGAAATCCACCTGTCTGCCCGGTTTGGACTGTCACACTCCACAAAACCAGCTTTTTTACAGTTGGGCTCAGTATAGCACCTGCTCTTTGGGAATTGTAATGAGGGCTCAGCACAGTAACAAGAAAATTCTTCTCACATGTACTATTCAAACTGAAAGCAGTACTTTCACCTTCCAAGGTGCTCAAATGATTCCCTAACTTGTCATATACTACCTCATCAGTAACTCCATGAGCATTCTCAGCCTATAGCTACAGAGTTCACACCAGCATACAACGCACAGCTCGATTAACAACAGTTCTGGCACTGTTTTAACTTCTTATTCTGTTTTACAGTTTATCTGGTCTTTGTACATCTTAGTTCTGCATTCAAAAAATACAGAAGAAGAAAAACAGTTGGAATATGATCAGGAACAGAACATTAGGTACTCAGAAGGTGGCTATACACATTTCAAAATTAACCACTGTTCTGAATTGCATTTTAAAAGGGCCAAGGCTAACTCTCACTCTCCAGATGTCAGGGGTCTTTTATTGCACAATGCACAGGTGAGAGGAGTTTTAACTTGTTTCACCCACAAGAAACAGGTAGTCATACTGAACAAGAAACTGCAAAACAGCGATTGCTCAGACAACATTTTCTGAGCATATTCACCTTCTGCTATATTTACTTGTACTTAAAATAGAAGTCCAACATCTGACAATTTCTTTTATCTGTTCAAGAAAAAGGCCTCTTAACACATTAGAAGAGTGAGGACTACACTCATGTTCCACCTGAAATTACAGAACTAGTGTTCTAGTTACCTCAGCAGGTATAAAGGAACTGATTTTTTGAATGCACCCTTTCAAAGCTAAAGAGCAGTTTTGGTACAGACATAAAAATTCCACTCTTCCGCCACTATGAAACGCTGTACAGGCAAACAGATACTGACTGGTAGACCACAACTTTAAGTTTTGGTGTTTTTTTTTTTCTATGGTTCAGTTGTCTGCTTTTTTTCTTTCAAGTTTCAGTGTGTAGATATGAACTGTACTGGAAGAAGAGAGAATAAAATATACAGACTGATTTAGAGCAGTCAGTTTAGCTTTACACTTGGAGTAAGCAGTGAATTTTACTTCACATTATCCTCTAATTTCAGTCTATTATCAGTTGAAATTACAATTTAAGCACAAAAATAACCTGGGGAAGTGTTAACAAAGAGCACACTATGTTTCACAGGTCATTTCAATTAAGTTCACAGAGCTTTGGAGAGAGGAGGCAACACTAAGTTTTCAGAGCAGTTTAAGGGCTGGATGCAGCACTTTTAAGAATGACCATTTCAGTATTACCAGCAGTCAACAGACATTTGTTAGGAGAACGACTACACACAAGTTCGGGACTAAACTGTCACCTGAACCATGAAAAAGTTTAGTTTTCAATGAAAGGACCGTGCAAGAAACGCTACGTATCTAATGCCATGTACTCTCTGGGAAGCTTTTCATAAATAGTGATGAAATAATTTAAGTGAACTAAATGCAATAGAAACCTGTTTCAGCAGAATGCTAACGGCAACAGTATGTGAAGATTCAGCACATTAGATGGGAATTTGCAAGATCAAATATTCTAGTCACCATATTCCTCTCTCCTTTAGTAAGTATTCTTACCTGTTAATAGGTTGGCCGTGCATTTATGGAGGGCTAACAAGACTCTTTTGCTGTGTTCTTACTGATAAGCACTAGCCTAATGAAGTAAAGCTCATCAGAAATTTTTCAAGTCTTTATTCTAGAAAGGTCATTCATTATTCCCTCACAGCCCAACCCAGATGCCTGCAGGTAAATTGCAAACACTGATATATTTCGGTATTGAAACAAAAAAATATTTTCTTCTCTGGAGAAGTACTTTACAGCCATCAGCAGCAGAAAAACAAAGACCTTTGAAAAATTGATGTATCTAATGCTTCATAGATTGAGACAATTTTTTAAAACACTGTCAAGGAGGCTTTAACAGAAATAATCACGTCTTACCTCGTTTCCATACATCATGAGGTGGTGTGTTGTAATTAGAGCTTTGAACACTACAACCCAGCTACTGTTTGCAGTTCTCTCAAAGAGTGTGTCTGCCAACTGCGGAATATTCACATTCATTTCATTTGTGCACTGTATTAGATCTAAATTAAAGGAAAAAAATCAAAGCATTACAATAAGTTATATGCTCAAAGAGGACCATCATGCTATTTTGTGTTTTTACACTGAGAATTCATACTGGAAACATTAGCTTCAGTTCTTTCTTTGAGAAATAATTGAGCTATTTCCCATTCCTTGCTCAAATTCACTGCATTTTACTGAAATACTCTAAGTATGAACTTCAAAGGCATTTTAATAATTTTATGGAGTCCCAGTATCTCATCAATAATCTGCTCCAGTAGAAACTCTATGCCTACATTAATGTCCCAAAGCTGGTGCAGACCTTCTGGGTGCTCAATGCCTGAAGCCACTCAAGCTAACAAAAAAAAATTAAAATCAGAGAAACAAGGAAAAGCCAACACATCTATACCTCATAAGGTCAACAGGCAGCAAGTACCCTGCAACTCCAACCTAAGCGTGAGTACTGACACACACAACAGCAAATGAGATGCTACAAAGCTGTAATAAGCCTCTTTTCTATAAAAATTAAGAGTAAGAATCTGCATCTACACACCTTCCCACTTAACTAAAATAATCTAATCACCAATCCACTGAGATCATGGCAGATCTCAGGCTTTTGTATAAAAAAGCTCTATGTATCCAAGACTGATTATAAATTCAATAGTAGAACATTAACTTGGGAGGTCAGAGACTGAGAGCTTCCAGCCTCCACCTGAGCACTGGTACAAAACCAGGACAGGCTCCAGCAGATACATGGGACAAAGCCTGTCTGAGAACACCAGTGAAAGCACTTGCTGAGAAGAGAGCAAAGAACTGAACTCAGGACTATTCTAACCCCCTCAAGACATGCACAGGAGACATTTATTCTCTCTGAGCTAAATTTGGCTCAGGTGTGATCAAAGTACACCTTAAGGACTGGGCAAGGCCAGTAAAACAAACACCTAGTTTGAAAAGCTTCCTTTGTGGTCTCTTACTTAAGCCAAGTCTGTGAGCAGCCTGTTGGCTGCAGAGCAGCATCACTGTTCATGCTGTTTGTCTGCGCAAGCACTTGAAGAAGGGCAAGTGCTGGGGAAGCTGGGCAACAACTGAACACTGAGGTGTCGGCACCGCTGAGAGGGCCAACTTATTTGTTCTGTTAGCAGGATGTAGAGCACAGACTACATTATCATAAGCAGTTTAAACATGAACTTAAACTATCAATGTGCGATCTCTTAAGGGCAAAATATTTCATGGAAATTTGCACTTAGACTTGATACCTGTTCTACTGCACAGAATATATTACAGATGCATCTTAATTAAAGATCTGTTTATTAAGAACATAAAGTAATTTGATTAAGGATCACTGGCATAATTTTAACAAAAGTTTTAGATAGTATCTTATCAAAGTAGAAAGCTATAAAATGCAAGTTTTAATAGCTTACTAATTTCATTCCGATTTCAAAGGTTTCCAAATACGTATAAAACATGTAAGTTGGGATGAAAACTTTCATCCTTATAGCAACACACAAAAACACTGAAATAACTACAAAATAAGAGCAGCTCTGAAGTTTTAAGCAAGCTATACATAAAAATATTATTGTTGATGTAGTATTAAAATATTTCAATCTTTACAAATGTGAAGATTCTCAAAAACAAGTCATTCGATAGATGCTGCTCACCACTGGCTGTATCATTGTCAGATGCTGTGTCAGGTTAAGTAGTACTTTAAAACGTCTAGAAGTCCAAATAGTCCATAGACAATTATTGCCCCATATAATGAAGCAACTCCCAATTACAGAACAGAGAAAACCAGAGTTTAATTCGACAGCCTCATCTACTGAATGAGAACTTTGTTATGACATTTCTAAGTAACTCTCCCAAAACATATTAAGGAAAAGAAGTCTTCCCAAATTCAATCAGTTTCTAAGCAAGCATTATGAAGACACTGCTGTTAGATCTTGCTCAGTATTTTTCATGTAACTGTCACCACAGAAATGTTAACAGAACTGTTACAAGTCCTATTCTCAGTTTATAAAACTCAACCAAGCAAATAAACAACCAACAAAAGCCCCACAAACTCTCTACAGAGCAACAGCTATAACATTACTACTAGGCAGCAGTTAAATCCCATTGATCTGTTGAGGTCAAAGACCACACAGATAGCCTATCAAAAATACTATTTCTGCACAAAGTCCTTTTCCTTCACGTGACCACTAACCAAGTCAAATTTTTCACTGAAGATTTTAAATATTAAGAATGCTTACTAAATAATAGATGAAACTGGAACATCCAGGTTAAAAACAAAAACTTTCTGCTCTCAAGTCAAATTAGCCAAGCTAATTTCATTCATATTTTGCCACAAAGATCTCCATCTTACCACCTTCCCTCAAGCTATGGTCTACCAGCAGATGTTCCAGTAGACCCTAAGATGCTGCTGACCAACTGGGAGATCCCTCACATATACTTATGTCTAAGACTGATAACAAATGTGTTCTTACAGAGCTGCTCAGTCACAATGTGACAGAAATCCTACTGTTAGCAACTATATCAAATGCTGCAACTGATCAGCTCCCCTTAAGCCACACATCCATAAAAAAAGCTTTGGATTATCATGCCATCACTAAGGTTTACTACCACAACAAGCTGTGCAGATGTCTACCCTCAGAAGGGAGCAACTACCTCCTGTTCCAGTACACAAACCTAAAAGCAGTCTTCTGTGAAGTGACAGCAACAGAGCGGAAGTTGACTGACCTCTGGAGCATTTGAGAAGTTCATATGTTGTTGTTCTATTCCACAAGTGCGGTTCCAAGTTCCAGTAATTCTGTAAAAGTGCTAGTAAGCTTTTCCAGCATGTGCTACTTGCTTCTGTAAGATCTGAGCCTGACCGTTTAAAAAGGCAACCAAAAGGGAATATTTCACATGCATGGGGCTACTCAGAGTCAAATTCAAGCTGTGCCTGATGCTAGAGGACCCCAGTGAGCGGCAAGTCCCATGGACTTCAGACACATGCCGAAGACAACACATACTGGCTCCTCTGAAGACAATTTTTATTGAGGGCACTTAACTGAAGAACACATGCTTAGGCAAATAAAACATCTTGAAAATACTAAACTAAGAGTGAACAGCAGAAAAAAATATATCTATGTATTTATTGGCCAAAACTGGACTTTTCTAAGAGTGTACTGAAAAAATGTAAGTTTAAAAAGACTCTTTAATGAGGCTACTCAGATCTAATTATTATTTTGCAACTAGTAATAATAAAGCTAGCGTCACATTTGAATTCTAGCAATTGAGATACATTAAAAAAGTGTCATTTCTCTAATATGATTCTTCTAAATCTGCACTAGGAGTATCTACACAGAAACAACTGTACCGATCTGTTACAACTGGCAGCAAAGGAGGAAAAGGCTATTATCCTTCCACACATCTGGAAGGACAAAGGAACACATGCACCTGAGAGACTGACAGCTGGGCAACTGTAATATGGATGTTGGCAGCAAAAACTGGTATGAAATATGTTGGGCAAGTGATGCTCGTTTTCTTATCGCATGACTTATATAAACACTTTACAACTCAAAGGATTTTGCCAATTACCCCAAGGAATCATTTCAACTGCAAGTGAAACTGTGCTGTGTGGTGCTATTTCTAGAATGGAATTCAGAAACATGTTAACATCACACAGAAAAAAAAAAAAAAGAAAAAATCAAACAGCTTTAAACCAGAAAAGTACCATAGGGGTTTTCAAGCAGCCTGGAATAGCTGTGGAAATCTTACTGCCTAGAAGAGTACTGAGGATTTCTCTTCAACAGCTCATCTGAAATACTGGCACATCATCTATGAAACCACACAGCTTTTCAGGGAACAGCATGCATAAATCCAGATACTTTAAGAAAAAAAAAATACATAACAGGTTTTTTGAAAATTCTCAGTCAGGCACTGACAAAAACTGACACTTTTCAACTTTCAAGTAACAAGAAAGTAATCATTTTCTTGATTCAGGAATATGTCTCTCAAGGGAAGTGTAAATACTTAACTTAAAGACAACCATAATGACTTAATATTCCCATATTTCTTCCACTTTGTCACAGAACTGAAATTGCTCTAAGTCAGACATAAGAATTAAGATCCTTTCCTTAAGCTTGGCAGTCTTGAAAAAAAAAAATTTATGTTTTCTTTTTGGAAGTTGCACCATAAACTAGATACAAAAATGTAAAACAGAAGAGCCACTTCAGCAAACTTTCTCAATGTAGCCTACGGAATGCAACAACTCATTTAAAGCTTTTTAAAAAGTTAAGCAAATTCTAAATTAAAAACCCCCACATTTATAGATTACAAAAACATTAACTACTTTTTAGTTCAAGTCAAACTTCCTCAATTGCTGTACTGAAAAGCTCCACAGATTACTAAAGAACCTCAAATTAAAGACAGGCACCTTACGCCTGTGGAAGAGTTCAAGATGTAACTCTGCAAGAACCACACTGCATCAGCATTCCCCAGACAGCCATGAGCTCTAGCTGCCAAAAATAAGAATGGGCATATACAAAACCACCCCAAAACTGCAACAGTCATAATGTGACATTGGCAAAACTTAGAAGTTTGCAACGATTTGGTGGAGACCTGAACTTCAGAGCAAAAGGCTTAAGAGCCTAATTCTGCTACATGATACAATTTTACAGAACCTGATTAGCACTTCTTACAAGCTTGCAGAGGAGTTTTAAGTTTTGATGAGTAACATTAACTTGTATACAAGGGTAGGGAAAAATAGTTAACAGCAGTTGTTTTTTTCCTTTATTACCGTGTTCATTTAAAAGTCTAAAATGCAATTCATTTACAGGTTTGATTTTTTCCTAAATTTTGATCTATACACAAGTCTATTCTGCCAGCTACCAACCCGGCTACAGCTTTAATTTACTCATTTCTTATTATGGCTTTTCAACAGTTAGCCAATAAAAGAAACATCACCAAAAGCATTCTCTAGCCCCACTCCACCACAACCCAAACTCAGGAGGCTGAGGGGAAGTGACAGAACCCACAATGAGGAAGAAGAGACAAGACCTTCAGGTGCTCCACTGAGAGAAAAGATCAGCCTCTTTGTAACATTTTGTGTTATCCTAAATATTACAAAATATTACAGAAATAGATCTGCTGACTTATTTAGGACACCATGACCTACTTTAAAAGGAAAAAACCCCAAGTATTCCCATTGACATTGCTTAGGTATTTTTTGTTTTTTTTTTTTTTTGCTCTTCAAGAAAAAAATATAATACTCAACAGTTAGTAGCCAGACAAAACCCAAGACTCTTAAACACTAGTTCACACACTGCATGTGTAACATCTGCACATAAAAATCTGTATTGTAATATAAGAGTTTTTCTTGCTGAGAAAGCTTGGCAATATGGGGATTTTACAAATTAATCTGAATAGAGTGCACAAACTGATACTCCTCCACAATCCCTGATGCAACTACAGCAACACTCAAAACCACGTTCTTGGTGAAGCTTTTCTTGAGCAGCAATTACAAGCAATACCAGATGATGTAGCATTTTTAATGACAGACAGGCAGTGACCAAGGTACAACTAGCAGTGTTGCATTAAATCCAAGCTGTTTTCCTTCATAATTTACTTAAATTGGAAAGTACTTGCACTGTATCTTTGAAAATACAGTGTGTGATTTTTCCAGGAGATTACAGTCTTTAAATTAGTATCTCACCTTGCTTACAAGTAAGTTTTGTGTACAAGTGAAAAAATAACAAATGCCACACAAAGGCTTGCAGATGTTTGAAAAGCAGCACCTGGGTATACTCAATGAAGATTGGAGAATGTTGTGGCTATTTTTTTTTAACCTCTTACAGAGATATTTGTGATACCACATTTCACATCTTTTTCTTCCCCACCCCACCAATGCATTCCTCTATTCCAGATACCAAGTTAGAATGGAAAGCTTTTTGTTTGTGTTGCATCAAAGTCTGAGAAAGTGAATTACACCAAAACACAGAACTCCCGTGGCACGGAAGGGAACCTTCAGGAAACTGACAGCTCTAAACAGGTTTGTATCAAAAGATACTAAAAGGAATTTGATAGTCAAAAGAATCTCAGTTTATAATATTCTCATCAAGACTTTTTCCAGGTTTCCATTTTCTTATTTTGTTAGGGTAACTTACAGTAGATGACATTATTCTAAGGACATTTTCAAACAACACGCTACATCTTTTAAGCTTCAGAAGCTTTCAAACTATTGAGCAAACTGTCACCACTTTCTGGTTTCCTGTTATGTTGCCATTTCTGGACTTCAGGGTTACCTCATTAAGTTGTTCTACCACAGGCAGAACACAAGACAAGATAAAATAAGGTAACTTTAAAAAGGTATCTTTAAAAAAAGAAGTTATCAGCTACACAGTTTTAAGGCTTTTAATTTCAACACAGTAGCTGCAATATTCACTACTGTAGCTGGATTCAACTCATTCAGATCAGTAACAAATGAGATATCTATTTGGCTGGTTTTAACTGTTTGATCCACATCAGAAGCTCTCACACCAGAAGTCTGTACTACCCCAGGGAGCCAAACTCTCCTCAAACAATGTAACTGAGTACACTTCTTTCGAAAGCCCGAACAGCAGACTCTCCTGAGCACCACCAACTTGAACGAGTCCTGCAAAACTACCAGCACACTCCCTTGACTTTGAAGAAACCAGCATAAAGCTTCGTGCCCTCATTCCTCTCCCTAATGGAAACACACACTCACACTTACTCCACTTTTGGTGGATGGTGACCGGGTACGCTGCACAATGTACAAAGTTTGGAGCATTCAGTGCGCTTTTGAGCACTCAAACAGTAACTGCAGTTGCTATCCAGTTACCAAGACCTGAAGCAAAGCAGCACCACTGATACTTCTGTAGCTATCAAGGGCAGCTTTCTACACCTTTTTGCATACAGAAAGAAGTTTTAACATACTAAGTTTAAACGTATCAGGGGCAACACACTCTCATTCTGAGACATGTACTGATCCAGCTTCACCCTTTCCTGGACCTCGCTTCAAGTCTTTTTACTTCCTTTCAAGAGCTGTAAGACAGAAAGCTATAATATTTCAGGAAACGCTAGAAATACTTAAACGGCTGCACTCCACCAGATGCACAGAAGAGCTCTTGAAAATTTACCTTCTCGCTCACAACAGTAAAACCACAACACTTAACCCACCTTTTCCCCAGGTGCCGGGGTAATAAGCACATATATACATATCTCCATATTACATGCTTATGTATATAAGCACATAATGTATACATTGCACATCAGCCAAGAAGGTCTCACCGGGAAGAGTTCACAAGGTTGGAACATTTCTGCTTCCCGGTCGCGACAGGGTGTTGCAAAGCTCACCCCCTCCCCACGTAAAATAAGTTCGGAAGCGCAAAACAGCCATGTTCACCCAGATTTACGCGTGTCCCCCCCCCCGTCTCCTCCCGGTGCCATCTCCCGCCTCCCCACTCTCCCTCTGCGGGAGGGCAGAGCCCGCACCGGCCTCAACCCCCACCCCCCGCCGCCGGGGTCCTACTCACAGTCCAGGTGCTTCTTCTTGGGGCCCATCACCTCGTGGGTCGTCGCCTTGCAGACGGCCTTGGCGACGGCCGAGCCGGTGACACTGTGCTGCGCCGCCGTGATGCGGTCGGTGATCGACTGCCCCGACATTCTCGGCGCGGCCCTGCCGGCGGCGGCTCCCCCCGCGGACCCGCCGCGGCGGGCAGCAGCAAGGCCGGGGCAGCGGCTCCCCCGCGGCCGGGGGCGGTGGGAGGCGAGCGCAGCCTCCCCAGGGGAAGGGCGCCGGCAGCCCCCTCCGATGCGAC